>CAJQUW010016590.1:0-426385 GCA_907163375.1 Prostheceraeus crozeri | reverse complement strand
TTGGCAAACGCTAAATGAATTTTGCAAATCGATTTCTAAAAACTGAATTTGAAAACAGACTTTGTAAATGGATTTTGAAAATAGATTTTGAAAACAGATTTCTGAAAATAATTTACGTAGGGGTAAATTGAAATGTCAAAACTTTACGCACGCGTAAGTTGAAATGCCAAAAGTTTACCGATGAGTAAATTGAAATGACAAGAGATAGCACGATAATTTTAGGGGAAAGCTGCTAGATGTTTCTCTCTCTTCAATCTTGTCTCTCTCTTCAATCTCTGTCTCTCTTGAATTATCAGGCAGTGTACGGGTTCATTGAATAATTTTGAGTTTATGAGTTACAATGATCTTCTAGTTCACACAATTAGTACTTTAAATAATGTTGAGCATACAATAACGAAGAATGTCTAAGTAATAATTGCGTCTTCTTAATTTATCATAATGCTCTAACCTTAATAATAATTGAGAACCATTTCACTTGTTTTTAATTGAGATAACGAAGGATATATTCTTGCGGTTTCTTCCATTTTTAAAGAAATATTTTTAGTCACATGATATATTTTAAAAACCTGAAAGATGGATAAAATTCATGAATTTGAGATTCTTAACTTTTATGATTTTCGGGTGTCCTACAACGGTCATGATTTTAGCGGTGAAAAATGTAATTCTCAAATTTGAGATTCTTAACTTTTATGATTTTTTCGGTGTCCTACAACGGTCATGATTTTAGCGGTGAAAATTGTAATTCTCAAATTTGAGATTTTGAAAAATTTGAAAATTGGATATTTTTAAAAAACGCCCAAATTATGAATTTAGGTCTTTAAAACCTGAAAAAGGGTCTAAATTCATGAATTTATGTCGTTTTTTAAAGATACCATTTTTTTGAAAAATGATACTTTTTGAATGAACTAAATTTATGAATTTAGGTCTTTAAAACCTGAAAAAATGACTAAATTCATTGAATTTATGTCGTTTTTTAAAGATACCATTTTTTTGAATTTTATGGTGGTCCTGGAACGGTCTTTTTCCCATTACTTTGCATGCTAGCGACTTTTTTCAAATGTTCTTTCTTCACTTCATTGTTCGTTTCCTTCGCACTGTGAAACATTTTAAGCTTCGTAAGAAATATGTTGCCGTTGATGTCTCTTTCGTAAAATGAAGAGATCAAGGCAGATGATTGCTCGTCGACGCATCCGTTGGCAGAGGAAATAATAGAATTCTCAATTGCTACCAATATTTCAAGGTTCTTTTCATCGAACCTTCGAGTGACAACAATCATGCACAAGTCGATGACTTCCATGTATTGGGACCTGAAGTAGGCCTACTGCTTGAGCGATTCCCAAGAATGGGCAGTTTGGTTTTGATAGGCTAAGAGCAATTATAGGCTATTCTAAATGGGGACATTCTAAATATAATCTCGATCGCCACTTTCGCAAAATTCTCTCTTCACCTCAACCCCATTATACATCATGGACAGTTTTAACTTGTGTCGGCATTGAATAACTGTAGGGGCTAATTAAAGATTAGCCTCATCATTTTAAAAGTTGAGGCCTTAAGCCCCTAAAGCCCCCACCTTCCGCCGCCGCTGAGCTAGACTAAGTCATAATTGAATCTGAGACTGATCATGTCTTATGGAATACCGTATCACACAATTCTTTGCAATTCGGTAATTTTCTCTTGTAAAATTAATTACACTACGTTTTCAAATTTGCTCTTCAGTCACATTTAGAACAGAACATTTCTGTGCTTGCATGAAGCAATTTTGTCGACTACTTTTTTATTAGACGCGTTAGTATGAAACGTTATACTATGTGAGATGAGAAGAATGATTATCATTTCCAACCCGTTTCAGCGTGCGTGAGGCACTTTTTGTCTGTCATTTCATCACATGTTATTGAAATAATTCCACTATCTGTCAGAGTTGTCCTATTTCATCAACAAAAATACCATCTTTGAGATTTTGCCAGGTCATTATCATTTTAGTGTCATCGCGAATATAATGTTGAAGAGAAAAGTCGAAGTAATGACCAGACCCTCATCAGAGTTCATCTGATCAACATAGACCTCTTGCAATTCACGCTTCTCTAATTCGTTGAGTGCATGTCCAATTTGCCAAAATTTTGGCAATGCTTTATTTTAGTCATTGATGTACTTGTATCTGAAAGCTGTTTTGCAGTGGATGAATGATCGAGTTTTAAAAGCTATATAGATAACTTTGAAGCCCTGAGGAGCTAAGCTACAAGTACCCAATGCTGAAAATACACATCCCCATAGGACAAATGGTTTGCCCATTCAAGCAATAAGTAAAATAAAGGAATGTGTCCCGCTCTAATGTGAAGTCGATGACGATTAGAGCAAATCAAATACATGAAGATGCGTGAGTAAAGTATTTAGTTTACACAGGCAATTGTTTATCATTATCATAGATTGGTCAATATTTGTTCTCAGAGGGAATAATGATCTCAATGTTAAGTTTAAAGGTTTCATTTTTAAATCTAATAATCAGCCGAGCTTTGATAGCAAGCGGTAGTCAATTGTTTCAACACGTAGCGGTCCTTGAGAGATACGGCTGGAAGGATTAAAAACGTTTGATATAGGCCTATGAGTAGCGTAGGTTGAGATACATTACACTGATCTGCAATCACATGTCAGTAGATGAGTTACTGAAAATGTTGAAGTACTAGTACTTGAGTCCATAAGACAATTCATAGTGTTTTATCATTTTATCAGCTGTTAAACGAGGTCATCAGTCTTAGCACAGAGTCACCAGCTATTAGTTCTTGAGTGCTTGTCGTGACACTGGCCACTTTCAGGTACCATTTGCACCATTAGAGTTTTTGTGCTGAGGATGCATGTGAAATGTTATGATGGCGGTGTACAATAATTGCTTGAAGTTAAAAGTTCGTGTTTGTTCGATTTCCTTATCAATCCAATACATACAGGTGCGTCAATGTACAGCATGAATAGAGAAATCTGATGCGATAGTGCGATAATGCGTCGAAGCGGTCACACTGAAAGTAGAGCAAAGCAAACACAAGCGTCTCGAGCAAACGCATTGTCCTGAAGCTTTTAGTCACTTTGCTTTGCTCACTGTGTAGCAGTCCACAACTCCAATGTTTGTACAACTAGAAGTTTGCTACAAGACACTTTGCTCGGAAACGATTGGTCAACTCTGGCTGAGACCTAAGTCGTGCGTTATCTGACTTATGGCTACAGGTCGCTGTTCGCTAAAACAAAGACAATATTTTAGCGACACTGCTTTGACAGACGAAAGGGTTGAAAAATGCATTGCCGGTCCGTTACCGGTCAGAGTTCTGATTTTATGCCATATTTTAAATTATTTTTTCAGCACAAAATACATGTATTGAATGTACACAGCCTATAAAATGAGCAGTAATCATGTATACGAGGATTTATTTTTAAAAGCAATAAAAGTCGTAATTTCACGGGAATTCCTTTTGAATTTGAATGGAAAGACATGTTGACGAATGCAACGTATGGTAAAATCATGGAGCAAATACTTAATGCAGCCTGTCCTTTGACTGGCCCGTAATCTTTGCAAGACATTTGTATACCTTAAACTTAGACTCCTCGAATACCTTGAACCATGCTTGTCGAGACATGTTTTGTAAATCAGAGTGTTTTCATTACGTGCTATGAAGAAGCTTCATAAGAAATCAAACATGCTATGGTACTTGTACTAAATGATGATTCTCTGTGCGAAGTTTCGGCGCTACGCCGTAATCATTCGTCAATAATGAAGAATGGACAATAATACTGTAGACAGCAGATCTAATAACAACGACTCAAAAATTCAATCCTTTAATGTAGTCTTATCTTCTACTGCAGTTATCTTGTAATTTTACAATAGACAATTACGATATCTTAAGTTGATTGTAAACAGCCGATCCACTTAGGTTCATTTATATATTAATCACTAAGGAGATGGCGCTAAAATTATAACATTTGCGAATATCTTCCTCAACAGCTTTCAGCATTTTTACATCAGCACTACACGATCATTATCCTAGATACTATGCAGACACCAATATCCGAATAAACTGGAAAAATTGCGCTCTGAAATTAGCCACAAATTAGACAGTTAGCTCGTCACCTATTTTTATTCAGATTCTAGCGTTATCCCGTTACTGATGTATACAAATAAGTAGTCTTTGAGATTCAGTTGTGAATATTCAACTTAAGATATTGTCTGCAAAGTCTCCCACGACAAACGGGAAATGATGATAAAAAATCCAAATATGGTACGTATTGAATTAATGATAAAATAAGACTTTGATCATGCTTCACCATCCACGGTGGTGGCGAGAACTAATAGAAGTCAGTTTGTAATTACTAGTATCTTGCTCGATACAAAGTATTACTAAGAAGCAAAGTTTATGGAATTGCTTTGTGTTTTCCTTCTTGCGTCAATATTGCAATTGATGCTTATAAAGTTTGGTGTCCTCATACTTTATCGACATATTTGTATTCTATCGGTACTCGAATTGTTGCAAGAGAAATTATCTGCAAAATCGATGAGAAAAATGTGTATTTTTGTTTTCAGAAATATTAGAAGATGATGACACAGAAATAGGAAACGTGGCAATGTTTAGACATCAGTCCCCGGCCTTCGATATGCCTACAGATCCACCACCAGAAATTCCTACAAGAAAATCGGTCAGTGTTTGTTAGAATATTGTATGATTGTAAGCGGAAAGTATTTCGATGTATTATACCACATCAATAAGTCTTGCTGTCATGAAAGGTGTTATAAATGCAATATTTTGTTGATCAGAACCACTTCGATGGGTATAGATCTGATTTGTGCCTGGCAATGTGGTTATAGTCATGAAATACTCGTATTATAGTAATAATTTTGCATCTAAGCAGTATCAGAAATTTTGTGACGACTGATTAAGATTTATAGGCCATGGACAATTGCAGAAACCTGGGGTTTACCTTTCTTGTCAATAGAATATTTACTGTTCTAAGTATACATTGTTAGCTCGTCACTAACATATCGCTACATTTTTTAAGTTCTCAAGGCAGGAATAATAGGATACAGAATGAGCCTGTAGATAGAATTTCCTCTTGTCTTCGAATCACATCGCTGCACCAGAAATGATCGCTGCTTAACTGAAGCAACGAAATTTACAACACCTTGTTGGGTTCTGCCACGAGCATAGTGTCAAACCCATATTGCGGTAGTCATGGAATATTTGTTTTCACTCAGTCCGTGTAATGTCTTGCATTATCTTCTTTATCCAAAACTTAGTAACTGTCTTTCTTGCGTGTAATGTGAGCTTCTTTTTACTTTCCATGACTTTTTGCTTTTCTATCTTTGTAGGTCTACATGATCCAGTATTTGTTTTTAATATCTAAATGACTTTTTACTGAGTGCTCATAGTATTTTCAGAATTTTCAGCATTTTTCCGCATCTGTATTCTATTACTTCTTCGATGCGTTACGCATGTAGAATAGTGAAATCCTATTCATGCATATTCATTCAAACAGCACAAGTATCTGTCTATGTATACGTTTTTCAAGTGAAATTCGTGGCATTTTATGTTTTACAAGTCAGTGACTATTGTAGTCAATGGACGTGTTTTAGACAAATTGGTGATATGCGATTAGGACAGCTCTTTTAAAATCAATAATCGTTCTAGGCTCAAAGATTTATGAACGACCTTAATTTTTGAAAAAGCGGACTGAATGTGTCAGATATCAGTGGAATTTTTATTGTTGTCTGATCAAATACAACGCTACGCGCCGACGATTTAGGCTGTCATTCGAAAGGTAATATATCTTCATTGCTGCCTTCTTTTTTTCCACATTGTACCATAGCTGAATTACCCACAATATCATTTCATTTGGTCGTCACACATGACTAGAGACCACCAAAGCGCTCGTCTGAAAATTCATCTTTTTTGCAAATGTGCGGTTTATATTTTCTTTTAATAATGAATTTGTTGGCGAGTAACTTTGTTTTCAAATGTATTCTAGTTATGACATTGTTCTTGTTATATGCAATAAAGTAGCAAATATGCGATCATATCTAATTTTAAACTTAATAGAGCTGAAACTGAATTTTAACACTGAGATGCTGCAAAACCGGGACATGTATCTGTCGGCTGTCCCGCAAGACCATGTCGACGCTAAAGCAAATGCACCCAATCCAGGACTCTCCCGGTAAAAGCAGAATGTCTGGTCACGCTGGTATGGCTCACTCGACCCTATCTGACAGAATATTTTACGCTAAGTCCGCATTGTCTATCTGACGAGTTCTGTGCTTAGTGCTTAGTAGTGTTCCTTTGAGCAAGTTTCAGATAATTTGCCACGCCGGTTATGCATGTGATCGCGTTTTACGCATCCTCGAAGCACTGTGAGTGTTCTCATAAAAAGCGGAGTAACGTGATCAATCTTCGCTTGCCGTTCGTGTACCTCATCCAGATCGTGGCTATCGGTTTGATCTGTTGATTAAACTTGACCAAGCTGCTATCTGAACTATCTGCACTGTCTCTGCTTTACTGTATAATTATCACTTGCTGGATTACAGGAAGACACTTGAAACATGCCAAGTTGATTTCACTGTTTATTTCTATCTTCAATATATCATGATGACCTACATAGCATGCATTCCGTGTGCTTTTTAGTAGCAGCATTTCGAGCTGACTTAAACGTACCCTAAACGACAATTTAACCTTCATCGATTATCCCAGTTAATTTTTGATACTGAGTTTAGCAGATTTATTGAATGCAAGTTATCACATAGCGCCTAAATGATGAAACAGAGCACTCATGATGTACATGAATCACTTAATCGCGGTGAAAGCCATTGATTATCACTGATATTTGATTACCGCCATATATTTTACAGAACAACAATGACGACGATGTCGGAAAATGTGAATTTGCTGTTTCCTGTGAAGAAGATAAGAAATTCTGTCCTAGCATTGTGAGTGTGAAATTTGAACCGATTAGCTATCAATATAATACTATTAAAAGTATGAACTATTTTCAAGTAATGCATAGGACATTCATCCATTTGTAAATATCAAAAATGGCCTTTAGAAAGAAAAGAATTACTTACTTTGTTTCAGAACTAAAAAAAATGCATATCTAGAAAAGTTGATTTTTAACTTCGCCATGTTCATGTATTAATTTCATTATTCTGTTAATGACATGTATATTCATTTGAAATTCGTGTTTGTTAAGTAGTTGAAATGTAAAAATAGTTGCTTATAACTTTGAAAGGAAAGCAGTTACTATTAATTATCCATTTCCATTTCAATAATGCACATCTAAAGAACGAGGCGGAGCCGAGAGCGACGTTCAATACAGCTAATGTCCTCTAGACCTTGTTTCCCTCGAAGGTCTTCTCATCATGGCATTGTCGGTCCTCTCAAGCTTTTCTTTGTGGCTGGTCTTCAACACACATGCTTCACTCTCGTATGTCATTGCACATCTTACAAAAGATGAGTAGGCCTTTACCTTGCATTTTAACTTCACGTAATGTTTAAAAGAGAGCAAGTTCGCGGAATTTCTCCCACGCAGTGGCACACCCTAACTTCGTTGTGTCTGCCAAGTCGCTACTACTACCCGCAGCACTCGGAGCATCTAGTGTAGGACTTTTCCGTGGTGTGAAAGAATTTTACGCGGTGAAGAGTTGTGGGTGCTTAGGATGGAAAGTCGTCTCATGGCGTAGGATTTGATTTTCGTTACTTATTCCAGTAAAAGCCGATTTTCTCAAGCAAATTTATTTAAGATAATTCTTGAATAAAACTGAAATATTAAGTGATTCTGGAATTAATCAGCTCATTCCAGAATCGACTCATTTCCCATTTCTCTACAATAGAATGACTGCACATTATACAATAAACATGAATTGAGCTTGTCTACAACTCTTTTTTACGAAGTTAAAGGATTGGATCATTTTAAAAAGAATTTCTCAACTTTTATGCACATTGAACATTGACCAATTCAGTTAATTGATCAGCTGAGCTAGACAAGGTCAACGCATGTGGCTGCAACTTCAGAAGTGACACATGCCATATACATATATCTATTTAATGATTTGACACTTATATGCACGAAACAACATGGAATATAGATTTCCTCATGAAGTTACAGACGAAACAGCATCACGTGATCGAAAACTAGTTAAATAATCTATTGAACACCTACACAAAATTACTTATTCAATTGAAAGCAATGAGTGTTTTTCCACATAGCTGCTGCATATTTCATTTACATCATTCATTCAGTTTCACGTAGCCATAACGTTATCATTGAGAACTGAAATCATAAATGACTATCTTTCATCATTGATTGAACCGACTGGAACAAATGTACATTACAAGTTTGTCAGTGAATATAATGAGGAAGAATAAAGTCTCGGAAATCGAGTTATGCGAGCAGCAGCCTATACTAAAACACTCTCAGCAAAATTTACACTACACTGTACATGGAATAATTTGCTGAGACACAAAGTCATCTGATGTCTTTGAATGTGCTAATACTGCATCCACATATTATATCTATATACCATCTGAACGGTAATGATCTGATCTTGGAGACCTTGTCTCATGACTATTTCCATGAATCATAGAAAATCACCTGTAATTATTCCCTTTGATCGGATGAGGAATAAGTCTTCGACTGAGAAAAAAGATATGTATGAATCAACGCTTCGTGATCAGCTTCAATTGGATAAAAGTGCATTGAACTTTTATCCAGACGTAACTTTCAACTTTGAGAGATAACTTTGAACACTTTTATCCAGTTGAAGCTGATCACGAAATGTTGATTAATACATTTCTATTTTCTTAGTCGAAGACTTACTCCTCATCCGATCAAAATTAGCATCCGACTGATAATGAAACCCGTTGATGCAATTATTCTGACATCGCTACTCATTTCATAATAGCATTTTTGATCAAACTGAAAGATTATGTAAGTGACATGTGTGCAAAATTATAGACGAATGTTACATGTAATACTCCAAAAAGTATTTGCTCGATTAAGAACTCATAGAACTCATCGTATAATCTGTGGAGAAGGATGTCAATGCTTAGCGCTTGCACCTCTAAACCTTCGCAGATAAACGGCAAGTCTAAAATTATTTCATGGTCTGTCTGACCCAAATAATGTGCTCGCTACACTTCTTCCTCGTATCCTGCCACACTCTTTGAAACTTCTTGTGCCATTTTCACGAACACTAAATCGTCAGAGATCTTTTCTTGCCGTTTTGCATCTCTTTGTAATCAATTGTGCTCTTTATATTGTTTAGCAACGACTGTTTTTTTCCTTTATTCAGAGTCTTTTTTCTTTTTAATGTAATTTCGTGTGTTCGAATGAATGACTAATGTTTGAAACCTGTCTGCAGCATGCTTGTAACTGTAAAGCTGATTTTCATTATGAAAAATATACAACTACCACTATATTACATATTACATCGTCAGTCGGACATTCATTCGTCAAGAAAAACGTAACATCGGATTTTCGGATTACAGAAAGGATAACTATAGTTATCTGCCATTTATGCATATTATCATGCATTGAACATAGTGATGAATTACTTGAATTAAGTCAATATGTCAACTTACATGCAAAATTAAATCCGGCCCCCAGAATGAGTTTCTGCAGGAAACGAGGACAAAAATGAGATCGTCACAGAATGATGTGCATCCTATGGTCACTGCGAAACTGCGTGTCTGCTGTGTTCTGCCCGGTTCTTGCTCAATTGTCAGACAGGAGAAAAAACACATGTAAATGCTATGTGAAACAAACTGAAGTTAAAGGTAAAAATGAGATTTTCTACGCCTAAGTGAGATTAAGTGAAAAGCACTAGGTCTAGAGCCATAATTTTTTGACATGAAATGTCTTCAACTCATTTCCTGTCACAGGTATGTGACAGCGGCTAGTGTGACTAAATGTGACCAATAGGTTTAACGTGTTTGTCGATATTGAAAAGCTTTCTGCACCTAAATGAGTTTAGCTTCGAAAATAAAATTCCTTGAGCATACCAAAACTTATGGCTCTAGACTTAGTACTCCTCAGTCACACTTAAACACTCTTAGTTTTGCCTAAAACTTGAATTCGCTTCCCATTGAATCTAAATGTGTTGTAGTTATCCCGTCTGATAAGAAGAGTAACCAGGTAGAGCTCGGCAGACCTTCGTTCCCTGCAGAAATTCGTTCTGACTGCCGAACGTATTGCTTTTGAAAAGTTTTTCTTTCAACAGTAAAATGTCTTCAGCATTACTGTAATAGTCATGGTCTACAGATAATAATTGAATACAATTGATTTTTCCTTGAGTTAGAAATAATGGTTAAATGCAGTAAACTCTATATGTTTTTTACATGCCAATCAAAACTTATTCTTTATTTTACTTAGATGTTGCTATGAGCAGGCAAATTGTTAAACTTTAAGCAATTTTGCTTTTTCATAGGTTAAGGAGATTGGTATTGTTTTAGAATTCTAATCTTAGCAAATGTGTTTCAAGCCTTTATAATAAAATGTTTTAACCAAATATAATCTGGTTTGTTTGTATCTCAAAATTGTTTTACTAATCATACACTAACCTTGTTTCATTTGCCGAATGCATGTACTGTACATATGAAGTTTACTTGAACCGCCATTTTTGAACCTTTCGTTGGAGGTAAACTATTCATCAACACTAATTATGCGATTATTTATCGTCGATCACATGTGATGACAGTGATCAAAAATTGTTTTTGAGCATCGACTTTTCAACCTTATGTTGATCAATGTGACATTCCACTTTTGCAGAGTACCAGCCTATTGGACTACAGGCCACCTCACTCAGCATCACCCACGGTGAGATTATGTTTCATCATTTATAAACTTAACTAAATAAAATTGCGTGTAATTTTTTTTGAAGCGCTTCCCATTAAAGAATTCGTCAATATTTTAGGTCGGCACCAAGGTTTTCAATCTCGAGATCCCGAGAGAGGGACGGAAAGTCCCAATTACCTGAATTGTATCGAATTAGTCCCGAGTGGATCTCTTAAGACAGTTGCATGATCCTGTTTTGCCATTTTTTATTGCTGGTGTTCAATATTGAGTTATCGACCATTATTGTTTTTCATTATATTTGCCAATATCATAATTAATTAATCAATAATTGTTTTTGCTATTGCTATTTTTATGCTATTAATGCAAAAAGAAAATAATTTATAAATGCTTCATTAATGAGAGCTGCTTTTACTATAAAAAAAATGTTCTATAGAAATGATACAAATAATTTGATACCATCACATTTTGGCTACAAAATTTGTTTGAACTCTTGAATGCAAATTGATCATAAAAGAGCAGGACTTTCTCATTGTTTTGCCACTAAACAAATTTTTGAACATACTAATTTTAGAATTCACACTCCGCTTCAATCTACTGCATTGTTGTAGTGTCAATTATGAAAATTGGTTTATCTAATCAAGACTGTTTAAGTTATTTTTTGTAGCCATCCGACTTTTAGGATACTGTAAAAGATGGCTTATCCCTATATCTCAATTCATTTGAATCACAGAGAAAACCACTCATGTTTCACTTAAAAAATTAGGCTACTGTTTGATAACACGAGATTTCAAATACCTATGAACCTCTGAATCGTTCATTTGGCAATATAAATCAAATTAAATCACATTTAATCTCTTTTGCAGTTTGAGAAGGAGAAAAAACATGAACCTGCAAGAAAGGTAAATTTTTTGTTGTGCATTCTTAGTCGAGATTAAATGTTTGAATGATACCGATGATTCAGAAATTGAGGGATCCGTTGAAACCCTTATATCATGAGGTAGGTCTTGTAAAAGTAAGCGAAATTTTCTCGGAATTCATCATATTCTTGCTACTACCAATATTGTCAACGATGTCTGAAAGCGGTGATCAGTTATCGACCGTAAAATCTACGTTTTTCAAAGATAATCATTAATTTCTAATGCACGAAAAAATACAGCATTGCTTTAAATACGCTTTATGCATTTTTCAAGTTTGAATAGTTTTTAGGATGGCAATTGACTTCAACTTACTCAAGAGCGAGCGTGTTTTTATGTCCGATATTTTGGAAGTCGACAGGAAAGATATCCGAACTAAACGTGCCACAACGTTTCATTCATAATCTGACTATGTCAGCACCGTCCAGGACACAGTGGGGAGCGATTTTCACTAAAATTTCACTATTGTTAAGGCATGGGCACAATTCTCTATTAGAATGTCAAAATTCAGATACAAGTACAAATGTATTCTTTGAATTTCCAAAATACAAATACTCGAAAAGGTATACAAATACATATCAAATGCAAACAACATCTCGATTGCATTTTAAAAGCAATGTTAGTTAAGATAGGTCTCTATAAAGTTTGTCCAAAATCTACAAAGCCAAAAAAATCTGTTTTGAGAAATAGAATTAATTTGGCCATAAATGGGTGAACTCGTACGGCTTGATTTCTGACTAAGTTCTTATCGCATTAGTCGCACTTTTATTGTTGCACCTACTGGCCTGTGAAGACTTCAAGTTAATGAAACTTGCTGTTATTTTATTGAAGAATGATAGCAGATTTGTTTCTCTTCGACAAGAATGCGCTGCCTTTCGTGTTGCAGAATTCTTCTATAGTGAAAAGGCCCTGATTAGTCATGTTGTTTTATATGATGTTGGAAAGAATCAGGAATATTTTGATGTTAAACGATTATATAATTGATGTACTATACAAAATTTTTCGGTCAGCATCCACAGACCATCTTCAGGTAAAAAAAGAAAGAAATTCAATAAAGGGTTAGTAGTGCTATGTGAGCAATTCAAACATAAAACATAGTTTAACTCATAGAAGTAGATAATAGTAATGAATAGTAGATAATAGAAGTATAATAGTAGATAATAATAATAATAGATAAGCTGGACTAATGCATGCTCTGTAAATCGACATTACAAGTTGCATATGTGTCTGATTATACTCTTGATTGATTATAGGAGCGATATTTCAAAATGATGACCATACAGAACGTTTTAAAGGATTTCCTTCTTTGTCATCCTGTCGCTGCACTATTTTGTAAATTCACTATTGCTTTTGTGTACATAATCTTTGGACAAAGGGCAACAATCCAGATCACAAATTGACTTGATAATTGAAAATTCCAACCAGAAAACAAGAAAGCCAGCTCGCAAAATTTGCTTTTTCCCCCGACTAAGTTCCCCCGGAGTGTGCCATAATTTTCATGCAATTTCCATTCTAGGACTTTCTATGGTATTGTTAATTTCTATGGTTTAACTTAATTCGAGTAGGGTCTGGCAAGATAGGCAAAATGATTGACTATCTGGTCAATCTAATTAGTCAGGTCAATTTCTATTGCTATTGGTAAATTGTAGCCCAGTACTACCTGTCGCATATCATCATCTTTCATCTTAATAATTCATTGATATCAATCATTTTGCCTAATATCCTATCTTGCCAGACCCTACTCGAATTAAGTTAAACTATGTTTTATGTTTGAATTGCTCACATAGCACTACTAACCCTTTATTGAATTTCTTTCTTTTTTACCTGAAGATGGTCCGTGGATGCTGACCGAAAAATTTTGTATAGTACATCAATTATATAATCGTTTAACATCAAAATATTCCTGATTCTTTCCAACATCATATAAAAGAATTCTTCTACTTTTCTTTGGATACAAATTTTTTTGACGAACAGCACTGCTTAAATCGAATTGTGTTCATTATAGGCAATGTTTCTGATCGCAATAACGTGTCTTGATGTGAAAGCTTCGAGGATGGATAGGCCTACCGGTTCCCTTATGATTGTGCTGTTTAAAAGTTCACTCATTTTCCCTCAAAATTGAAGTTCTGTTAATAAACTAGTTTGAGATACACTACTTTATGACAAGTGATATTGCACACACAACTACTGCATTTTTGAAAATGTGACTCATCTTAGCAGTGTTTTCTCAGACGAGTACTCAACTAACTGAGCAGCTAATTTGCGTATCAGCAAACAGTTTATTTAAAGCTACACATAGTTCTAATTTTTCTAAAATAAAAGTGAAAACTCGTATTCTATGTTGTTCGCAAATGCTCTCCAACGTGAATAGTGTTTCTGCTTTAGTGTTTCATTGTTACTTGTTCCTTTGGTAAAGGAAGTATCGGGCACAAAAGCTAATTTCATCGAGTCAAAAGCAATATCTTTACCTCCTTTTGTTTACATAGTACAAGTTTAATTGGTTTTAGATTTCAATTGTTGCAGTTTTAATCATTGAGCCTCCATTCGAATCCAAGTAAATGACATAATATTCTTTATTAGTTTTATGAATTTACTCTACAGCCTCGAATATTCATTCTTGATTTAGGTCAAATATTTAGAAAATCAGTAAAACCTAGGATAACCAAATTTTCTGATCGAAATTAGTCCAGACAATACAAGTAGATAATTGATTTATCATATAAATTACTGTGCTTCTTTGGTCTACGTCACAGTATCATTAACCAATTGAATTTGTTTTCGCCATTCTTGGATTATGCGATTAAAAGAAAGGAAATTGCCAATGGCGAGACTCAGGAATTTTGTATTCGCAACATATGCGAGTGCATACCATGTCGAATAATATGCAAAGAGCGGAATAAAGCCGTGAGACGCTCTCTTGAAGCCCTCTATATCAGAGGTTATGAATTCTTTCTCATGAATGAGTGGCATAAGTGCGTGGGTGAAATGCCACTACCATTTTTACAATTACTTTTGTTAATTTCTTGTTTTGGACTTCTATGCTTTTATTTCATGTTCATACTCCATAAGTGTAGTGATCATCTGTATATTTGATTAGTAGTCAATCTTGACGTTTCCGTCAGTGTGAATCTCATCCCTGTTGGAGAAAGACGAAACATCGGTGTTGCGCATACAAATTCCTGAATCTAGCCAGTGGCACTTTCCTTTCTTTTAATCATTAACCTATTCAACATATTCCGAAGTGGATTATATTTTGTAAATTCAACGGATGCCCTACACATTCATTGTTCTATTAGACTTTACTTTTCCAATTACATGGTTGAATGGAACGATGCTTTTCCATGGAAAGTTACTTTTCAGAAAAATATATTGCATTTACTCTATTTGTATGAGCTATGTAACTTGATAACACCAGATCATTTCTATCAAATTTCTGTCGAGGTAGGCCTGATGTATCACGCCATGATAGTTAAAATGTCAGTTTCATCAATTTAAATGGAGAATACTTCATGTATTTTTGGAATAGAACACGTGTAGCCAGAATGTATCTTCATTAATTCACATAGGCCTATTAAATTTTGTGGCGATCATCTGAGTTTGACGGTTCCAGGAGAGACATTGGTATCAGCCATTGTGGGTGAATATCAGAATAAGATCCGTTAGTTAATTCGATTGATCAGCCTGCTAAACCAATGTTTTAAATATTCAAGATGTCAGAATACACTCTGATAATGTATTTATACATTGATAATGAAAATTCATTGGGAACCCATGTTCCCATGGACCCTAGTTCTTGTCTCGCAGCAACAGGCCAAAGGGGTCTTCCATGGGGCCCATCTGATTATCGCATTGGCCGTGTACATGACATACTCGTATTTGCTTGATCAGCTATTAACAATCTTATATCAGCTAATAACAAATCTAATTGCAAATGCCTTAACTTAATCCTATCCATATCGAACTCTGAAGCGCATCAACATTCCTTGGGGGCGGGAGATTCGGCCCCTCCTGAACTTTTAGCTCAGAATTACAATTATGATTGCTCAATAGCAATTTTGATCGACTTCTCAAAAAAGTGCAGTTTCACCAAATTTTGGCTACTTACATGTACCACCTTAATAATTGCTGTTTATCATGTCAAGTCGGTTGAATATACTGAGAAGTTACTAATGGATGCAAAAAGACATTTATACGATTGATTTGTGCAAGGAATGCAACTCATATACATGTGAAACGTGAAAGATTTCCTTCAAAATTTGATATTCCAATGTAGGTATCTGTGAATGGTTATCTACAGTTCTAAGTATGACTTCAGATGTAATTATAAAGAAGGACGACTTGCAGATATCCAAGGATTTCAGATGATCAGTTATTTCAAAGTGACATTACTAAAATATATTTAATCAGCAATATAATTACATAATAATTGAATTTCCAGTACTGGGTTCGATGTCTGAGGTGTAATCGATGATCATATTTCAGTAAAAGCTGTCTTACAAGATGCTTGCAAAAAGATGGCAACTTTCAGATCTTCGAAAAAAGCATTTTTCAAAATTTGCACTAAATTTGACCTTCCAGTAGGCTAAATCCAACGATTTTTGTGAATATTTTGAAAATGCGCTAAAGCAAGAAAGAACAATAGTGTAGGCTGGTTAGCTTAGCTTTGAGACCCCAGCGGAAACGTAGGAACTGGCCGAATCGTCCCTTCCTCCCCCTCCCCACCGGTATGGATAGGGTTGAACTTCAAATTACTTCTGGTTGAAAAGTAGATGCAATTTGTAAATAGCTCACGAGACCAAGATTCTACAGAAAATGTCTGCACCTAAATGCAACTCAATTAATCAAATTCATTGCTTTATATATGTATTAATTATGGCGCACGGGAGGTTCTTCATGCCAAGAATTTTGCATAAGCAAAATGTATCAATATCACTCCCCCTTCCAATAGCCGAATCTTTATTTCAAATTTCAAAGTGAACACGGGTCGACTACTTTCAGCACTCTATGCTTTTATCAAGACCCAAAGTAAAACTTGCAACGCCTTAAGCAATTCACTTAAATAAAGTAACACGATGATCACTCACATCAGTTCATCTTTGCAATTGATTACATGCTTCAATTTCCTTGTCCAGCTATTCTCAGTTAAACGAGTTTTTATTGGGTTACTCAGTATATTGATAAAGGTCAATATGAAACATTAAGCACTTTTACTTTTGGGTCTTGATAAAAGTACGGAATGCTGAAGCCAGTCGACCCGTGTGTACTTTGAAATTTGAAATAAATATTCGGCTGAAGGCAAGTGATATTGATGCATTTTGTTTCTGCAAAATTCTTGGCATTGCTTTGTTATGTCTGCTTCATGAATTATTCAAGCTTTATGTCAATCATTTGCTTTGCTGCGGCATTCGTTCCAGATGAGTGCCTATGAGATTCGACGAAAGGAAAAGATTCCAGTGGCTCGTCAGGTATGCTAGCTTAAATATATGCAAAATTTGATAAATTCTGTACAGAATTGCTGCTTTCTCAAATAAACATTACATTATGCATACAGAAAATATTAATTCATGAAAAGTTGCTTAGCTTAACCCGTTCTTCATACAGCAGTTTATCATGTCTTCTTATGAATATAGTAGAGTAGCGCCTGTGCTTAAAATTGTTTTGCAAAAATTTCAAGCGGAACATAGCGACACGGCTGTTATGGAATATTGCACGTACGTCCTTTGTTCACGATGGTGGACACAGCTTCCTTCAATGAATACACCTACCTAATCCTGTGAAGGAAATCACACAGGTCCTGCCATGGGCTCAAAAAGCAAGATTTGCTTGCAACAAGTTTAAAGCTAAAAACTTGTTTTTTTTTTACTTTTTTCAAACTGTGACAAGTGACACGAATTTCATTAAACCAATAGGCTAGCTATCATTTGTTTTTGTCATGGATAGATTTGTTAGTACCTAGATTAGTAACAAGGAAGTTAGGAACACGTGATCCTGCTGTCTATTCATGGATTGGGCGAGATGCTGATGCAAACGCTTTTAATGTTGTCGAGAAATTGTGCTGAGATCGTAAAGTATGTAAAAATGCATCTAATATTCTCTAAATATTCTACATAGTTTACTTACGTACAGAATATTATCGAGTGGTAATACGGGCACTATTTTAGACACAACAAAGTGGCAATTGAAGTTGTCGACGGCGATTAATATATCAGGCTGGTCTGTCGAAGAAGGAAATTTAAAATGATACAATACAAAACCAAAAGACACCGTCTTTTGCTTCAGAACATTATGAAGAAGCTTTTCAATACTAGTGTTGGTTAGAAGGTACCAGTATCATTCGCGTAAGGCTTAATAGCAGATCCTACAACATTGATGCAATCCTATCGGCTAAAAAGTATAAGTTCATTATAGATTTCACTAGCCACTTCATCTCGTGATGAATTTAAGGTCGCTGAGATAAGTGTCGTCTGATGTTACATGATTGAAAGTGTCATGTTTTGCTACGTCACCGTTCTCAATAGAGCATGAGACACAATTGCTCACGAAGAATGGTTGTATTAGGAAAAGCCTACCATTTCTCCCTTTCAGATTATAGTTTACTCGAAGCAAAAACCAGAAATTCTGTGCATCTATATTGTCTATATTGTGATGCAGTAACTGATGATAAATGCATCGTTCGTTTGAGTAAGTTTTATACGTTGAATGCGAGAAATTCATTTAACTATGGTTTTTGCACAATGACCTCCTTGTAATATTATGTATATCAATAAGCGTTAGAAAATGATGTGCATAAAGATGTGCTAAAGTAGACTGAACACCATTTCAGTGCGCTCCGTCTCTACAGTACCCTTGCAACGTTTCGAAAGGGACATCTTATACATTCTGATATTCTGTATTTTTTCACACCTTAAATGTGAGCTGCTTTTCTGATTGAATAGTTAAATTATATTTGCCTTATTTATTGTTTTTGTAGGTTGATATGAAAATCAAGATTTTTGTTTTGTAATAAAAATAAATGAACCTTGTTTATACTCGGAAGCACATTAGGTAGCACATTAGGAGCCTTTCTTCCATGTGGCCGAGTTGTTATTTATTACACTCTCATTCTTTTCGTGCTGAGTGTTTAGCAAGAATGCAGAGTGTACCAATGAATAACTTATCAATGCATCAATAACTTCGACTTTTTTAATTATTTACATCATCACTATATTGGGAAAAATTATGCCACATTGTATTTAATAAAGAAAGTTATATTTAGTTCGTACATGAAAAAATATAATCTATCAAAACACCGTTTCAGATGTCACTAGCAGGAACTGCCAGTCATGCGGAAATTCAACAAAATCAGGTAACAATCACTCAAAATCGCACGAGTAACAATCATTCAAATTGTCTCTCCGACATGCACTAAATATTCTTTAAGTAGTCCAGCCGTCCGGCTTCGATTGAACAATCCGAATGGTTTTGCAGAATAAAAGCTTGCAGAGCATTTGCCTAAGAAAATTCTGATGATCTGCAAATAAGTTCAAAATTTTGACATTTATACGAGTACTTGAGAAGCATTTTCTCTTGATCATTGCCGATGATGATGTATTTGATATGATTATCCAACAATCAATTTATTGACTACGGATTTTACCATGAGATTCATCGCACGATTACATTTCCTTTGGTGAATACTCATCCATCTTAATTTCACTCTTTATGGAGACTAGTTATTAATATATGGCTAACACTTGATTAATATATCCTAACACTTGATCTGCTATCAAATTAAAAGTCTATGACCTTTTCATCTGACTTGACAGAGAACGAGGATGTCTTGTTTCATACAGCTACATTTCACGAGATGGAGAGTCAGGCCTTTCCCTCCAATTTTTATGGCAGGGAGAATGCATTGTCTCGACTGCAAGTCTGCAGACTTCAGCTTAAGTCAATTAATAATTTTTCATTTTAATCCATTAATCTTTTCATCTATTTTAATTCTTTATTTTTGAATTGTTGATCAAAATAGCTGCCACACGTATTTTAATTAATTTTAAATTTGAACTTATACTTGGGCATGTTGTGTTACCCCATAGCCTATGAGGATGCATTTTTCTCGTTAACTGTTTCTCAATGGATATTTGCATAGAATGATTTTTTTAAGAACCGATTTCTGTTTTATGTTTTCAGAAAGAGAAAAGGAAACACAAAAAATTCAAATTCCCATTTGTAAGGAGCAAATCGCTACATAATTTAGCGTATAAGGAGGTGAGATCTATTTATAGCTGTTGAATAAGTGTTGTAATAAACATTGTATGTTAGGCTATGACAATTTCATCTATTTCACGATCCGCAAAAATTTCTACTCGACAAATTGTGCACGTTTTCATCAACGCATGTTAAAGCCTGATGTCCTACATTTCAGTCTGAAGAAAGCTCATCTTGTACAGAAACAAATAATGAGTCAGCCACATCCTATGACGATGCAGTAAGTGCATACTGAACTTCTACAGTATCGTACCGGGTACCTCATCTCATACTGGTAGCAAACTATGAATGTTGTGAATGTTTCTTCGATTTTATAAATTATGACTGAATATTTCTTAGTTGTGTAAAAGAATTAATGTAAGAAAATATCCTCAAATTCTAATAAAAAATGATATTATACAAATCGATAAATAAGTTCATCTCTTACATTTCATTTTATAAAAATATCAAAGTTTGCATGCATTGTCAGCTTATAGCCAAATCTTGCAACTGATGATTTTGATACCGACAACTATAGCACTATTAATTCAGAGCCGACTACATCAATTTCCAGTTGTGGTTATCACTGTGCATTTACCACTCAAACGAATTTTAATGTTTTTTTTCATTTCTGTGTGCTTAATGTATTCTAGAAGCACTGCCATAGAATGCCAACAGAATCATCATCACCATACTGAATAAAGATTAGCAATTAAAATCAACGAAGATAAGTACGATCTGATATAACGATAAAACGAAAGCAAAATAGAAAATTATAACAACTGGTGCACAATCCTGTATACGAGCGCACACTTTATTCAAACATAGACATTCATTTGACCAACGATTTCAATCAATTATTTTTCAGTATTTCAATCCATATGCGCACAAATCTGAAAGAAAAGGAATCAGAAAAAAGTTTTTGCGGCTTGTCAGGGTAAGTTGCTTGATACGAATGAATTTTGTAAAATTCTATCGATATCATATTTATTTAAGTCAGCGTGTACGCGTATGAAGTAGCGTGTTCGGACGTGAGTAAAAATTCAACAGCACGAGTATAAGTATTAGAGGATTTTGTCGATCAGTGTTTCTGATTTACTGTTGCAAGTAATTTTATATTCCAGAAGAGAATATCAGTGGGCAAATGCCTCAGGAGAAAATGGGAAATTTCTCTAAACGAAAATATCATTGGATGATTTGAGAGAGAGGAGCCACAAACTTTGAACATAGCTTATTTGTAAACATGTTTCATTAGCATCGATGGCTGTCATCATTTGTGCATAGAGATAAGAGACAATAAGAGATCAATTTTCATGCAAATTTACACAATCCAAAATCAGCAAAGTAGAAGTGGTTCTGATTGGGTGTGGATGGTTTTCAGCAGTTGATTCTTATTGATGAAAGATTCCATGTACAACTATTCAACAATTTCGTATATAGTAAATCTCAGATGGTGGTCAGCTTTTACTGCATAGCTCACAAGTACATTTGTATACGAGGGAGGAGCATTAGTCAAGAGGAATTTCATCTGCGTGTATATTTTTTATTAAGTTCAAGGTATATCATATTACAACAACTTGTAGCGTGATTTTGAAAACTTATATTTATTTCCTTCAATTTGAGAGTGATCAGTTTGTCTTCGTGTGGTCGTTCGGCTTTGATGATGATTTTTGAGTTGGAGGATTCTTTGGCAATGTGAGTTGACTGGAGACTTGAAGGCCAATGATTTTCCATTTCTTAAAGTGCAGTATTTGCTGTTTGGCTTCTTGGGTTGACTTCTTGATGCTTTCTGGTTGAACTTTCCCTGATATTTTCAGCTGTCCGCCTTTCAGAATCAACTGAAATTGTCCAATCAGAGCCACTTCTTCTTTATTGATAAAATTGATCTCTTGTTGTCTTTCATCTCATGCAGTGATGACTGTAGCCTTGATGCTACTGAAACATGCTTCCCGAACAAACTCTGATCATTATATAACTTAAACGTTGGATTTCACAGAGCAAAAATTTACAAGGAGTTTTTCAATTGCATATTATAAAAACGAAAAACATTTTTGCCTGCTTAGTGATGAAGAAACGTTTTTCACCAACTGTGCCCGAAGTTTGCCGCTGACTTCAGTACGGTTGAAATTTGTGAACGAAAGAAAGAGATCAACGTCATTCTAATGGCACCGCTTCCATTTTCGCACGATGCATAAGACACCGCAAATTGCACTTGAAAAAATATTTTGGAGAAAAACATTCAATTTTTGAAAATAGTTTGGACATTAATGGGTCAATATCAGATAAGCTTGATTAAATATTTTTCTTAGAAAAAATGCGACTTTACTTTGGGAGGCATGCTGAGATGCATTCTCTTCACTCCTTGTCGCAAAAATTGCGGAGTTTAACTATTGGAAATGGTGAATTTTTCTTTGATCAGGTGGGAAGATCTTGGCTCAGCATTATTTCCATGCGAGGTCGACGTGTGTCGCCTCATGTGCGAAGTGACATGTGCTGCTGCGATCTCGTGTTCCTCACCGCTTTGCACTTTGTCCGTCGTCATCACTGTGAGCCCTCATCTTCTTTACAGCTTTCCACTCTCTCCGTAGCCTTCCCTGTTGCGTCATCGTCTACTTCAACGCTTTGTAGACGCTGGCATGATCGCTCCAGAGATATAGCTCATGCTGCGATTCTAGGCAATGTCAGTTACCCGTGTACTGCTCATCCAAACAGGAGCGCCATATTCTGCAACAGAAATGCATAGTGCTATCGTGCTTGTTCAAGCGACTTCAAAGTCAGCTTCCCACCATGTTCCTGTAAGTTGTTGCAGCAGGTTGCATCGACCAGGGATTTTCTTCGCAATTTCGTCATTCAAGTGTTACTTCCAGATATCTCCCAAAAAATTGTTTTATCTGACACTTTGACTTGGAGCTCAGTATTTGCCATTCGATTTGCAATATCTTCAATAGTTTCAGAGTAAGGTCTCACAGTCACACTATGTCACATTACGGTAACATATACGTAGCGGTAACACATTGGTAGCATTTGTCACATTATTGTTAATTGATATTCCATGGTGACTAATGATGGCGCCATTAGAGTAAGTATATTAAGTAGAGTAGCAACTCAGCATTTATTGAATGCCCAGTGTGTATACAGTTTCGATTTTATTAAATGAACTCGAGATAAACATAGTTGGGTATTGTTAGTTTGTTACCAAATGTGAGATATGCAAATTTTTTGCAGTTTTGAAGAAATTACGACGGAATTGAATGATCATGATAGTGTAATGCAAAAGGAATGATTATTTTACAGATCCTTTAGGTTCCGTGTCATGACAGCCTTGAAGAGGTAATGTTTGTTAAATTAGCAATTCGATGGCTGCTATTACAATTAATGCTCAACCTCAAGAGTATTTTCTTAAGCGAGATCATATCAGAAGCAACCTGCCACTCATAGAGCAAAATGGCATAATCAAAGAGAATGATTTCAATTGACTAAAAAAGATGTAAATGGGTCCACATCATTATTCTGATTCAAGAAATGAAACATAAAGTTAGTGAATCACAAAATCATGCCAATGAAAATTGAATTATAAACTTGAAATTTCAGCCAAGAAAACACGAAAAGATCTCTACTTTTCTTGAAGACTTCCATATAATGCGGTTCATGAAATTCCCTTGGTAATCAACTTAATTTCCGTTTAGTTAAGATGCTTATTAGCAGATGTTCATTCGTTTTGATATCCAACTTGTTTCATGCTACTTACAAAGTGGCTTCATGTCGGTATAGTAGGACCTCTATAAATTTGCACAAATTAGCTTTTTAAAAACTCCTCAAATAATTTTTTGGACCACAGGAACGTAATCTCCGCAAAAAACTGAATCTTTTGATACAAAAATGTTCACTGTATACAGATACTTTTTTGAGTCGACACTCTACCTACTATATACTTATTCTATGATGGCGCCTAAAGCTTCCCTTTTTTTCTATGTTATGAAATTATCAAATTAGCACAGCAAATTAATAATTTGATGTTGATCTATAGCTGTCATCAAATGTGAATGTGATAAGCATAAGTTGATAAGGCGTAAGTCAACGAAGCGGCATCGAACTGACATATCAACATTAAGCCGATAGAGCGCAAGTAAACTGACACCCCTTTTGACTTGCAATCCGTCGTGTCTCAGTGTTCCAAAATAGGATTTCTAAATCAATCTATCAGTTCGTTAAATGCTAGAAGAGGCATAAGGCCATACAGTTCTGAGGTCTTAGCTCTTAACTCAAAGTTGCCAAGCTTACACTTATGCCCTTTTGACTTTTCACCGTGCATGCACAAGCTGACAAAACTATGTGACTTTCAGTTGTCGGAAAAATTGATCAACTTTTTGTTTCTTTCTTACAAATATTATGTTTCGATCATAATGGCATTTTAACATAGGCTTACTAATTATCGTGTTTTTGACATCATATTGATACTATGAGGCTCAAAGTCCTATATACTTAAATTTCACATGTTCCGATACTTGAAGATCATATAGTGATCTATTAATCCTACAAAATGATCTGCGTAATAAGACGAGATACCACCCTGCTCGAGGCTCATTTCAAATTTTCTTTCGATTCATGTCAATGCTATTTATTGATTTATCATTAGTTTCTGATTGAGGAAATATTAGAAAGAGCCAATTTCATAAAGACGATTCAAATATATTGGCTCTTTCCAATCTTGCCTCATTATGACATATGCAATGCACAATTTTCCAAATCATAAAGCTCTGTAATGTTCTGTGACTATTCAATAATTGCGCAATGTTTTTGATTAGCTTTTATTATGGTCTATCATAATGTAGGTATTGTTTTATAATTTCAAAGTGTCTAGATGTGTTTAATGACATGTTTTTAATGTGCACAATTGCATACGCACACTTCCTTTTGTAACCCAAGCTTGCTACACGGCAAATTGTGTATGTTAAGTCACTATTTGATGAACACCCGAGAAAATTCATTCAATATGTCAATCGCTTATCACACGTTTCCTTCGCCAGGTGTTAATATGAAGCTCTAAGGAATGAGGAAGAAAGCCCTCTGATGATTCCTGGTATTAGATTAAATGGCACCTGTATAGATCTGTTCATTTTTTCAATGGAAGATGCATTTTCATATTAATATATTTTGTGCACAATAAATGATTTCCATCTTGGGCATGAAGTACATTATTCTGGTACCGGGTATATTGTTTCCCTTTAATACCTAGATATCTGCTAAATATCCATTTGAAATTTCGAATGACACTTATTTTCCTAGAGATGCATCTATAGCGTTCAACATCTTCGATATCTATATTCAGTTTGAATTGAATTCTGGCACTTCGTCATAATCGCTAGTTAACCGAAGAAATCAACATTTGCACATATTTTCTCATACAAAAATTTGATATTTTTTCAGGGAGGAGCGAAGGAGAATGAAGAGCGAAACGAATAAATGCAGTTGACTAATGATCAATTTGCCTTTGGTGTTTCTTCAAAACGAATTGTACAAAGAGTTTTTAAAAATACAGCTAGTTTTATTCTTTAATTTATAGTCGGGTGATAGATGATAAAAATTCAAACTCGTGTTGGAATGATTTTGAGCTTGACTCTTATGGGGTCACGCCGTAACACAGAGATGGAAACCGGTCGAAAATTTTCGTCCAGTCTACTCCGGCGCCCGGTTTCCATCCCTATCGCGACAATTTGCTGCAAATTTAATTTAGACCTACTTATTAACAACTGTTTTTTGCATATGCAAAGACCCATGATTGTAAGCAATCAATTACGCATATTCCGTGTCAATGAAATATGAAGTAAAAAACCCACATTTATGAAACTCACACGCTAGTAGGCCTACAGGTAGTTGCTGGCCATATCATGCTTAGCAAATTTGCAGAGTCATTGCTTAGCCAAAATTAAATTTCGATATGTAGGACAAATTAAACGCTGGCATCAATCACACTTTTGAGCAGTGAGAAGATCTCAGAATTGGTTGTCGATGTTCATGGTAAGGAAAAAATCGAACAGTTATGCCTACTTACTTCCTCGTTTTTAATCCTTGTCCACGTGTTGAACGGGGTCAGACGGTTGCGTTGCTTTCTGATGGCGCGCCTCCAGTCCTGTCGATCGTAGACCAAGTGCTGGATTCAGGTACAGAACATATATAGAGATCCTCGGAAACGACTTGCGACCAGAGATGGAAACGGGTCACCCATCTGGCGGGTCACGGGTCTGTAGTCAGCCCCGTGTGGGTCAGTCATTTTCAGGCGAACATTGCATCTATTTGTCTTTAGTTAGTGGAAACATATACTTATTAAATGTTACAGGCTAGTTTTGGAAACATTTATAATAATATCTACAAGGTGGGTCAGGTGAATAAGGCCCAGCTGGTAATAAGGCCCACTTGCTAGATCTCGGAAACTGCTTAACGAATTTAAGCGCAACAAAAAAGAAATGAAAATATATTTAATTTCAAATAAGTGTCAGAAGCTATATCAATTTTGGTCCAGTGGATCAGATTCCACAGCAACTCAAAAAAAAGTACATTCAAATTTCTTCTTTGATCTAATATTTGCTCTTCATTTGTTCAAGGATTTCATGACACAAAATATTGGTGTAGATGAGCTCTTAACATGGAAAATTATCTCTGGTGTATCCTCTCTATGAATTTATATAGTAGTTTGATTTTTGAGTTCGAGAAAGTACGAAAAACACTGATTATAAGACGATGTCATGTAGCCAATGAGGCCCATACAAAATGCTGGTAATAAGGTCCGGGCTATCACAGTATAATCAGTACCTACTCCGAAAATCCAACGAAAGTCAGATCCACGTAAACGTAAGCGCAGTCTTACCGAGAAAGCACAACTACTTAAAAAAAGAACTTTTTACTAGCAAAAAGCGCTTTAAGCAAGCATCCTGTTCTATCCAAGAAGCAAAACAGTAGGCCCAAGTTTGTTGTAGATAAGATGAGCAAGCTGGCAATGAATCATGGGATTGAAAAATTTGTGAGGAAGATGAAAAGTTAGATAGGCCTATGAGACAGTGTATAGCATGTGATGACTAATTAGGTACACACAATTGACTAAATTGTGTTGGTTTAAGTCATGGAAGTGACGAAGATAAGTTCCTATTTGTTTGTCCTGACTGTTACAGTGTAGGCCTATAAAGTCTGTGTTTATGACTGATAATATACCTAATAGAGAGATTATACAATACCAAATACATTACCAAATACAAGGTTTCACCATCATATAGTTATTTTTTTCTCGTGTCAAAAATATCTTTTGTTTTTCAATAAAAGTCGATGTATTTGAATGAACAGCTTTGGTTTATCTTTTTTTTCTTAGGGGCTTAACTTAAGACCTAACTCTGAATCACAAGAACGTATTAGATCTAACCTCATTATACCTATTTGCGTACCAGAAGGTGAATACAATCCATTGTATATAGCCACATGTTAGAAATGACTTATAAGCTACGTAAACCGAATACAGTACACCAAATAAAAATAAAAGTGGACCTTATTACCTACATGTGTCGGTAAGAAGGCCCACCCGGTGATTTTTTATCTTTTTTGCTCGTACACCAGACATTTCGCAATAATCGACAAGAACTTCTCACACATGTTAACTGCACCAGAAATAGTTAATTTGAATATGAATTCGTAGTATTTGATCAAAAATTCAAGACTGTAGAGCTCTAAATCTGTTAGGTGGGCCTTATTCACCTCACCCACCTTAGTATAATGAATGACCTGCTATGTGGGCTATATTTTCACTGATCGCTTTTCTCAAACATGATATAAAAGCTGTTCTATTCAATCGGACGCTAAAATACATATAAGTTACTTTGTATACGCGTGTATTTTTTATTCAAATACGCCTTTGCCCCCGGTATATATATATATATATATATATATATATATATATATATATATATATATATATATATATATACTGTATATATAGCCTACTGCAAACCTTATAAAAATCATTAGAAATATAAATCATTCAGAAGTTAATAATACGCACGCTATGGGTCATGGCGGTCACACATTTATGTATAGATCATTAAGATTACTCTGCAAACGATTTAATCAAATTTTGGATAATTTTATGCATATCAAAGAATTCATTCCAGCTCACATTTAGCAACAATAATGCCCGGTGGTTTTATCTTCTGAGTACCGACCATTGCCGCCAGTGAAATCCTTCCAAAAATCTCAAATATAGATTTATCTATCACTATTATGAATGAGAATGGGATCGTATGAAACCGTGAATAATCAGTATGAACAAGAACAATTAATCGTGTGCTTGCTTGTATGAAACCTAGCGCAAAATAGCTCTCTAACATTGCCAAAAGTCGATTTCGAGTGTATTTCGAGAACCTGAATCTAAGTGAAGTAAAAGTGGAAAGCTGGATATATTTTCAAGTTTTAGATCCCAGCAGGGTGAGCGTTCCTTAGAATTTCAGGAAAGTCCGACAACGGCAAGTATTATGACTCAGTTGCAACAATATAACTCCATAACATCACCTTGTTCCGAAAACTTTGATCTGTTGAAGTTTTGGCACGAGAGGAAAAGTGAAATGACAACTGTTGCGAGAATAGCTCACTCAGTAGCCTATATGTCATTCCAGCTTCTTCATCAGAGTCTGAAAGACACTTCAGTGCATTCAATAGCGGATGCGGATCTATTATGCGCCCTATCCGAAATGAACTGGAGCCCGAAGCGGTGGACGCCATTAGCACATCCCTTGAATATTATAAGAACCTCTGACTCTGTCATTCTGTCAGTCATCCTATTCGATAATATACCGTATCTACTTGTAATTTGATTTGAATAGTTCCTTCAATTTATGATCGTTTTATTATAATTTTCACCGATTTGGTGACTGTGCGCCGAAAATAATAATTTGTTTTACTTTATGCACTATCGCTTTCAATATTACGTGAATTACGGTAGGCCCTAATATGTATAGCATAGCATTTATGCCGGACAATTTCACAATACTTGGTGAAATCCAGAAAAAGTGAACTTTTTGCAAATTTTTTGTCTCTCCCTGGATTCCTGAAAGTCATTGATCAAATAGTCAACTATAATATATCATTTTGTAGAGTTTTTTTTCTCTATCCGGCCCATGCATCATTTTTTATATACTTGACTGTCTATTTTATTTTTCGTTGGCTTGAATTCTGAAAATACCCGATTTTTGCATGTCCCCAGAAATTTATCTACTTTTTCGAAGCCTGTGAAGCATATTCAGCAGGCAACTGACCAAAGATCTTTTATGCTGTACATAATGTCATTCACCCACGTTATCTGTGAGATAGCGTAGTTGTCTTGAAATTAATTATTTGGAGTTTTGGAGACTAAAAACCGATGTCCCCAAAATTTGTGTCATCTCTTCGACGGCGTTTTCGTCATCTCTTCGACGCCATTTTCTCCGAATACATGCATGTATTCGGAGTTAAAGCAATGATAGAGACTCATTGATTTAGCAATGATTTCATGAAAACTGTTGTTACACAAACTTCTTTGATATAGAAGAAGCATTTTAGTCATCCTTCAAACATAGTTCTTCTGAGAAATAAAAAAGTCATTTTTGGTAAAAAATGTCACCACAATTCGTCATCTCTTCGACGCCACTTTAGTTTGCTCTGGACTAAAAAGTTTCGAACCAATCTTTACGCCAATTTAACATATAAGAGGTCCATTTATCTCTTATCCACAGATATATTGTAAATGAACGCGCGAGCTATCACTTCTTCAAAAAATCTAAAAAACACCACAATCTGTCATCTCTTCGACGGTTGATCCAAAACGTCTAAGAGATGACAGGTATGACTGAAACTTGCAAAAATGACTTTGTCCTTCACAAATGCAATGCCAGAAAATGCCGTTTGATTAATTCAATTCAACTTTGGTGATTAAAGGCCTTATATTGTCATATATAGTGACCTACTAGTCTGTACCTATAAAACTCCTCCATGGGGAAGATCAGAAGAAAGTTTCGCGACACGAGGAGTCTATCTGTCAACCATCGCGCTCCTTGATTGACTCCCATGTTTAGCAATTGATATTGAACTGTAGTAACGACATCATAAGTTTTTACTGGTTGTTCACGCGGTTGTTCTGCCGGTAATACTGAAGAAGATAAAAACAGAGCATTATTATCGATGTCGATGCATTGCTGCATGACTGGGATGAAGAAAAATGATATGATAGCAGCTATAATATTGAAATTTCAGGGTCCATGCAAGCAACCCATCAAGTTTATATCGCATTTATGTCTAGCAATCCTCACTGACATTGATAAAATGATCATTGCATAAACAACGAAGTTGTTTTGCACATCGATTTTAGCGAGACTATACACTGTTAAAGGCAGCTGAAATGTAGGCCTACTCAATTTGGCTTCCACCATCAAGTTTAATATTCATCAAGTGTCACATTTCTTATGATTCACCTATGTCTTTTGACATATTGTCGTCCGACACGAGAAGAAAATAGTTGCAGTCGCAAGCAGATTTGCAACCTGTTTTAAGATATCTGATTGAAAAATTTGGATCTCTTGAAGAAGTATATTTTTGCAAGTTAACATCCGATGGACCAATTGATGAAATCCCTGGGCATTGACAGTTGCGTTATTGGCTCTCTCAGGCATGGGAAGGGCCCAATATGGCATTGGATATTCTTTGAAGATAGATCATGACAGAGGAGTTCCGCTGGTCGCAGAAGGATGACTATGATGACATACAAACGTTTCTTGAAGATAAGAATTCCAGAAAAATGAGTTTTCAGATCACTTCACTGGAAATTGAAGACTGTGACAATTTCTCTAAAAGGAATCTCATGTCCCTTATTTAGCGTCATGTATCACAGATGCGCACTGTAGAAATTAATGAGTTTATTTGATCAACTCTAATTTGCATTGCAAAGTTTGCAATCATGTGTGGAGTATAGGTCTACCCAGTTGTAAGTGTATGTCTTTCAAAGAGACTCTATGGTTTTCATTCATCTCATATTGATAGACTTCTTTTGTTTCACTATTGCCACATGTTGCGTAATAATTATCATCAGAACCCGGCTCTAATACTCTGTATCTGTATTTACGCATGAGTCATACAACCCGTACATGCCGCACTTGGACTAGTTTTATCCATGGCCCCCAGTACATATTCAAACTCAAACTTGAGGCATGCATAGAAATTATCCTAACATAAATGACAACATCATGCTAAAGAAAATAGAACTCATACATAGCAAAATTAAAGATAGAAAGTTCATCATCGTCATTGATAGCTGACGAGTGAGATCGTAACATTCCCCAACAACTTACAAAAAAAGAACGTTCATCTGATATCATGAGGAACCGGACAATCATATCTCACTACAGGTCGTCTATTCCTTATTGGGTACCTGTTTCCCGAAACACGGTCATCTTGAGCAGATGTTGTAGATGTTGGAGGTTGCTCGACGATATCCTCGAGCAGGACTTCATCCAGAAAATCATAAGCGTCTGGTACTTCCACAATACCATTGCCATCATCGTTTAACGGTTTTATATTGAATTGATTATATTTGACTTTATAACCAGTGTTGTCAAATTTCACTAAATATGTAGAAAGTCCATATTTCTTTTCGATAGTTCCTTTGTTGATGAATTTCGCACCCTTTCCGTATCTCACTAATACCCGGTCTCCCAACTTGTAAACGCGATACCGTGCCTGTGGTTTATCATATGATTTGAAATTTGACGTTTTGAAGTTGCAACAGAAGGCGTTTGTCCATCGACTTTTATAGCTTGCAGAGGAATAGCCATATTGCGATTTGTCATTCTCTGGAACGGTGTTGAACCAGTAACTTCATTTGGTGTACTCCGAACATCAAGTAAAACTTTCCATAATATCGATTGGAAATCTACTCTTGGATACTGAGTACGTATTCTTACGATCCGATTCTTTAATGTGGAGTGAAACCGCTCAATACATCCATTTGACTAAGGAAAGTATACGGATGATTTAATGTGTGTAATATTACATTGCTTGAGGAACTCTTCAAAATCGCTTGACACAAAAGATCTACCGTTGTCACTGACCAAATACTCAGGCATTCCCCATCTAGCAAAAACATCTTGCAACTTTTCTATTATCTCTTTGCTGCTTCCGTTTGTCAAAACGTATACTTCCGGATAACGGGAATATAGATCGATAACAGTTAGTAAGGTTTTACCTTCAAGTTTATTAGAAGGTCCAGTTAAGTCAACAGCAATCTTACGCCAGGCAGCAGTTTCTTTTTCCGCTACTGGTTTTATAGGTGCTTGATCGGAGCGACTTGAATTCATAACACAACAAGTACATTGCCTACAAAATTCCTCAATGTCTTTATCCATTGCAGGCCAATACGCATAAGGGCGAAGTACCGCTTTTAACTTATTTGTACCGATATGTCCCTCATGTGCTTGAAGCAATAATTGCCGTCTTAATACTTCAGGAATAACAGTCCGATCACCTTTGCAAATTACATGTAATCCTTTATTTTCTTTAACTGTCAATGAATGTCTGAACTGATAGTATGGTTTCAATGCATTATACTGTCCATCATTCCAGTTGTTATTTATTGCCAAAATTAATTTTTGTAGTATCAGATCTGTTCTTGTTTCTTCAGCTATTTGTTGCAGATTAATCGGAAGGCATTTTAAGATCACGCAAATAGTCACTTCAGAAACGACTTCAGGCTCTGACTGAGGAGCAGGTACGGAATTGCGAGACAAAGCATCAGCGAGTATGTTTTTCTTACCGGGAATGTGTACCAATTGAAAAGGTGACTTCCAATTCACCTGGTTCCCATTCAGCTGGTTCCAACTGAGATGGATCTCATTCAGCTGGTTCCCAATCAGCTGGTTGTTGGCTCTCTTACCTGCTGTGACACCCCGTAGATTCTCGCAGTCTGAGTTAAGAATGAGATAAACAAATATGTCATGATTAATTTATATCTTAATTTTTGTATTAACACTTACACAATTATGAAAACAGAAGACTCAATTATCAAAACTCACATCTATATTTATGATACAATAAACCATCTGAACAGTGAGCTAAGATATAACTTTACTTTGTGAAAGAGATACAATACTACACTTGCTGCAGTAGTCCCAAGCGTCAATATCACCTTCCTGTAGATTTTGCTTCATCGCTGCAATCTTGGAGTAGCTTTAGCATACTTTCGCCGCTGCTTGGGGGGTGATGCTCCAGCTTTCAGCAAGCGAATAGTCGTCTCCTCGGCATCCTGTACTTCTCTCAGACATTCAATGAACTTGAAGATATTCGGGTGGCGATTAAAGATCTGAAAAGAAATAGAGGAAATGCAATTAACTCGTGTTTTGTAATTTTTAGTAAAGATCATAGAGTAGAAATATAAAGTAAGGGTACAGTGTCAACTTCAACAAAATGTAGCAAGCACTTTATATTTTTACATCAAAATAATCAGTTTTTTACGGAGAATACAATTCTGAAGTCCAAAAAAATAATTGATGCAATTTTTATCATCAGTTAGTTTTATCAACAGATTTCATGTTATGTATTATACTTATATTTAATTACTACATATTACTATCATATTATTTTATCATTTTCTATTACATTATTTTCTATTGTCAATAATTAAGAAACTATTAGAAAACAATATCATCAATAATAGAATTTAAAATCCATGATAGGCCTACGTACTAATATACCATAATACCGCTACATGATATGTGGCATTCAACCGAGATAGGTGAAGAAGCTTACCTTGCGAAATTTTGCATTTCTGCTCTCCAATGCATCATTGGTCCTGATTCCACTACTGTTGTCGTAATGACACCAAATCTCTCTTGAAAAGATGGCATCCAAATCCTCCACATATGTCTTAGTGACGTAGTCCACAAATTCTTGACATTCCTCAGGACACTCACCAATCACCCGTACCCATACTTCATCAATCTTGTCCTTTGGAAGAAAAGGCAAACCGAGGGCTTTTCTCACTATGCGTCCAACTTCTTCATTTTCTCGATGTGGAATTGTCAATCCAAGTCGCTGGACTCCACGCCAAATTGATTGGGTGTAGTGAAAATGACATCCACGAATTGAAGTGCTTGGAAATGAATGTTGTACCGCGTTTATGGACGCTTTCTCGAAATCCAATTGAACGGTATCGGGTTCAATTTTCAAGTTGAATTGAGATGCTTTCAATTTCAATAAATCTAATAAGCGCTTGTATGTACATATGTTCTGTCTTGTTCGGTAAAAGTGCATAGCATACTGGAACCAACGTATTGCAAAATGATGCATATATCATGTACAGCTGATGGAATAGCCGTGCAGCAACATGGAACGTGCCATCCATGTAAAGACACTTGGAGGATGCCAAAATACGGAGACATGGGATTGTGAAGAAGGCGAGAATTCGATCATCGCTCCCATCGTCTATCTGAAGAAAGTCCTGTCCAGATTGTGTTTTTGTCCATTCACCTTATATCATAAGCTCAGAAAGAGTCTGAGGCTGATTCGGTAAGCGTATACTACGTGCCCGATTCATTGAGGACTTGAGAGACTTGAATGCAGGTTGAAGTACGTCCTCTTCGTCATCGGACTTTAAAGAAAACGCCGTAGAATATAGTCGCTTCATCGACGTCGGTTGTTGGAGGGCATTATTGACAGCTTCTTTCTTCTTCCGCATCACGCTTACGGCAGCATTTTCTGGTAAATGTTCGTGACTGGATACTTTGGAGGTAACGATGAAAGAATCCTCCTTAACAATTCCTCGAACGTTGCAGTTTTGGAGACGACAGGCGTACGATATGGTTCCATTCTTATTAAGTCTTTCTTTTTTAAACAAGTAATTTTGGTAAAAAATGAGATTCGCACCCTTTCTGCTTTCGATATATTCGTAATTCATGTTGCCGATTAGAGTGAGGCTTCTATGACTGAGCAGTTAATATATAAGAATTTCATGTAATTCTAGGACATCAATTTAATTTAAATCTCTCAATATGTTAGCAATTTGACCTAACCGCAATTCGACCTAACCGCTGCATTTGATAGCATTGATCACTCAATCCTTATTCGACGCCTTCAACTGTCCTTCGGGCTCTCAGGCACAGCTTTGAAGTGGTTCGACCACATAATTAAATATTTTGTTTATCTGCTTCGGTTTGCTAGAAGTGTGATTAATACGAAACTGACGGCACTTAGAGGAACCTATTAAGTGGGCAAAAAGGAATTCCTTATACCTTACAGAGATAGGAAAAAAAGTCGTGCGTCGCTTGCGGATTAATGTGAGTTCCAGCAAAGTGCTTCGATTGCCAAAATTCCTTCAGATTCGAAGAATTCAGATCATTGCGCACAAGTTTTCTCCATTATGTTGGCCCTTCCGATCATTATTAAAGAAAGTAGCAGGCGCACGAAAATTAGTTCACTTGAGGATTTCACATCCTCTCCTCGGCATTGCTCACTGTATAGTGCATATACATTGAATCGAAGCCAAGGCGGGGATGTGTGTTTTGGTGTGTGCGAAGTGATATTGCAGCACGCACGCATCTCTCACTGGCTCTGGTGTCCCCTGCTGGCAGCTTATTGTTTGCCATTTCCAATAGCGAGAGATACACGAATTATCCATTCGAGAAGGAGCAAGTTGTCAATTCTGTGATGTGCCATTTCGATATTAAGGTTGCATACAATTCTTCCTTTCTAGGAAACCGAAGAGCGCGCAGATGAATCTCATTCTGTGGGTTCGACTCTTTCATCCGTCAGCGAAAACTTTCAGTCTTCCTGCGCAAGTCATCCTCCTCGTGTGTCCCTGTCGATTGTGGCGTGCCCCAGGGCTCAGTCCTGGGCCCACTTCTATTCATACTGTACTCTTCTGACATTATCCAAATCGCTGAAACGCATGACCTGTTTATTCATGTGTTTGCTGACGATATTTTACTGTATGGCCGTTCTAACCCTTCTCAGTCTCAACTGCTCAGTACCAGACTCTCAGCATATATCCACATGGTTGAAGACAAACCATCTCCTACTAAATCCTGCAAAAACGACTGCTATGTGGTGTTCTTCAAAGCGTCGACTCCTGCCTCCCTCTAGCCACATCCTCCTTGGCGATGCTCAAATCAAGCCTACCTCAACGCTCCAGTGCCTTGGTATAAAACTCGACAGACACTTAACTTTCAAACCCAATATCTCGAGAACAGTGTCGTGTTGCTTTTCCTCCCTTCGTCTCATTCGCAGCATCCGCTCCTCTATTAACCCCTTGCTCACCAAAGTTCTTGTCACTTCGTTAGTGTTATCTCGGCTTGACTATTGCCTTTCCATTCACGCCAGCTTACCTGCGTCTTCTCTTCGTCTTCAGCGTGTAATACATGCTGCCGCTCGAATTATTTTTATGTCCTCTCGCTATGGCCCTATTTCACCCCTGTTGTCGCAACTCCGATGGCTCCCCATCAAAGGCAGAATTGAATATAAAATTGCTGTTCTTACTTTTTAGTGTCTTAACCTCTCCGCCCCAGAATACCTCTCTTCCAAACTTACCAATATTTCTTCTCTTCCAAGTCGCTCGCGCCTTCGCTCTTCAAGCACTGCTAAACTTCTTACCCCATTTACTCGACAGTAGAAAGTAAATCTACACCACTGGACCGCGCAAGATGGCCGCCGTCGACCGACCGACCTCCCCCCCTCCTGTCAGACGAGGGCGTCGGCCCTAGTCCGCCACCGGGTTGCTTCGAGTCCGACTCCCCCCCCTCTGGACCGACGACGTAGCGAGAGGTGGTTCGTGGTGCGCTCTCCAGGTTGGCGTGGTGTGCCGGCCAGGTTGGCGTGGTGTGCCGGCCAGGTTGGAAGGGTGGAATTTCGGTGCGAGACCCCTCCCATCGTGTTTCTCGTCAAAAGTTGGGTTAACAAAATTTTTCCACCCCCCCCCCCCCGGCAGCGATCTTCTAATTTTGGTTCTAGTGGATGGATTTTGTCTTATAGATACTCATTTGAAAGAGGAGAAAAAACTACTTAGTGACATTTTTGTTGCGAGTCAATCGGATCAGCCGTTCAAACGTTAGAGCTGTTACAAGATTTCACGTCGGACCTCACCTGAAAAAATCCTAAGTGTCAGAGTGACTTTGTATGGACAAAATTTTGAAAATTTTTCCAAAGTGTCACATTTCGACCTGGGACCCTGACCAAAGTTTGTTTCATCAAATTTCACTGACCCCCCCTCGGCAGCGATCTTCTAATTTTGCTTCTAGTGGATGGATTTTGTCTTATAGATACTCATTTGAAAGAGGAGAAAAAACTGCTCAATGACATTTTTGTTGCGAGTCAATCGGATTAGCCGTTCAAAAGTTAGAGCTGTTACAAGATTTTGTGTCAGACCTCGGATTTCACGAAAAAATCCTAAGTGTCAGAGTGACTTTGTATGGGAAAAAATTCTTTCCAAAGTGTCGCATTTCGACCTGGGACCCTGACCAAAGTTTGTTTCATCAAATTTCACCGACCCCCCCTCGGCAGCGATCTTCTAATTTTGCTTCTAGTTCATGGATTTTGTCTTATAGATACTCATTTGAAAGAGGAGAAAAACCTGCTCAATGACATTTTTGTTGCGAGTCAATCGGATCAGCCGTTCAAAAGTTAGAGCTGTTACAAGATTTTGTGTCAGACCTCGGATTTCACGAAATAATCCTAAGTGTCAGAGTGACTTTGTATGGACAAAATTTTGAAAATTTTTTCAAAGTGTCGAATTTCGACCTGGGACCCTGACCAAAGTTTGCTTCATCAAATTTCTCCGAATGGTAGGCGGTTGGGGGGAGGGGGGATCAGTAAAAAGTGATGAAAAAAGTTTTGGTAAGAGTCCCAGATTGAAATTCGGAAGTTTTAAATTTTTCAAAATTTTCACCACACTGGAGCTCCCACACTTAGGAATTTTTCACTTGTGGCATGCTACATGGCCATATGCTGACCCACCCACTTCCCGTGGTCATATGAAAATGGTTCAGGTGTCATATGATAGAAAATGATGAGACGAATCGTTTGCAACAAACCGCATGTCACTACGATGAATACTTTTGGAGATAGAGCCATTTTGAGTTTTCTTCTGAGCATATATAAACCCCCGACAACGTAAGTCTCATCACTTCATTGAAAGACGAGGTAAGCGACGGTCGTCGCTCTGAGCTCCCGATATCGGGTGTTTCAAAGGACTCTATCTTTTGAAGTAGGCAAGCTATCTTCTTACTTCAAAGTTTGTGTGATAGAGTTTGATTATGTCTTTACTACTGATAAAATTTTTTAAAAGTAGTATGAGTAGTAAAAATGCGGAATTTTTTAAAAATTCTTAATTTTCAGTTTTTTTAAGTGTTAAAACATAAGTGTGTTAAAACATGTAGACTAAGGTTTTCAAGTATGCTGAGTTCAAATCTGCCATCAGATTTGAAATTTAACTAAAGATGAGGCAGCTTTGAGGGGCTAGATCCCACTTACTGATCACTACCTTTGACTCGGCGTTGCTGTTACCACTTCGGGGCAGTGACAATGATGTCTTAAGCTGTAAATAGCGGGTATCGGGGAAGATCTCTCACTTCCCTAGTGATCAGTACAAGGCCTTCGGGCTGTCGACGGGATCGAGTGCCACTCACTACACTCAAATCTATCATTCCTCACTAAGTGTAATGCTTTAGGAATATGACTGTACTACATGATTCCAAATTTATACAAATTTCATTATCTTACAGTTAGCCATGGCAAATGATAAGAATCGCAAATTCCATATCAAAATGTGTACATGTGGGCGAATCAATCCCAGTGCGGACGCCAAGGCGCATGTTAAGAAGGCGGGCACTGACCACATGATTATCCTGAGTAGGGTTGCGTGTGTGAAGTGTAGGGTGTTGAAGGGAGTTGAGGATGAGGTGAAGTTTTACCGAGTGCATGCTGATTGTGTTGGAGGTTTGGTGAATGACCATCGATTCACCAAGTTAATTGTTGAAGAGAGGGAGCGAATGTTGAAGATAGAGCGAGACGCCAAGGTGGAGAATGATGTGGAGAGTGATGAGGTGAAGAAAGCTGTTGCTTCGTTGGAGGCTGAGATTGAGCGAAAGAGAGTGCTTGAGAGTGATGATGAGGATGATGTGGATTTAGATAGGGAGCGTGTGAGGAAGCGTGTGAGGAAGTTGAGCTCTTCTTCCTCGGAGGTGTCCAACATAGTTGTTGAGGACCCCCCGCAGAGCTCATCTTCCCCAAAAGTGAAGAGTGGTGGGATTCGTATGCAGTCGGCGAGGTGGATGAAGGATGAAGAAAAGAAGCATGTGTCGCAGCAGATGGCACATGATTTGTTGGTAAATAAGTATGAAAGTTTGAAGAAGGTGAAAGACGAAGTCGTGAATGAGTTGGATGAGTTGAAAAATAAGGAATTGAAGTCGAAGGAGTTAGCGGATGAGAATATCCGAATGAGGAGTAGTGTGACTGATTTGAAGAAGACGCGAGAGTTGGAAGAGAAGAATGATGACTGTGAGAAGAGGGCGAGTGCTGCGGAGAGAAGAATGAGAGATGCAGAAGCGAAGTTTGAGGAGATGATGAAGGAGATGAGTGTGTTGAGAGCGAGGAATGTTGAGTTGGAGAGGAATGTGGCTCGGCGGGGTGATGAGAGACAGGCGTTTGAGAAGTTGGAGCGCATGAGGGATGAGTGGAATCGTTTGAATGAGGATAGGTTGTTTGAATTTCACATCCCTATTCGGGATAATCATTTGGACGGCCAGGTCCTTGTAAATAAAGACCTTGATGAGTCAATCATCTGTTATAACGGGCACCCCCAAAACAAATGCCTGCACGCAACACTCCGAATGCGTGGGCACTTGACCGCCTTCTCAGTCAGGAAGCGCTCGAAACTGCCTAAGGATGCCTAACTCGGTAAGTGAAAAGCAAATAAGATAGTATATCCTATTCTAATACATATCATTTTCATTGCAGATCTTTTCCCTGCCTTCACCACTCCCGAGAACGAACCAACGGCTCTCATAAGGGCCACCTAGGGGCAAGACATGATAGAACCTCCACGCGGTTTGCCCTGGGCAGTCTTCAGACTGCCGAATACTATCATTAAGTTGAATCTGCTATCAGTCAACTTGAACGTTGCGTCGCGTTAGAGGGGTATATAAACCACTACCTCTCATTTCATTTCATTTCAATCATGCAGACGCCGAACACTCAAGTCAGCTCTCCTCGCGGACCGCAGTTAAGACCGCGAAATCTATTTAATGAATTTGCTAGAATAGGGGAGCAAGACAGAGTCCACAACAATCTTGCTCGGATTGGCAATCCGATGACAGCAAGTGTTGCCAATCCAATGGAATGGCGCTACATTCCACCCTCCACTCACATGCCAACTAGCGTGGAAGTCGACACTGCTACCAAGGAGAGAGTCAAAGACTCTCTCAGCAGAATCGGTAGGCTGTAAGATGACGACTCCCGAGAGCGAACCACCGGCTCTCTTAAGGGCCTTCATGGGGCAAGATTTGATAGAACCTCCTCGCGGTTTGCCCTGGGCAGTCTTCAGACTAGCGAATACTATCATTAAGTTGAATCTGCTATCAGTCAACTTGAACGTTGTGCAGTCGATTGCCATCCCTGAAGCATTCTGATTCGCTGTTGAGCAATTCATTGTTGAAAACCCTATATAAGCCAGAAGATTGTAGCGCTTCTCATTCAATATTAAGTCACGATGGAAGCAACATCTCCTACCAACACCATTCCTGACTTCATCATCCTCGACGAGTGGGATGAAGAGGATGAGAAGGAGTGTGAGAAGAAGGGGAAGATCAAGAGTATCGTTTGGACGGATGAGGTGTGGACTCCGAATACCACCCGCATCCGAAAGTTGCCAGATGCACCACCACGGCTTAGGCGGTACAGGGTTTATGACAATCCAACTGTCATACCTATTGACTTTTCAAATCAATAGTCAACTTGTCGCCGAGAACGAACCAACGGCCCTGATAATGGCCACCATGGGGCAGGACATGATAGAACCTCCTCGCGGTTTGCCCTGGGCAGTCTTCAGACTGGCGAATACTATCATTAAGTTGAATCTGCTATCAGTCAACTTGAACGTTGCAAATGAAGTTCGGTGTAATACTTCCTTTCGACGGGCGTTCCTGTAAAGGGCAGCGGTGAAACCCGTAGCTATGTATACCGCAAGGGACATTCGGCAATGGTCAATCTTGTTAAACCTCTCTGCGTCATGTTTGCAAGTGATTGCCTCTGTCTCAACGTAATATGCATTCGCGCCAGGGTGACATTTAGCCAACTGTCGAAGGTTGCCTTATAAACTTTCCATTGCATACGTTATGAGAACCATGAGTTCTACCTGTCTCTATCAATGAGACGAATTGATGAATGGAATGAAATGGGAGGACACTCACGCGCCACACGCAACATAACACACTTCTCTCTTCCGTAGTCTAACAAGCTCTTTACACATGGATCGCAGTCGATTGCTATCCCTGTATCAGAAGTGTAAGCTATCTTAATTTTATTTAACACTATTTCAACTACCATCATCACCCATATGAAATGTTATAAGATTTATAAGTTAAACTAGGCGTGCTACTATTTCCAAATGAAAAAGTATACGTGGTTAAGTCATCCACTTAAGCCCCATCCGTAGTCTAACAAGCTCTTTACACATGGATCGCAGTGGATTGCTATCCCTGTATCAGAAGTGTAAGCTATCTTAATTTTATTTAACACTATTCCATCTACCATCATCGCCCATATGAAATGTTATAAGATTTACAAGTTAAACTAAGCGTGCTACTATTTCCAAATGAAAAAGTATACATGTTTAAATCAACCACTGAAGCCCCATTCAAGTAAGTCAGCATGAAAGAAAAGATAATACGAAATAAAAATTTATTATGGCATGCATTTCAAAAGGTCTTCATCGTCAATATCGTCCCAGAGTCTGACTTCACATAGATCACAAAAACCGTTCACTTGCTTCAATCGTTCTTCCACCGCGAGCCTCACTTTGTCGATGTACTCCCACTCCGCCATAGTTCGTGGCTGGGAGTTAGGGGTGTACCATTCCCATAATTGGTGGAGGAATTTGGTGCTGGTGATCTCCATCACATCATCAGTATCGTACTGCAGATACTTCCACCTCACGCCTGTTAAGTCGGGACACTCCTTCTCACATACACTCTCTTCGTCGTCCGCTGGTAATGACAACTTTCTGATATTGTCCAGTCGGTACATCTTCTCTACCTTCCCCTTCGTTGGAGCGTTTGGTGCAACGAGCGCCTTTGGCGATGAGCATGGAGAAGAGAACTCCAATGTAGTGTTCGGTGTTGTCGGAGGGCTTGTCATGTTGACTGTGAATAATAACTTTGAAATGTTTTCTAATTCTTAAGTATAAACAAGCAACCAATCAGAATGAACAGCCAATGAATGATGAATACGAAAGTATATATGCAAAGTGACATTCGTGTCATTTCACTCTGTCTTTGAGACGTGTAAGTGAACTGTTCTCTAGCAAATTCCAAATTTGAGACGTATTATTTGAGTGAAGTCTCTATCTTGTCGAAGAATCAACCTTAAACCTTAATTTCCTTGAAATGGTAAGTTGAAGATTTCCTCTCTCATCTCCCTCAAACGTGTGGCTAATAGCATCTTCCTCAATTTCAGGCATCTACTTCATCACCAAGGCCCTCCCTTCTCGAGGAAGGTGTAGAGCTGTTGAGTGAAGGTAGGTTGTAACAATACACTGAGACTTAAACAGAGATGATAGAATGATTTCTCTTTCAGGTGATGTTAGTTCCAGCTCTGGACTCTCGCGACAAGGCAACGAGTGGGAATGTGCTGACTGCGGACATATTTTTACAAGGAAGCACATTCTCCTTCGACACATCAAACAACGTGTGTGTCAACGCAAAGCGGCATCAATCTCCGGAGGTGAAGTTGATTCTGACGATGACATCTCCTTTCCTTGTGATTTGTGCCCTCTTTCTTTCGATAGCCCCTTTCAGCGATCTTCGCACAGACTTCAACACACGCATGCAAATGATCACTACACCAACGCTACCTCTACCATCTCCCTCATTAATTTTTCACATAATAATTTAGTACGCGACTACTGCATGGAGTCCAATACTCAAATAGTAGATTTTCCTGAGTGGCTCCTTCAAAATTCTAACATTATCGAAGCGCTCTTCAACAATTTAGACAATTTTAGAATGAAGGCGCTCATCTACCTCAAACTAAAATATATTAAAATAGATTTTCAAACAGGTCAAGTGACGGAGAGAATACAGTGTCATGTTCCTTCCTCTTCCGCAACCGAAGTTGTAGACTGCGAGTCTTGGCTAAATTTCCATATTCAATGTTTAAAATCAAATGTAGATAAGTTCAATCAGCGCGACAGCGCTCTCAGTTTTGATGGCGTGGACTCAGCCATATTCAAAATTTCCCTATTAGAAAGTCATGCAGCTCGAGGCACATTTAAATTACCAAAAACGTTGTATAATAAGAAAGCTGTCATCAATGTCGATTGGAAATCGCAGTGTTTCAAATATGCCGTCCTATCCATTCTCTACTATAATGATATCAACGCGCATCGAGATCGCACCAATAGCTATAGACAGTGGGAGGATGAACTAGACTTTGAAGGTTGTGATAGTGACAACGTGAAAATCAAAGATGTAGAAACGTTCGAGAAACATAATCAGATTAAAATTGTAGTTCACGTGTGGGAGAAGGGGTTGAAGGGTGCCCGCTATAATTCACGTTCAACTTGTTATGAACGTGTAGTCAACCTCTTATTAGTAAAACAAGATGATAGCGAGGAATGGCACTACTGTGGTATTCCCAAAATCTCTCGCTCGTATACACACTTGGGGCACTCTAAAAGTGGTGAACATTTTGTATGCGACCGCTGCATCCGCTCCTTTTGGAGTAAACATAAATTTGTAAGTCATTATGAATGGTGCAAGCGGGGTAAATTACAAATGGAACGCATGCCCAAAGACAAAATCTTTTCACATAGAGAGAATGGCGATGAACTAAGTCCCCTGCGTGTCATTTACGCAGACATAGAATGCTATATCGATGATATCATCTACAAGACAGCAGCCATATCCTGCTATGAAGTATGGCATGACCACTTCCAAAATAGAAAAAAATGCACGTCTGGCAAGGTGAGGATTGTATTTACGAATTCCTACAATTCCTCGAACAGGCTGTAAAATTTCAACAAAAGTATGATGGTGAACTCTATCGCAGATCATTGCATATGACAGCAGATGATCAAGCAAAATTTGATAGTTGCAACGTTTGCCTCAAATGTAGTAAAACATTTGATGATGATAAGATTAAGAATGTGCGCGACCATGATCACATCACTGGTAAATTTAGAAACGCACTCTTCAAAATGCAATTCTTCACTTAGGATGAAACGGCGTACATTACCCGTCATTTTCCATAATTTCAAGGGCTACGACAGCCATATGATAATAAAAGGAGGCTTAGGTCAAATCAAAGAGTGGAAGTTTGATGTAATAGCACAAACGAGAGAGAAGTTTATGGCCATGACAGCAAAAGTGCCTGTCGATAAAACTAAAGAAAATAAGACGGTCTATTTTGATATAAAATTTTTAGATTCCTACCAATTTATGACTGCATCACTGGCCTCTCTCGTACAAAATCTAAAGTCTCTTCCACTAACACAAAATCTTACGAAACAATATCCAAATCTAACCGATGAAGTCACCACACGGAAAGGAGTCTTTCCATATGCAAATTTTGATGCGATTAGTAAACTCGGCGAGACTTCTCTTCCATCCATAGATAAATTTAAAAATGATTTGACCGGCGCAGAATGTAAGAACGAAGATTATGATCATGCACAAGATGCATGGATAAAATTTGACTGCCATACATTTGGCGAATATATGATTGCCTATCTTAAGTTAGATGTATTTTTGCTGGCTGATGTATTTCAGGAATTTCGACGAGTGGCATTAGAAGAAGATAAGTTAGATCCCGTCCACTTTGTCAGTGTGCCAGCCATGTCCTTCAAATCAGCCTTTAAAATGACTGGTGAGACCATTCATCTCTTACAAGACCCCGAGATGTATAACATATTTGAGCGCGGAATACGCGGTGGTCTCACATTTGTAAATAAACATCATATAAAATCTGAAACAGTAGGTGATGATCATATCCACCTAAAGTACTATGACCAAAATAATTTATATGGCAGTTCGCTGTCTAAACCACTACCTCATTCCGAGTTCAGTTGGTTAAATCAAGATGCGCTTGCGTACTACTCCAACCCTTCAAACATTCTGAAGATTCCAGATGAAGGTGATTGGGGATATTATTTTGAAGTGGATTTGATTTATCCAAATAGCATTAAAAATAATACTGCTGATTTCCCACTGGCACCTGAATCTGGTGAAGTGACTGAAGATATGTTTTCACCATTCATGTCACAATTTCATGATAACTTAAGAGAGTGTGGACAGCCAAGGTATAAACCATGCCGCAAACTTTTGCTCACCCAATATGATAAGAAAAATTATCTCGTGCACTTCTGCATACTAAAATTCTATTTAGAAATGGGCATGCTTCTAAAGTCAGTTCACCGCATCATCACATTTAGACAGAAAGCCTTCCTCAAACCCTACATAGATAGTAACAGCCAGAAACGTGCACTAGCTCAAAATAATTTTGAAAAGGATTTTTATAAGTATAAGAATAATAGTCTATTTGGTAAGACGATGGAGGATGTTAGAAAACGCAAGAACTACAAACTAGTCATTGATGATCAAAAATATCACAAATTGACCTCATCACCTCTATTCATCGATAGAGACATTATCGATGAGGACCTTGTAGGTGTTAAAATGATAAAATCAGAAATTGAGTTGCGCAAGCCCATCTATATTGGGCAAGCTGTACTAGATTACTCTAAGCTTGAAATGTACCAACTCTTTTATAAAATACTAAAACCATGTCCTCTCGTAAAAGAGGTTCGTTTGTTGGGTGGTGATACAGATAGTTTCTTCTTAGGTATTACCACTCAAAAAGATTTAAATTTTAATGAAGTAGCTAAGTCATTAGAAAAATATATCGACACATCTAACTACAATCCCACTCATCCACTCTATTCCATACAGAATAAAGCCAAACTTGGTTGTTTTAAGGATGAAACAGCAGGAAAGGAAATAGATGAAATGATTCTCCTCCGTCCAAAAATGTATTCCATGAAATTAAAAGAATGTGCAGATAGTATTAAGCGTGCTAAAGGTATATCAAAATCCATTGTTAACAAAATGAAACATCGGTCCTATAAGAAGACCTATAAAAATAAAACTATAACGTTTGTCAATATGACAATCTTAAAATCTCAAGTTCACACTGTGAAAACGCACACGTTCACGAAACGAGCGCTTTCAGCATGGGAGGATAAAAGGTGTTGGATAGGACATAACACATCTTTTCCACATGGACATCCTGACACAAACATACCTCCACCCAAAAGAATAAAACTCACGCTACCACATTCAGGAGATGTATTGACATAATCAACTTTAACTCAGTATTTTGATGTTGCTTTTTGCAGATATACATGGTTGTTTTATGTATCGCATGAGATCGTTTCTTCCTTGTGAATATATGCCTACAGTCAGCCCATTCCCCCTATATCTGTGAAAAGACTTTTTCATACACATATTTATACTTCAATAAAAATATCACAATGACTTCACTTTGTTTTCCGAAACACTAAAGTTACGAGGGATTTAGTATATTTCACATGGATGCACTCTTGTAAACCATTGGTAATTTTGATAGCAATAGAGGGTATAGTTTGTTTGACGACGGGATGATAGAAAATAGATTCAAACATCTTCTCGACTATTCCATATGAAGCGTCTTTATCATGAATGAAATCACGTAAAATGTGTTCTTTTTTCTCACCAACAGAAATAGGAAGAATCAAATCACTTTGAATGTAAAGGTGCTGTTCATGTTTATCAAGTGTCATTGGTGTTTCTATACCAATCGTATGCGCAGCAGTAAACATATTTTGTAGCATTGAAAAACCAAAGAGTTTTTTCAAATTTTTACTCAATTGACATTGAATGTCATCACCCAGTTTCAGAACAACGCGTTGATTTTCAATTGAAAACGAAATGTGGTGTGTCTTTACATCATATTTACTTTTCATCACATGCTTCAACTTCTGTTGCATGTAAGGATTTACTACATGAATGAAGCTTTCAACTGTATGATATAGACGCGGCATTATATTGATAGCAACTTTAGATTCTTGATAAGACTGGTAAATTTTCTTGATGCGATCACCATAGATGTCCACCCACCATTCATCATTAACTGAATCAGCTTTAGTTTGATATTCATGAGAAGCATACACCAGACCGCTTCCAATAATAGGGGTTGGATGTCTTACAAAATGACGCAAGGTTGGAGAGAAATAAACTGTAAGTTTGTCATTATATTTCTGAATAACCAACTTATTTTTGTCCGCCATAATTTTCTCTCCATACTTCTTACCCACAGTCTCATTCCATCGTTTTACTAACTCAATAAGTGATAAAGGTTGAACACCACGCTTTTTCAAAATAATGCGTTCTTCACATTCTACAACATCTTCATCAAATATTTTAAATTTATAATGAAATTTGTTGATTCGATTTGAATAAACTTTTTTAACATTTGCAGTAGCAATTGACGTTAGATGTAGTCCATGGCCAAAACCGAGATGTGGATAGAATTCATTATCCAACCTCAGTGTAAGACCTTTAGTAAAAGAATGAAAGCGAAGGAACTGTCTCCCACTCCAATGATAGATAGTAAACTCATAAACTTTCTGATCCTTATTCTTCATGATGGAAGTATTACCCCTGTTGAATACCTTAATAATTTTCTCATTCCCAAATGGACCATAATAATCTGATTTTATCTGAATCCATTCATAGTTCCACTTTCCATCTGACGTTAAATTCTATGGGAACTGGAATGCATTATTCATCGTTATTCCATCATGGGTGCGAGGAGTCAATATCATTTCTTCCAAATCATTCGCATTCTGAATATTGCTATCATAGCAAATGCTGGAAACACCTACTTCCCATTCACCTTCTAGATGTAATGAGCGATTCAATTATTAGGAAATTAGGAATGGTCTATTATTAGCAAATTTATTCATAGAAGCATTACTGGGTAAGTAAATTAGAAACGAATCTCCATTTTCACTTTCCATACTAATCACATTGGAAAAATATATTAGCATACTTTTGCATTAACTCTTCATTCGGAAATGGAGTGTGATAATTGTCACAGCATCTTTATGAAAAGGAATCAACGCACCAGCATCGTCATAAATTGCAATATCAATTTGTGGGATGTAGTTTGATTTCAGCTTTGTATAATGCACTTTCTTGAAAGTATGCTCAGATAAAATACTGCAGCTTTTTGGCTGGTATGGTATCATTGCTAGCAATGGAGCTCCAACATCTCCTACACGTACATCTTCACCAATATTGGAATATATCTGAAAATAGTTAATACGACGCGATAGTGACATGTCTGCGCTAGCTTTGGTTACAGTACCACTTTTAAAGATATTTTGATCAAAACCCAAAATGTCCATTAGAGTTTTATCCATAATTAGTTCAATACCTTTTCCACTTATAGTGAGAGACAAAACACCTTCTTTTTCATAAAATGAAATATGTTCCTCATTAATCACTTCATTTAAATAATCTACAACCAATTTAACTGAAGTAATAATGCCAGGCATCAACACTCTTGTTTCATGTAAGATACCACCTAAAGGCTCTACACACTTTCTGTATAAAGATACGGTCCATTCTGTATCAAATTGATTTGACCTTTCACATGGCAAATGTTGCATATCAAATTTTCCATGAACAGCTGCAGAACGATGTCGTAAGAACTGATGAAAATCTTTTGAACAAACTAATACTAGATCATCATCATTTAATTTACTTATTGCAATATGATTAGATGATTTGATATAAGTCAATGTTGCCACTTGTTTACCATTAACTCGAAGAAGATAATTAAATAAATGTTTCAGGAGTCATGTTTGTCTTTCTTGGCTTAATCAGAATCTTCTTCACCAACGTCTTCTCATTTTTTGGAATAAGATCTACATAATAAGCTTCCTCTCTATATATTAACTGTTTATGACCACTTGGGTGGTAATTAACGTTATAATTATCATAGCTTGTTAAGGCGCTAGCGAGGTAACCTAAATCATTTCTTAACTTTTTTTTCTCTAATTTTTTTTTCTCTTTTTAATTTAAAAGAGAAAAACAACATTTCCGAATTTCATATTTTTTATCGTAAAAAAAATAAAAAAAAAAAGAGGAACCGGGAACTGCACACAAGTTACATCATCAGAACACATCAGAGAATTGAGAACACACTAAATCAAGTAACCCCTATCCCCTTAGATTATGGGAAATGGGAAAGAAAAAAGTTCAAAAGGAAGATTTCAAAGCCACCAGAAAAATTCAAAAGAACATCAGTCAAAATCAAAATATTCAGGTACAGACTCAGGAAGAATTGTAAGTTCATTTCAACAACGAGGAAAAAAGGATTGAATTGTGTATTCGAGAAAATGGAGGTCAATTTTTGCCAATTCTTTTTGCCTGCTCTTTTTTTAGTTTTACTTGATTATAATTAAAATTACTTGATTGATTTGGAATCATTTTTGTTTGATTTTATATTAAGATTAATAGGTGGCACAGTCACTTTTTGAACACTATTATAGAGAGAGAGAGATGCCATGAGAACAAATAAAAGCGTTTTTTTTTTTTCTTACTAGTAAAACTCTCCATGCATTTTTCTTTTACGTTTGCTAAATTAATTGCAGAGTATACTAGAATACTAAAAGAAGTCATAATTCAGAAGAACATAAGATCTAAAATCAAAAAAAAATATAAACTAAAGACATTTTAATAAGAAAAAAAAAACACGTAGGAAGCCGAGTGGTGTAATAAAAAAACCCCCCCAGTACGTTAAGGCCATTTTTTCCATTTATATTACCTACGTTGATCATCAGGCAAATCATTATTTTTTACAAGTGTGTTTGGTACTTTAAACATCCTAAAATATATTGCCAATGAAAAATAAGTACAAATCATAAATATCGATTATCAAATACCTCTGGGGTATTTTTTTACCCCGATTCGTCGGGGGAAGGTTAAACTTGGACTTAAACCAACAATCCAATCTTTCTCAACTACATGATGTACATAATTATGATCATCATTGTGCGGAGTAAATTGGACAATATGTTTACACGCTTTATTCAGGAAATCATATATAAACTTTTTACATGATAAGATATCTTTCTTTGGCCACTGTGGAATGTATACTCGGCAGCCCTTTTCACATTGGTAAGCAGCTGCGCGTCTCATATTAATAGTCGTCACCTCATGATCAAAAGTATAGACACAGTTGCTATGAACAAGTTGAGTGACACCCACTTCCCACTTTCCATTTAGCTGTTGTGTATGATCAATGGGAGTAGAAAAGAATGCGGCTCGATTACTAGCAAATCTATTTGCGGCCGCATTGCTAAGCAAAATATGATAAAACGACATTTTTATATTGCTGATCTGCGGCTTTGCATAACATCATGAAGACTTGGATTTTGGACTCTCTACAATATATCAGAGTTGATCGTGATGGAAACGTACATTTCAAAAATTCTCATGGTCATACATCAAGAGGTATTACATTAACATGGCGACAATTTGTCAACCTCAATGATATCATGAGGGATTTGGAATATTTTGAAACATTAAGATTCATCTCCTTCGGTGATCAAGTTTGGCTTCAACGTTGCAACAATGAAATTCAAATCTGCCATTCTCATTCCGCAAACTGTTTCTCATTTCGCAAATACAATTGGGAGAAGTATAGAAGATACATACATCGCTCCATCATGACATTTATTCGTCGTGAGTTCATCGCCCTACCATGCAAATCTTAATCAGACATGACTACCACGCACCATGAGTTGGAAATTAGATTCCCTACAACGTATTGAAACTGATCATGATCGAAACGTCTATTTCAAAGATTCAACTGGAAATGTGAGAAGAGAGTTTGCTTTATCTTATCGCGATTTTCAATCTCTGAAATCTCTCAAATCATGAAGGATTTGAAATACTTCTATATGAAAAGACATTCACGTATTGGAAATCGCATATGGTTGCGCGTCAACAAACGGCGAATTCAACTCTATCATTCCCAACTCCATACTAACTTCACATTTCATCAAGGTAGTTGGGAAAAGTATAAAAGGAAGGTACATCGCTCAATTTACTCATTCTTTCATCATGAAGCGCCATCGCTACACCATCGTCAACATTCTCCGTCGCTTCAGACTCTACACCGAAATCGATCTCACAACATTACACCAACACCTTCCAATCAGCAAGTATTACCCGGGCCGACCTCAAATGTTAGTGGTGAAGATGAACAATTTACGGAATCTTCAACTCTTCCCAAATGGGACTGTACAGATTCTCGGCGCCCTTTCTCATTCATCGGCGCAGTCAATGCGCTTAGAGCTACAGAGACTACTACGTCGGATATGGAAGAGGGAGAGGTGTGTGATGTCGAATCTGACTGTGGACAATATGGTGATCTCTACTCAATTGAGTGAAAGTGTATCATTTTTGAAGATTCGTACCAGCAGTTACAATTTGTGTTATGAACCCGAACTTTTTCCTGCAGCTCTCATTAGTTGTTGGTTACCTGTGCATGTTGCAATCTTTCATAATAGTAAAGTGATCATTACTGGACTAAAATCTCATGTACAAGCAAATGCGATCCTAGACTATCTCATCGAGTATGTACGTTCCCAGCGGATTGTAAAATAAAAAACAATTTTTCCAACATGATGTTTTTATTTCAAATCATGATAGAACTTACAAATCATTTTCTCATTAGAGGATGGATTACATGAAAAGTTTTGAATAACAGATACAAATCGAGATACATGTAAACGTTTTAAGATGAAGTACAGTACAAAAGCACCACACGTTGTTGAAAGTGGATGTTGTAGTATGCGTTCATTTCGCTGATATTGACGCGTATGTTTTCTCAACCACTGCTGTGTTCGTATATTTGGAGGTTGAGCAAGAGAGTCAAATAGCTCACCACGTCGGTCTTCTCCAATAAAGATCGCTTTCCAATGCTCACCGCCTAAATTCTGCGAATGAGTGTGTAGCACAATAAAGATGGGATAGTGATTTACTGCAGGTGGTAAGGTATCGAGTGAATAGACATTATCGAAAGCTTTCAACGTCGCTTCGTCTGCATTACGCTGCACTTTAGTCTTAATATCGTCAGCAGTCAACCAACTCATTAACGATTATACTGAAGAATCACGTCACGATACTTTGTAATTTCAATATTTGAATCGAAGACTGCATAAATTAATACATTGATCGTACGTAAAGCAATTTCACTTAACTGATTGTGTTTAAAATTGAAAGGATTCTTCTTTATATTACCATTAAATGCATCATTTTCAACCATTGCCACCATGAGGAGCTTCGGTGCTTCCGATGGAAAGAGGCCATCTTTCATGAAACTCTTTTGATCTTTCGGAATTGTAAAGGTGAGAAGCTTTGTATGCTGAACGGGGTAAATGGCATTTTGGCGGTTAAGACCTTCAGCATGTCCTCTAATGACACTTGGATTCGGTACTACTCGACGAATGTAAAGTGTAATATCTTCCACATGAATTCTAAAATTGTCAACTTTACCAAATGCATTCAGCGCAAATTCAGGCTTATTCAATGTCAGCTTGAGTCGCATGCTGGTATTACAGAGTAAAAACTTTGACTGTCTAAAGAAGTCTAAATTCAGCGGACCATATAGCTGACATACTTTACTATCTTTAATCATAGCAGATCGCTTTACAAACCCACCGTTTGTTTCAGCATCAAATTTTCCTGCTTCATCTCTGTACCATCCCATGGCTTCCATATGACTTTTTTGTGCTGCTGGATGAAACTGTGATACATGATTGAAATATGATTTATAGGGATAATCGCTTTGACCACCTTCCACCTGCTGCTCTCCAATCGTTAGATAAACATCGCGAAGTAATGTAGTCAATGGTAAATTGTTCAGTCCAACTTTATGTGTATCGTCAATAGCAGTTCCATTTGCTTGCGGAATTCTAAACCTCAAATCAACCATCGCATAACTGAAATCTATGTAGTCATCACTACCACAAGGAATAACAAATTCAATGGGGCCAGCATTCTCAGCTGTTCGAGGATGATAATCTACAATACTTGAACTAAGAATATCTGTCCGTATGGCTTGTTGATCAAACAAACAAAACCCGGAAGTTTTACACTCCATTATTAGAAGTTATGGCAGCGTCGTCGTTTAGCGCCTGATGAATGATTAGAGCCTCTGCGACGTTTGCGTGAATGCCTTTTGACTGAAGATCGCACCTTACCAGCTCCGCGATGTTTCCTCCTTCCTTTATTCATTCGCTTAGGTGATTTCTTTCCTTGAGTAACACCAGCAAAGGTCTGCTTCAATGTTTTTAAACCGCGTTCCTTCCCACGATTCAACAAACTGCTCTTAAAACTTCTACCTCTGGAAAGATCACTAGCAACATCACCAGCAAAGCCAACGGCATTACTTAAAACATTTCGTTTTAAAGATCTACCGACATTGGATATGAGAGGTGCTACAACAGATTTCAGTGCACCAAGTATGCTACCTCCACGTTGGCGGCGAGCGCCGATGTAAATTTGTCCTCCACCACTTACATAGGAGGGTCGTGAATAAAATGAGGCAGTTGGATTCATAGCTCAAACCCTAAACATTGTTAGTTACAACTTTGCATTAATCACTGTCGATCACTTAGATGAAAGATGTCGGCACGACGCATCCAAGAGTTCATACTTGAAGGATAACCAGTCCATTTAACAAGACACCATTCTTCACCTTGTCGTTTTTTACATCGAATGATTTTCTCTACCAAATATGTTTCACTTTCAGTGACATCCTCAATCTCATCGCGGTAAAAGCTACCCTCAATTTCTTCATTATCGTAATCTTTCAACTTGTAGGTGGTGGGAGAGTCTGTTTGATCAATCCTTGATACTGTAAATACCTCCTCTGTCCAATTCGGAAGATACCCTTTAGCAAAAACACTCTTCACTTTTGAGATACGAACTTTATCACCAATTTTCACATCACTTTTCACATGAGTGCGTTTACGTTGGAATGATTCGCGCACTTTATCTACATTGTCAGCATTTACATCTACTGGTCTGAGTCCAATAGAACGATGGATATAGTGATTGTAGGCATGGAGTGTATCTTGTAGAATCTTTGTCCAATTTTGTGTCAAGTTGGCAGTAAAATGTCACTACAAGCGATTTTTTAATGTGCGATTAAAACGTTCAACGAGTGCAGCTTTATAAGCACTCTTTACACTAAACAACTCAGTGTCATGCCTCTCAAATAATCTTCTCACATGCTGATTTTCAAACTCTTTTCCTTGATCACTCTGAATTCTTTTTGGAATGCGACCCTCTCGAAAAATTGTTTGGAATGCTTTTGCTACTCCTTTCCCTTCTTTAGTTTTTAAAGGTTGAGCCCACGCATAACGCGAGAAAATATCAATGACGGTTAAAATAAAATTATTGCCCGAGTTATGTTTTGAAATGGAGGCGACATTACACAAATCTGCTTGCCACTGTTCATCGATGTCATGAACAATATAATGGCGGGTGCGGTACTTCTTTTTCGCTTGTTTGTGGAGTGTATAGGTAGCCTGACCCTTTAACCATCGTTTCACTTGTGATTGTGGAAGACCACTCGCTTTTGATAATTTCTTGATAGATGCAAATCCTGCCGGATGTTTTACATCATAATAGATTGACTTCAAACGTTCAGTCGATGACGACTGACTCTTTTTCCTCCTTCTCATCTTTTTGTTTTCTTGCCTTTCTACATTTACAACAACTGCAGCATTTAGCTTTAGCGGTTTTGCGATCGTGTTCACATTGCTTAGGGGTTTCATTGTGAGAGCTGGCGCAGCAAGTGCAAGTGACAACGACATTCACCTCTGGCGGCTCATTACATGGCAAGCAACACATCTGCTTCATATTAATAGTCTGAGAACATGTATTTCTTGGGAGGAGCTGTTTTACGTTTTCCTTTTACTAGTTTTAGTGGTGATGTAGATCTACGTCGAGTTCTTCCTCTTGTTTGCTTAGTGAGTGTGGGAGGGGATGTAGCAGGTGACGTCTTAAACCAATTTGTTGGCATTTTCATCGTCTGAAGCATTGGAGCAGTAGCCACTGTTGAATCAAGTTCTTTCAATGTCCCATTATTCAAAGCAAATTTTGGCACATTATGCTTTTTCAATAGTTTAAGAAAGGATGTCCAACCAGGTGGAACATAGCCCTGACGGCGCTTTCTACGTGTCGCATACTGAATCAAGTCTTCATAACGTGAAGCATCAATCACTTTATTTTCATCTGTAATGATTTCTCCTCTATCATTTACATTGAGGTGGGGTTCAATACTGTTGAAAAGAGATATGGCATGTGCACGAGATGCTAAAGGTGTAGCAGTCGATACAGAGTCACGCATCTTATTCTTCAAATTTTTCAATTGTTCAACAGTTTCCGATTGTAATAATACAGCACGATGTGGATCTTTGATGTGAACATTTTGCTGATAATCTATTTCTTTCCTATACATTTGATTTGCAAGAGGTTGCTTTACTTGTTGTATAGCAGTCAATTGTACATATTCATCCTGAGGAATAACAATCATGCGAGAATAAGAACTCATAGTTTGTAGATAATCATGGGAGTTTTCAAAATATCACTTCGAAATCTAAATTCTTCCGGACACTCTTGCGTAAAGTCAATGAATAAGTAACCGTGTGGTTTTTCAGTAGCTGCTTGAAAAATTTCAATTAAGGCTTTTGATCCTCTTGGTGCAACTTGTCGCGCTAAAATTTCAAATTGACTTTTATCTCGCGGATTCTTGAAAATAGCATAATAGTGTGTATTCAGGTTTCGTGTACGAGCTTCTTTTCCATCAGGAAACAAATTTTGTGTGATATAGATGATAAAGCACCTTTTATGATGTGCTGCGCGAGTGAACATATCTGTAACATCTTTTGAATTCTTACTTTCTTTTAATAGATCATCCAATACAACAACATCATTAGACTGAAGTTTATCCACTGGGATAATTCCTTCATGTCGAATAAAGTTGCGACTTTGCAATTCCTGAAACAGCAACGGTTGATAAATGCCATAACACCAAATCACTCGATTGATAGGTTCCTTAAACAACTCCCTTCTTTTATCAATAAATTCAGCGTGAAAACAGTTTTACCTGCATGAGATGGGCCTGATACAGTCAGAACTTTATGACATTGAAGTCTGAAATCCATTTTAATACTTTGAGATTCAACATTTGCATAATTAACGTCTAGAGCCAAAGATATTACCCAATAGGTTACCCACGACAGGAGCTAGCATCGGTAGTAACGCTGGACGGAGACCGCCCTTTTGTGTTAGAGTTTCCATCTTTCTTTGTAGGGTAACTTTAGGATTGGAGATGAAACACAATTTCGTAGCATATCGCTTAAGTAACTTTCGTTGTTTTGGTGCTAATTTCTTCGTCCTCAACTTTCTGACATGAGAAATAATTTCACGAATGAATTTATCGTTAGCATGTCGTATAGCATTGTATCGCTGATTTGCTTTCATTTGTCGGAGAGCTTGAATGGCTGAAGAAAACTTTGAAGACTTTTGACTTTTACGTTTCGTCATTTTACGTTTCGCCATTTTCCGTGTTAGTCTTTGCTAAAAACCTGCCTTTACCACATTTGCATAGGTGCTAACTATTGCGGCATAAGTGACACTCGAAATGAGCAATATCATGGTGGTTACATTTGCAAAGTTGAATGCAATTACGTATGAAACAGCGTTGACAAAAAGCATGCTTACATCTCTTCAAGATGCGCTTTTCATTTCCATCCTTTCGCTTACATACATCGCAACACATAGTTTCACCGTTACTGATGTCTATAGCAAGTCTTTTAGAAGATATGAATTTGCTAGCCTTTTCTAAATAACAGACACATGTACAGAAGGAATATACTTCGAGAGTGAGCAGACATAGCTCGAAAACCAGTTGTGCTACAATCAAGTACCACTGCATTTTCAATTTTTCTTTATAGAAAGTTGAATGTGAATATCTGAAATCGCTTCAATCACTAGACTGCTGCCATGATGGTTAAATGCGTTAAGACGTTCAGCAATTTTTATCATATGTCTTTTAAAAAGTTCTTCGGGGTGATCTACCACTTCCATTGAATAAGAAGCAAAATGGAAAGAGCGACTTTCCACCTCTTCCTTTCCAAAATGACTAAACTTAATTTTCGCAACTAATCGCGCCATGACAATGTTATCAGAGAATGTATTCATTAACTCTAGAAATAGAGTGCTAGCATCATCGACCACTGCTTCGATGTCGGTCTCATCTTTATGAAAATTTATCACATAATCTTGAACAGCCCCTTTTCAACTTTGCCTATGAAAATGTAATGTTCCGCAGTCGTTTGAGAAAGACATGATCGCCCTTTATCTAACCCATCCATTGCATGAAAACAACAACTCTTCTCATAGTAACATTTATTGAATAACTGTAACAAGCATGCATTATAAATCAATGGTTTGAAACAAATAAAATAGATACAGCTGGTAACTATCATATAGCGAGCAATGATAACAAAGAAGCATTGGTTATGAAAATCCTTAAAACGTTTGACTTCATGGTAGTGAATGTCATCAATGATTAGATTGGGAAATACTTTCCTCTCCTTACCAGGATTATTACAAAAGATGCGTATAACATTGAAAGCAGCTAACCATCGTTTAAAGTCAATAAGAAGAGCACTCTCACAAGAAAAGCCATAGTCTTGCAAATATTTCAGATTAAGTCCATGAATGTGTTTTCTCGCCCATTGATCAACATTGGGATCACAGTTGGCATGTTGATGATAGACACTAGTATTACAAAATGAAGAATTACATCGATGCTTTGTCTACGACACTCAAAGCACATAAGCGAATTGTCAAGAGTTAGGAAAGGACTAGTTCTTTGATTTGCGTTTGGCAGCATTCTTCTCCGACTTGCGCTTCGTACCACTGCTGTTAAGGATTTGATCAATTATGTCATCCACGATTCCATATGCATGGAGAGAGCCCATTCGAAAAGTATATCCCAAGTACCTTCTCCGAGCTCGTCGCATGTGATGGGTGTTGAATGATCTCCCTCCTTCTTATAGTAAGTGCACCAATGTGATACCGGTAGGCAAATTTGATTACCATCCCAAATCTTTCTATAGGGAGTATCCTTGTCATCTCTCGCCTTCCACTCTTGCGCAAGAGGAGTAGGAATGTCCATATTTAATGTCACGTACTCCTCAATAATATCAAGTTGGTGGCGAATGTACGGACTCACGGGGATCAGTATGTAGTCCCCATACTGATTGTGCATTATCTTGACATCCGTGGAAGGGAGCATTCCCGTTTGGAGTACTACGGTATGATCGTCATAACGCAAGACTTGTTTAAATTTACGCTGTAGCGGTGTAGGATTATGTACCTTGGTTGTTTCTTCCACTGGCCTCAGTTGTAGATCATCTGATCGTAGCGAACCTTGTAACGTTTGACCGCCATTTTGTCCTACTAGTGCAGCAGATGGAGTAGATGCCTGAAAATGAAAAAGATTGCATTAAGTTTACGTTCAAGGGAGGAGAGGGAGGGAAGTAGCGACTTACCATTTTAGTTGGATAATAGAATAGGGAAGTAGAGAGAGAGAAAATGTGCGTCCGTCACTCGTGCGATTCAACGATGGAATGATTCTCACTGTGGAAGGCTCGCTATTTATATAGAAATGCTTGATTCTCATTGGATGATGATCCTCATTGGACAATAACATTAAGCTGATTCCAAATCTGGCCTCCGTTTACCAATCCGAGCCTTCGTTAGCCCGCTGGAGCTGTTTCTTGGGAAATTCTAACTCTGTCGTTTTTCGCCAATCTCCCAAATCTGAAATGGCGTCTCACATCTAAACGAAGACAGATATGAACAAGCCGTTTCTTTCACTGAACTTGTCTCACTCTTAGCTTTCAAACGAGCTATTGCACGACTTTCTACGATCACTAGAACCGAAATTGGAAGATCGGTGCCGGGGAGGGGGTCAGTGAAATTTGATGAAAACTGTTTTGGTAAAGGTCCCAGGTCGAAATGCGACACTTTGGAAAAATTTTCAAAATTTTGTCCATACAAAGTCACTCTGACACTTAGGATTTTTTCAGGTGAGGTCCGACGTGAAATCTTGTAACAGCTCTAACGTTTGAACGGCTGATCCGATTGACTCGCAACAAAAATGTCATTGAGCAGTTTTTTCTCCTCTTTCAAATGAGTATCTATAAGACAAAATCCATCCACTAGAACCAAAATTAGAAGATCGCTGCCGGGGGGGGGTCGGTGAAATTTGATGAAACAAACTTTGGTCAGGGTCCCAGGTCGAAATGCGACACTTTGGAAAAATCTTCAAAATTTTGTCCATACAAAGTCACTCTGACACTTAGGATTTTTCAGGTGAGGTCCGACGTGAAATCTTGTAACAGCTCTAACTTTTGAACGGCTGATCCGATTGACTCGCAACAAAAATGTCATTGAGCAGTTTTTTCTCCTCTTTCAAATGAGTATCTATAAGACAAAATCCATCCACTAGAACCAAAATTAGAAGATCGCTGCCGGGGGGGGGGGGTGGAAAAATGTTGTTAACCCAACTTTTGACGAGAAACACGATGGGAGGGGTCTCGCACCGAAATTCAACCCTTCCAACCTGGCCGGCACACCACGCCAACCTGGAGAGCGCACCACGAACCACCTCTCGGTACGCCGTCGGTCCAGAGGGGGGAGTCGGACTCGAAGCAACCCGGTGGCGGACTAGGGCCGACGCCCTCGTCTGACAGGAGGGGGGGAGGTCGGTCGGTCGACGGCGGCCATCTTGCGCGGTCCAGTGGTGTAGATTTACTTACTACTCCCGACACCCGACCCTAGGCGGTCGTTCTTTCTCCTCCACCTCCCCAAGCGTGTGGAACTCTCTTCCCACTTCTCTAACCTCCCCCATGTCCTTTTCTTGCTTCAAACGCATGCTTAAATCCCATCTCATAAATAAATACTTGTAATCTTTTCGGAATGTGTTTGTAATCTACTAGTGCTACATAAATATCTGTTGACCTGCTGTTTGGCAACTAGTGTACGAATCTTTGTTGCACATTTTTCTATTTGTGATATGGCCTTGAAGTCCTTCATGGACAAAACGCCACGCTTTTGTGAAATTCTTTACATAAATAAATAAATAAATTTCGTATCGTCTTTCTACAACAAATCTTTCACATGTCAATATTATAATATTCTGACAAACTGTTTTCTTATGTTAAGAATTTAGAGGTATCAATTTTCAACTTATCAAATTATCGTGATGATATAATTGACAGTTATTTTGACAGTATGTGATTGAACCAATTTCATGCTGTTTCTTGAAAATTCCCAGCTCGTTGAGACTGCATGACCAACCGGTTGGGAACTCGAATCGTTAGCTTAGTCATCTTTTGATGATGTAATGAACACAAAGACCCATCTGAATGGGATGCAGCCATTGAAAATCAAAATGCTGTATGCTTATCAACCAGCGCTGAATTCTGTTCGATACTTGATCAATAGGTTTGTTGTATAACCATAATATTGGTGGATGATCCGCTTCAATCACAAAAGAAGTACCGAGTAGATATAGTCGAAATCGATTTAATGCGAACACAATCGCTAGAAATTCTCTTTCTATTTGCGAGTAGCGTTGCTCAGTTGGAGAAAAATTCTCCCATGCTTTTATGGATGCTGTAGTCGGACACAAAGGACGTTTGGGTAAGATATCATTAGGTATGACATTGACTTCAGCTCCGGTATCGACGATAACTTCCGTTGTAATTCCATCAATTATTACATTGCGTTGAATTGGACAATTCTCAAAAGCGAATATTGAATATGGTGTAGCAATATTCTCCACTTGTGTCTCACCTTCTAAATGTATTTCATTGATTGTGGATTGCGAACGTGAACGACATACACGAGCGAAGTGGCCTTCTTTATTGCATAGCTTACAGACAGCATTCTTAGCAGGACAGTGGGGGTGAATCTGCAACATGTAATGTAGAGGAGCATCGGCAGCACGTCTTCTTGTTGAAGTTTTTAGATCTGTCATTATCGTGCGATGAGTATTTTGGTTTCAACTCTTTATGAGGAAAAGGATTTTTCGGTTTCTTACCATAATTTGCTGCTGCACCTTTAGAAGAAAGTGCTTGTACAGCAAAAGGATGCACTGCTCCACGCTCAGCACGTGCCCGTTCAAATGACTCTGCCTTAGCCAAAGCGGTATCGAAAGTTAACGTGTCGGCAGATTCAGCAAGGAGTCGTTCTCCAAGACGATCATCTTTAATACCCACAACAAATATATCACGTAACATAACGCTTACGCTAGCTCCAAAATTACAATCCTCGGCTATTCGGCGTAAACGGCAGGCGAAATCAGTGGCAGATTCGTTGGATAATTGCCTTGCCTCGTAGAATTGTTTTCGCAGTAGCAATACAGAAGTTCTACCTGTAAAATGATCATTGAATCGATCTATGGCTTTATCAAAAGAATCTTTAGGATCTGGAAGCCCGTCATAAATTGACAAGCCGTCTGGTCCAATGCAATTTGAAAGTATAGGCAATTTTTTATTCTCCTTGGCATCGACTATTTCCAGGTAATTCTTGAAAGTTCTTGAAAAGTATTCCCAGTCGCTTGTTTTTGGGTTGCTTGGAAGTAATGGAGGTGGAATCAGAGAGCCAGATGCATGGGAAGAATTTGCAGTTAAACTTCCAGTCGTCGCCATAAATGTTGCGTGGTAAGTATCATCAGAACCCGGCTCTAATACTCTGTATCTGTATTTACGCATGAGTCATACAACCCGTACATGCCGCACTTGGACTAGTTCTATCCATGGCCCCCAGTACATATTCAAACTCAAACTTGAGGCATGCATAGAAATTATCCTAACATAAATGACAACATCATGCTAAAGAAAATAGAACTCATACATAGCAAAATTAAAGATAGAAAGTTCATCATCGTCATTGATAGCTGACGAGTGAGATCGTAACACCACATAAGATAATCAAGAGGTAGAAACTCTCATCCCTCCCTTTGAAGTTGATCAATGATCGCCAATTTCGATGGAAAGTGGTATCCCGGAAAGAAATCGATCTATCGACCGATGCAGTTAATGTCAGCTGCATGGAGCTGGTTCGACGCATCGCCACAGTCACAGGTGTCGAGCATCATAGTCACATGGAAATGGCAGATCCGATAGATGTGTGTCATTACTCCTAAGATGTTCTGAAATCAGTACGATCAGTTCATCAGTTCATCAATACGATTTTCCATATATTTTTTAATTGCAAATTTTAGTCAGATGGACCTGTTCATCTTTTGAACCAAAATGCTTTCGATGTCTTGTTTTTGGGAACTAATTATCCCGATGATTTGCACGTGCAATTTATCTAGACGATAGCCATAGTTCCTAAATTAACTGTAGGCCCAATCTTCAGGCTACTTTCTTGAATGCAAGCTGACGCAACTATAGCAGCATTGGGGAATAGAAACAGGAGGCTCAACATTCTTGTCATAGGCATCTGATTAGGTAAAATCGAAGTATAAAAATTGGTGATAAAGTAACATCATCCAAAGACAATGAATACATTGATTAAGCATATTCAGCATCATCTCTTTGACGTCAAAAGCGACTTCTCTTTTTGACCCGCTAACTTTGCCAGTTCTAGAAGACATAAAGTGCAGTTTCGGTAACCATAGAAGTGTTGTACTTTATCATTACTAATCACTTAAAACTAGAAAATTGAGGATGTCTTTAGCGTTAAGATATATCGTCATCTCTTCGACGGCGTGATTTTCAATTTTCTTTTCTAGCTTTGCCAAATCTGAGTGGATTGTGGTTTGATATATGAAAATGTTGAAATAGGATGATATCACAATGGTTTGATGCCTAACTTTATTAAAAATCGAACATTTTTGTCTGGGGACAAAAAATCACGAAATTTTCTGGATTTCACCACTTCCATTCTTGAGGAACTAATTTTCTATGAACCTCGACTTTTTTAACTTACTTATTTTATTGAATTAACATGACTAAATGAAAAACTATAAAGTCAATTTAGTCGCATGTCAGAGGAAAAAAATAACAGTCCAAATATATCGATTTCATTATTATATCTCATTAACTTGATCCCCATTTCACTTTGACAATTATCAATAGGCATTAATCCTTAGAAAACAGAATCTTATAAAATATTTTTGTTAACTTTTAAAGGTGGAGGAGACAATGATAGGCCTATAGGCTAGTAGAAACGTGTTTGGGCGTTTTTCATTTCGAAATATAGCTTGTACTATCAATACGAATATCACATTATTACTGGTAGGCTATTTGCTACATCAGCGTGCATTCACATCAGTAATCATTTAACAAAGTCTCTGTATATCGGTATAAGATAGATGAAATAAAAGTAAAAGTTCATGTACTTTTTTTGAAGAATTGCGGGTCACGGGTCTGAGCATTTTGTTGCTGACCCGGGAAAAACGGGGTCACGGGTCAACTACCTGACCAGTTTCCATCTCTGCTTGCGACCATGTTTTCCTTGGTCTTCATTTCTGCCTTCGACATTTTCGTCCACTCGCTCTCATCTCTTCTCAGAATGTGGCCACCACCTCATTCATCTTCGTAGAGGGTCGGAAATGGCGACTCATAAAACGCAGCTAGAGTTCGAACAGCAAAAGTTATAGAAGGTTGCCAGGGTCATAAAACACGTAAAATGCGCATTTTGAGCCGATTTTTTTGAGAACCTCTCTTCTAACTTCTCTTAAGCCCCGCAAGACCATCCATCATCCATATCGTGCATGAAAAACCGCACAACAAAAAGGCAAATTTTGGGAGAAAGAAAAAATATCATTAGAAACAAACTCGCATCCATCTCTGCTCCGATTTTGCTCGTTCATGGCTTATCATGACCGGAGAGGTAATGTCTATCACTCATCATAGTAGAAAAAATCCATAATTCCTTTGTTGTCGCGCAGAGCGCCCCAAAACAGGCCTACAGTATATAAGAAATATCGCACTTCTGCAGAGTGAGTTACAACCCGAATCACACAGCTGCCATTTTAGCACCGATTTTGCTCGTTCATGGCTCATTCGAACCGGAATGCAATTATCAAGCCCCCATCAATAGAAAGAAATTTCAAACTTCCTTTGTTGGCGCCCCGTTTGAAGAACTCCTGAAATCCCTTGCTGTGCGTCCAGTTTCAAAAATTAGCGAATATTCAGTTACAAAGGAATTTTGAAATTTTTTCTACCGATGGGGGCTTGGCATTGCCTCTCCGGTCATGATAAGTCATGAACGAGCAAAATCGGAGCAGAGATGGCGGCTGTGTGACTCTGGCAGCAATTCATATTTTGTTTTTTAGTGATATTTTTTCCGTTTTCCAAAATTTGCCTTTTTGTTGTGCGGTTTTTCATGCACGATCATGGATGGTCTTGGGGGCTTAAGAGAAGTTAGAAGAGACGTTCTCAAAAAAATCGGCTCAAAATGCGCATTTTACGTGTTTTATGACCCTGGCAACCTTCTATAACTTTTGCTGTTCGAACTCTAGCTGCGTTTTATCGATCGCCTCAGATATTCCAAGTTCATCTTCTTTCTTAGGTCTTCATCTGTGTCCTCGGCCAGCCTCATACCGCACATTCTTCTCACCATCGACTTTTCTGTTCCTTCAATCTTCATGATCTGATCACCTTTCACGGCCTATGTCTCATTTCCGTGGACCTCGCACTACGGACACAAGCAGAATACATTTGGCCTTTCATTTTCTAGAAAATAGATGCTAGCTCAAGTTCATGAGAAATCATTTCTCGCGACCAAAGAATCTCGGAATTTCATGGTGATCATGTCATCGTTTATGTCACAGTCTCATAGGAATCTCAAAGTCAAGAATCTCAAGATATATCCAGCGTTCTGTCCGAAAGATTTTTTAGTTCGATCTGGTACCATTATATCACTGCAGGAGAGAACCTGCGAAACTGAGTAAAGTCTAGATGTTGACCCTCATGCATAGTAATTTGATTCATTCATTTGATCCTATTCATTCTGTTTATCCTGATGTCTTTTAGATATTGTACGAGATATTGTATTTCGCATTTTTCATGATTTTGAAAGAAGTGTCAATGATGAGCTCTTCCTTTGTTATATACTGCACGCATAGGCCCATACGTTTTTTTTAAATAAGCAATTCAAACGCGGACGTTTCGTTCGGCACTGAAGATTTTCCTTGTATTTAGTCTCAGACATTGCGGTATGAGCTGCTTTCAACAAGGAAATCAGTTGTAGGGTGAAAGAAATTTGATGCGATTTTATAACATTTGACAATAGATGGTCTTTCACGAAAACGACTTTATTCAGAGATGAGTTGGACAATCTATTCCGATTTTATACAGGAACAAGACATTGAATAGCTAAGTACTTCAAGGAAGTTTTTTGCGCAGAGAGGGGTGCAAAAAATTGCACGGGATGAGGCATGAAATAATTTTATTGCCGCAATTGCGCAGGCCTGGCAACACATGGAAGGAAACCGCTGTCAAATGATTACGAAGTGAGGGGATTTGAGGCAACAATTACGTAATCGTTGGAAGAAACGATTCATTCTAGTTTAGTGAAAAGCTTGTGCTTTCATCCACTAGTTTTTAAAAATGAAAATTATTAAGCAAATTTATATACACAAGTGAGAGGTTCGTGACTCAGTGCCAGTAAAAAAAGGAAGTGACGTGCAATGTGGAATCATGCAGTGTTCGAATCGATCACTTAGTCGCTGGCATCCGTTAACCAATCTGCTCTTGTTTCCTGTTCAGGACTAGCAATCCAGGTCCAACGATTATTATAACCCTCGTAATCGCCCGCTATCATCTCGACAATCCTCTCCACCCATAATCGGTTCTCTGATCGCTACTGACCCCCCCCCAAACCAAACGGATTGCGTAATCACCGGTCCAAAGAAGATCGAATTTTTTGCTCTTTCATTTTTAGTTACGACTGTATTCTCGAGGTGTAGGTGTACTTAGGCCTTCTTTTTTGCGCACATGCATGCTCACAAACCAACTCATGTTTTTTGTTCAAACTAGAGCTGGAATGATTAGTCAATATTCAAAAAAATTGATTGTGATTGAAGTGTTCAAATATTTGATTATGATTATGATTGATTGAAGTGTTGAAGAATGTGATTATAATTACGTCTGCCATGGGCTTGATTATGATTATGATTGATTAAAGTGCTCGAAATTGTGACTTTGTCAGACGCTTTATCATGAAGGCAGGTTGAGTGTGATGCTGATTACGGCTTTCAAACCCTTTGTCGGGTCAGTGATAATTATATTATGCTTAAGTAATAATTTGAATCGTGATAAAAATGTTTAATACTGTGCAGTGATGGCAGTTTTTATTTGAACTCATCTCTTTGTTCAATTAATAAACTTGCTAAATTAATATTACTGTAATTATTCGATTTTGTTCAGTACCATCATACCGCACAAATTGACAAAATTATTGAATCCATCAGTCAATTAATTGTGCCTTGATAATCTAAAGTACACGTTAAGAGAAAGCATCAGAGCATAGAGTAGGGATATATAGTTACATACTTACTCTATGCATCAGAGGAATGATATCGTGGGGAAGATTTTCTATGACGATGCGCGAACGCGTGATCATGACCGTGCATCAAGGACAGTCTTACCCTATGCGACTTTGTGTACTTTCCGTCCTTAACTAGCTGTCACTCTGCCATCGGCGACCGTGTTCTGATCTCAACTGATGTTCGGATGATTAAAATCAAATTTAATCAAATTTGCTAATTAATTAACGTGATTTTGACTATGATTAATGATTGATTAAAATTTCAAAACCTTGATTATTATTGAGATTAATGATTGAACTAAATTTCAATGACATGATTATGATTATGATTAGCCTCGAAAGTTAATTAATTGAGATTTTTATTGATTAAATGATTGATTAATCCAGCTCTAGTTCAGACCCTGATTCAATTAGTCCTGAACAGGAAACAAGAGCTGATGGTTGATCATAATGTGGGTCATGAAATTTTCTTGGTAATGAGCTTAATTTCCGCTAAATCAAGATGCCTGTTAGTAAATTTTCATTCCCTTTGATAGCTGATGAGTTTCATACTACGAAAATAGGGTCTTCGGTGTCAACAATATCTCATAGACAGTGTTAACTGTCAATAATCACACCTGTCGCCCGCGTGTTAGTGTTCACATATACAAGACTGAAAATTAACATCATGCACGATAGATCAACACAAAATGGAAACTATAATCACAAAGAAAAGAAAGCAGAATACATTTTATGCTCTCTAAATGTGAAGCACGTGAGTGATTGACTTGTTGTAATAAACGCAACAGACAGTGGCGTGGCTTGCTACCAAACCATATGCCTTCGCTCCTTAATGTATTCCTGCTTCTGCAGCAGACATGGTGAATTGCATAAAATAATGAATTCGAAGATATCTTAATTTGAATGAATTTTCAAACTTACTTGTGCAAGTGCATCTATTTTCAAGTTATGTTGGCATGCATGACTGCAGAATGAGATGAAAATATGTGAGAAATTAATATTGATATTTAAATGAAAGTTACACTTAAGTCCACAGACTAGGCTATATTGACTATACTGCATTTGTAGTATGATTCACTTTAAGTCTTAAGTGACAGTCTGGGATCGCAATTCACATAAGAAAAAAAAGGAAAATCGGGAAAAACCGGAGTTTGAATGCATAAGTTTGAAATATTTCATCATCATCATTATCTGCCTTTCGTGCCACTGCAGGCAGATGGCAGTAGTAAGTAAAACTCCACTTCTGGATAGTGCAAGATGGCCGCCGTCGCTGACGTCCCCCCCCCCTCCTGTCAGTCGAGTCGGTCGTGGTGTGCCGTCGTGTTGCTTCGAGTCTGACGTCCCCCCCCCTCTGGCCGGCGGTCGTAGCGCGAGGTGATGTGCTCTCCAGGTTGGCGTGGTGTGCCGGCCAGGTTGGGAGGGTGGACTGTCGTAGCTCACCTGAAAAAATCCTAAGTGTCAGAGTGGCTTTGTATGGGTAAAATTTTGAAAATTTTCCAAAGTGTGTCATTTCGACCTGGGACCTTCACCAAAACATTTTTCATCAAATTTCACCGACCCCCCCCCGACAGCAATCTTCTAACTTTGGTTCTAGTGGACGGATTTTGTCTTACAGCTACTCGTTTGAAAGAGGAGAAAAAACTGCTCGATAACATTTTTTGTTGCGAGTCAATCGGACCAGCCGTTCAAAAGTTAGAGCGGTTACAAGATTTTAGGTCGGAGCTCACCTGAAAAAATCCTAAGTGTCAGAGTGACTTTGTATGGGTAAAATTTTGAAAATTTTCCAAAGTGTGGCATTTCGACCTGGGACCCTGACCAAAGTTTGTTTCATCAAATTTCACTGACCCCCCCCTCGGGAGAGCTAGCTTCGATCTTGGCTTCCAGTGGACGAATTTTGTCGTGCAATAGCTCGTTTGAAAGCTAAGAGTGAGACAAATTCAGTGAAAGAAACGGCTTGTTCATATCTGTCTTCATTTAGATGTGAGGCGCCATTTAAGATTTTGGGAGATTGTCGAAAAACGACAGAGTTAGAATTTTGGACGTTTTGGGCTGTAGCGCCAAAACGAGGCATCGGATGGGAAAACGGAGGCCAGATTCGGATTCAGCGTGAAATTCTGCATCGGTATGGTGAATTTGAACGCAATCGGAGAGAAAAATTTTCGCTGACGTCCCCCCCCGGCACTGATCTTCCAACTTTGCTTCTAGAGATTGTAGAAAGTCGTGCAATAGCTCGTTTGAAAGCTAAGAGTGAGACAAGTTCAGTGAAAGAAACGGCTTGTTCATATCTGTCTTCGTTTAGATGTGAGACGCCATTTAAGATTTTGGGAGATTGGCGAAAAACGACAGAGTTAGAATTTCCCAAGAAACAGCTCCAGCGGGCGAACGAAGGCTCGGATTGGTAAACGGAGGCCAGATTTGGAATCAGCTTGATGTTATTGTCCAATGAGGATCATCATCCAATGAGAATCAAGCATTTCTATATAAATAGCGAGCCTTCCACAGTGAGAATCATTCCATCGTTGAATCGCACGAGTGACGGACGCACATTTTCTCTCTCTCTACTTCCCTATTCTATTATCCAACTAAAATGGTAAGTCGCTACTTCCCTCCCTCTCCTCCCTTGAACGTAAACTTAATGCAATCTTTTTCATTTTCAGGCATCTACTCCATCTGCTGCACTAGTAGGACAAAATGGCGGTCAAACGTTACAAGGTTCGCTACGATCAGATGATCTACAACTGAGGCCAGTGGAAGAAACAACCAAGGTACATAATCCTACACCGCTACAGCGTAAATTTAAACAAGTCTTGCGTTATGACGATCATGGCGTAGTACTCCAAACGGGAATGCTCCCTTCCACGGATGTCAAGATAATGCACAATCAGTATGGGGACTACATACTGATCCCCGTGAGTCCGTACATTCGCCACCAACTTGATATTATTGAGGAGTACGTGACATTAAATATGGACATTCCTACTCCTCTTGCGCAAGAGTGGAAGGCGAGAGATGACAAGGATACTCCCTATAGAAAGATTTGGGATGGTAATCAAATTTGCCTACCGGTATCACATTGGTGCACTTACTATAAGAAGGAGGGAGATCATTCAACACCCATCACATGCGACGAGCTCGGAGAAGGTACTTGGGATATCCTTTTCAAAGTGAATGGGCTATATTATGGTCGGCAGAAGGATAATAAAATAGCCTCGCTCTCCATGCATATGGAATCCATCCTATATATTCCAAAACCACCCAACGTGGATGACATAATTGATCAAATCCTTAACAGCAGTGGTACGAAGCGCAAGTCGGAGAAGAATGCTGCCTCAAAACGCAAATCAAAGAAGGAGAATTACTAGTCCTTTCCTAACTCTACCCTATGGCAATTCGCTTATGTGCTTTGAGTGTCGTAGACGTGGTCTTATTAGATGCATTTTACTTCTTCGTTGCCATCATATCATTTGTGTATTTTGTCGTGAAAAGCATCGATGTAATTCTTCATTTTGTAATATGTGATAGAACGTTTCCTTAGATGTGTAAATTTCCGTTTTAGGCTTCTATCATCATTTTTGTGGATTTTGAGGATGAACCTGTACAGGAGCTCAGTGCTATTGCTATGAACAATTGGACATATCAGATTGTTAGTGTCTATCATCAACATGCCAACTGCGATCCCAATGTTGATCAATGGGCGAGAAAACACATTCATGGACTTAATCTGAAATATTTGCAAGACTATGGCTTTTCTTGTGAGAGTGCTCTTCTTATTGACTTTAAACGATGGTTAGCTGCTTTCAATGTTATACGCATGTTTTGTAATAATCCTGGTAAGGAGAGGAAAGTATTTCCCAATCTAATCATTGATGACATTTTGCTCCCACCTTGGGATAGTAGAGTGAATCAACACTACCATGAAGTCACGAAACGTTTTAAGGATTTGTGTGTTCCTATTTTGTCTGTTCGTTGTAGTAGCTACGTTCATAACCAATGCTTCTTTCCTCCTTACCTCAACACTGCCAAAGTCCTGTATGGTTATCATTGCTCGCTATATGATAGTTACCAGCTGTATCTATTTTATCTGTTTCAAACCATTGATTTATATAATGCATGCTTGTTACCGTTATTCAATAAATGTTACTATGAGAAGAGTTGTTTTCATGCAATGGATGGGTTAGATAAAGGGCGATCATGTCTTTCTCAAACGACTGCGGAACATTACATTTTCATAGGCAAAGTTGAAAGGAGCTGTTCAAGATTATGTGATAAATTTTCATAAAGATGAGACCGACATCGAAGCAGTGGTCGATGATGCTAGCACTCTATTTCTAGAGTTAATGAATACATTCTCTGATAGCATTGTCATGGCGCGATTAGTTGCGAAAATTAAGTTTAGTCATTTTGGAAAGGAAGAGGTGGAAAGTCGCTCTTTCCATTTTGCTTCTTATTCAATGGAAGTGGTAGATCACCCCGAAGAACTTTTTAAAAGACATATGATAAAAATTGCTGAACGTCTTAACGCATTTAACCATCATGGCAGCAGTCTAGTGATTGAAGCGATTTCAGATATTCACATTCAACTTTCTATAAAGAAAAATTGAAAATGCAGTGGTACTTGATTGTAGCACAACTGGTTTTCGAGCTATGTCTGCTCACTCTCGAAGTATATTCCTTCTGTACATGCGTCTATTATTTAGAAAAGGCTAGCAAATTCATATCTTCAAAAAGACTTGCTATAGACATCAGTAACGGTGAAACTATGTGTTGCGATGTATGTAAGCGAAAGGATGGAAATGAAAAGCGCATCTTCAAGAGATGTAAGCATGCTTTTTGTCAACGCTGTTTCATACGTAATTGCATTCAACTTTGCAAATGTAACCACCGTGATATTGCTCATTTCGAGTGTCACTTATGCCGCAATAGTTAGTACCTATGCAAATGTGGTAAAGGCAGGTTTTTAACAAAGACTAACACGGAAAATGGCGAAACGTAAAATGACGAAACGTAAAAGTCAAAAGTCTTCAAAGTTTTCTTCAGCCATTCAAGCTCTCCGACGAATGAAAGCAAATCAGCGATACAATGCTATACGACATGCTAACGATAAATTCATTCGTGAAATTATTTCTCATGTCAGAAAGTTGAGGACGAAGAAATTAGCACCAAAACAACGAAAGTTACTTAAGCGATATGCTACGAAATTGCGTTTCATCTCCAATCCTAAAGTCACCCTTCAAAGAAAGAGGGAAACTCTAACACAAAAGGGTGGTCTCCGTCCAGCGTTACTACCGATGCTAGCTCCTGTCGTGGGTAACCTATTGGGTAATATCTTTGGCTCTAGACGTTAATTATGCAAATGTTGAATCTCAAAGTATTAAAATGGATTTCAGACTTCAATGCGATAAAGTTCTGACTGTATCAGGCCCATCTCATCACACGAAACCTGAATACACACTATTATGCTATTTTCAAGAATCCGCGAGATAAAAGTCAATTTGAAATTTTAGCGCGACAAGTTGCACCAAGAGGATCAAAAGCCTTAATTGAAATTTTTCAAGCAGCTACTGAAAAACCACACGGTTACTTATTCATTGACTTTACGCAAGAGTGTCCGGAAGAATTTAGATTTCGAAGTGATATTTTGAAAACTCCCATGATTATCTACAAACTATGAGTTCTTATTCTCGCATGATTGTTATTCCTCAGGATGAATATGTATAATTGACTGCTATACAACAAGTAAAGCAACCTCTTGCAAATCAAATGTATAGGAAAGAAATAGATTATCAGCAAAATGTTCACATCAAAGATCCACATCGTGCTGTATTATTACACTCGGAAACTGTTGAACAATTGAAAAATTTGAAGAATAAGATGCGTGACTCTGTATCGACTGCTACACCTTTAGCATCTCGCGCACATGCCATATCTCTTTTCAATAGTATTGAACCCCACCTCAATGTAAATGATAGAGGAGAAATCATTACAGATGAAAATAAAGTGATTGATGCTTCACGTTATGAAGACTTGATTTAGTATGCGACACGTAGAAAGCGCCGTCAGGGCTATGTTCCACCTGGTTGGTCATACTTTCTTAAACTATTGAAAAAGCATAATGTGCCAAAATTTGCTTTGAATAATGAGACATTGAAAGAACTTGATTCAACAGTGGCTACTGCTCCAATGCTTCCGACGATGAAAATGCCAACAAATTGGTTTAAGACGTCACCTGCTACATCCCCTCCCACACTCACTAAGCAAACAAGAGGAAGAACTCGACGTAGATCTACGCCACCACTAAAACTAGTAAAAGGAAAACGTAAAACAGCTCCTCCCAAGAAATACATGTTCTCAGACTATTAATATGAAGCAGATGTGTTGCTTGCCATGTAATGAGCCACCAGAGGTGAATGTCGTTGTCACTTGCACTTGCTGCGCCAGCTCTCATAATGAAACCCCTAAGCAATGTGAACACGATCGCAAAACCACTAAAGCTAAATGCTGCAGTTGTTGTAAATGTAGAAAGGCAAGAAAACAAAAAGATGAGAAGGAGGAAAAAGAGTCAGTCGTCATCGACTGAACGTTTGAAGTCAATCTATTATGATGTAAAACATCCGGCAGGATTTGCATCTATCAAGAAATTATCAAAAGCGAGTGGTCTTCCACAATCACAAGTGAAACGATGGTTAAAGGGTCAGGCTACCTATACACTCCACAAACAAGCGAAAAAGAAGTACCGCACCCGCCATTATATTGTTCATGACATCGATGAACAGTGGCAAGCAGATTTGTGCGATGTCGCCTCCATTTCAAAACATAACTCGGGCAATAATTTTATTTTAACCGTCATTGATATTTTCTCGCGTTATGCGTGGGCTCAACCTTTAAAAACTAAAGAAGGGAAAGGAGTAGCAAAAGCATTCCAAACAATTTTTCGAGAAGGTCGGATTCCAAAAAGAATTCAGAGTGATCAAGGAAAAGAGTTTGAAAATCAGCATGTGAGAAGATTATTTGAGAGGCATGACATTGAGTTGTTTAGTGTAAAGAGTGCTTATAAAGCTGCACTCGTTGAACGTTTTAATCGCATATTAAAAAATCGCTTGTGGCGACATTTTACTGCCAACTTGACAAAAAAATTGGACAAAGGTTCTACAAGATACACTCCATGCCTACAATCACTCTATCCATCGTTCTATTGGACTCAGACCAGTAGATGTAAATGCTGACAATGTAGATAAAGTGCGCGAATCATTCCAACGTAAACGCACTTATGTGAAAAGTGATGTGAAAATTGGTGATAAAGTTCGTATCTCAAAAGTGAAGAGTGTTTTTGCTAAAGGGTAGCTTCCGAATTGGACAGAGGAGGTATTTACAGTATCAAGGATTGATCAAACAGACTCTCCCACCACCTACAAGTTGAAAGATTACGATAATGAAGAAATTGAGGGTAGCTTTTACCGCGATGAGATTGAGGTAGTCACTGAAAGTGAAACATATTTGGTAGAGAAAATCATTCGATGTAAAAAACGACAAGGTGAAGAATGGTGTCTTGTTAAATGGACTGGTTATCCTTCAAGTATGAACTCTTGGATGCGTCGTGCCGACATCTTTCATCTACGTGATCGACAGTGATTCATGCAAAGTTGTAACTAACAATGTTTAGGGTTTGAGCTATGAATCCAACTGCCTCATTTTATTCACGACCCTCCTATGTAAGTGGTGGAGGACAAATTTACATCGGCGCTCGCCGCCAACGTGGAGGTAGCATACTTGGTGCACTGAAATCTGTTGTAGCACCTCTCATATCCAATGTCGGTAGATCTTTAAAACGAAATGTTTTAAGTAATGCCGTTGGCTTTGCTGGTGATGTTGCTAGTGATCTTTCCAGAGGTAGAAGTTTTAAGAGCAGTTTGTTGAATCGTGGGAAGGAACGCGGTTTAAAAACATTGAAGCAGACCTTTGCTGGTGTTACTCAAGGAAAGAAATCACCTAAGCGAATGAATAAAGGAAGGAGGAAGCATCGCGGAGCTGGTAAGGTGCGATCTTCAGTCAAAAGGCATTCACGCAAACGTCGCAGAGGCTCTAATCATTCATCAGGCGCTAAACGACGACGCTGCTATAACTTCTAATCATGGAGTGTAAAACTTCCGGTTTTTGTTTGTTTGATCAACAAGCCATACGGACAGATATTCTTAGTTCAAGTATTGTAGATTATCATCCTCGAACAGCTGAGAATGCTGGCCCCATTGAATTTGTTATTCCTGGTGGTAGTGATGACTACATAGATTTGAGTTATGCGATGGTTGATTTGAGGTTTAGAATTCAGCAAGCAGATGGAACTGCTATTGACGATACACATAAAGTTGGACTGAACAATTTACCATTGACTACATTACTTCGCGATGTTTCTCTAACGATTGGAGAGCAGCAGGTGGAAGGTGGTCAAAGCAATTATCCCTATAAATCATATTTCAATCATGTATCACAGTTTCATCCAGCAGCACAAAAAAGTCATATGGAAGCCATGGGATGGTATAGAGATGAAGCAGGAAAATTTGATGCTGAAACAAACAGTGGCTTTGTAAAGCGATCTGCTATGATTAAAGATAGTAAAGTATGTCAGCTATATGGTCCGCTGAATTTAGACTTCTTTAGACAGTCAAAGTTTTTACTCTGTAATACCAGCATGCGACTCAAGCTGACATTGAATAAGCCTGAATTTGCGCTGAATGCATTTGGTAAAGTTGACAATTTTAGAATTCATGTGGAAGATATTGCACTTTATATTCGTCGAGTAGTACCGAATCCAAGTGTCATTAGAGGACATGCTGAAGGTCTTAACCGCCAAAATTCCATTTACCCCGTTCAGCATACAAAGCTTCTCACCTTTACAATTCCGAAAGATCAAAAGAGTTTCATGAAAGATGGCCTCTTTCCATCGGAAGCACCGAAGCTCCTCATGGTGGCAATGGTTCAAAATGATGCATTTAATGGTAATATAAAGAAGAATCCTTTCAATTTTAAACACAATTAGTTAAGTGAAATTGCTTTACGTGTAAATGGTGTAAGTCATCCTGGTCCACCCTACAAACCAGATTTTGCTGCGGATCAATTTATGCGCAGTTACGTTGATTTTATGGATGTCTTTGGCTTTTACAATACGGATGACACCAACGGACTTACTGTGAAAAAGTTTAAGAGTGGATACACTATTTATGCATTTGATTTGACTGCTGACAGCGATATTAGTGAACCCTATCGTCAAGCGAACGTACCTCATAATATTCCTTTGGATTTGACGTTCAAAAGAACACTACCTGAGACGATCAATGTATTAATTTATGCAGTCTTCGATTCAAATATTGAAATTACAAAGTATCGTGACGTCATTCTTCAGTATAATCGTTAATGAGTTGGTTGACTGCTGACGATATTAAGACTAAAGTGCAGCGTAATGCAGACGAAGCGACGTTGAAAGCTTTCGATAATGTCTATTCACTCGATACCTTACCACCTGCAGTAAATCACTATCCCATCTTTATTGTGCTAAACACTCATTCGCAGAATTTAGGCGGTGAGCATTGGAAAGCGATCTTTATTGGAGAAGACCGACGTGGTGAGCTATTTGACTCTCTTGCTCAACCTCCAAATATACGAACACAGCAGTGGTTGAGAAAACATACGCGTCAATATCAGCAAAATGAACGCATACTACAACATCCACTTTCATCAACGTGTGGTGCTTTTGTACTGTACTTCATCTTAAAACGTTTACATGTATCTCGATTTGTATCTGTTATTCAAAACTTTTCATGTAATCCATCCTCTAATGAGAAAATGATTTGTAAGTTCTATCATGATTTGAAATAAAAACATCATGTTGGAAAAATTGTTTTTTATTTTACAATCCGCTGGGAACGTACATACTCGATGCGATAGTCTAGGATCGCATTTGCTTGTACATGAGATTTTAGTCCAGTAATGATCACTTCACTATTATGAAAGATTGCAACATGCACAGGTAACCAACAACTAATGAGAGCTGCAGGAAAAAGTTCGGGTTCATAACACAAATTGCAACTGCTGGTACGAATCTTCAAAAATGATACACTTTCACTCAATTGAGTAGAGATCACCATATTGTACACAGTCAGATTCGACATCACACACCTCTCCCTCTTCCATATCCGACGTAGTAGTCTTTGTAGCTCTAAGCGCATTGACTGCACCGATGAATGAGAAAGGGCGCCGAGAATCTGTACAGTCCCATTTGGGAAGAGTTGAAGATTCCGTGAATTGTTCATCTTCACCACTAACATTTGAGGTCGGCCCGGGTAATACTTGCTGTTTGGAAGGTGTTGGTGTAATGTTGTGAGATCGATTTTGGTGTAGAGTCTGAAGCGACGGAGAATGTTGACGATGGTGTAGCGATGGCGCTTCATGATGAAAGAATGAGTAAATTGAGCGATGTACCTTCCTTTTATACTTTTCCCAACTACCTTGATGAAATGTGAAGTTAGTATGGAGTTGGGAATGATAGAGTTGAATTCGCCGATTGTTGACGCGCAACCAGATGCGATTTCCAATACGTGAATGTCTTTTCATATAGAAGTATTTCAAATCCTTCATGATATGATGTAGAGATTGAAAATGACGATAAGATAAAGCAAACTCTCTTCTCACATTTCCAGTTGAATCTTTGAAATAGACGTTTCGATCATGATCCGTTTCAATACGTTGTAGGGAATCTAATTTCCAACTCATGGTGCGTGGTAGTCATGTCTGATTAAGATTTTCATAGTAGGGCGATGAACTCACGACGAATAAATGTCATGATGGAACGATGTATGTATCTTCTATACTTCTCGCAATTGTATTTGCGAAATGAGAAACAGTTTGCGGAATGAGAATGGCAGATTTGAATTTCATTGTTGCAACGTTGAAGCCAAACTTGATCACCGAAGGAGATGAATCTTAATGTTTCAAAATATTCCAAATCCCTCATGATATCATTGAGGTTGACAAATTGTCGCCATGTTAATGTAATACCTCTTGATGTATGACCATGAGAATTTTTGAAATGTACGTTTCCATCACGATCAACTCTGATATATTGTTGAGAGTCCAAAATCCAAGTCTTCATGATGTTATGCAAAGCCGCAGATCAGCAATATAAAAATGTCGTTTTATCATATTTTGCTTAGCAATGCGGCCGCAAATAGATTTGCTAGTAATCGAGCCGCATTCTTTTCTACTCCCATTGATCATACACAACAGCTAAATGGAAAGTGGGAAGTGGGTGTCACTCAACTTGTTCATAGCAACTGTGTCTATACTTTTGATCATGAGGTGATGACTAATAATATGAGACGCGCAGCTGCTTACCAATGTGAAAAGGGCTGCCGAGTATACATTCCACAGTGGCCAAAGAAAGATGTCTTATCATGTAAAAAGTTTATATATGATTTCCTGAATAAAGCGTGTAAACATATTGTCCAATTTACTCCGCACAATGATAATCATAATTATGTACATCATGTAGTTGAGAAAGATTGGATTGTTGGTTTAAGTCCAAGTTTAAGAAATGATTTAGGTTACCTCGCTAGCGCCTTAACAAGCTATGATAATTATAACGTTAATTACCACCCAAGTGGTCATAAACAGTTAATATATAGAGAGGAAGCTTATTATGTAGATCTTATTCCAAGAAATGAGAAGACGCTGGTGAAGAAGATTCTGATTAAGCCAAGAAAGACAAACATGACTCCTGAAACATTATTGAAGTCGGGTTGATGGTAAACAAGTGGCAACATTGACTTATATCAAATCATCTAATCATATTGCAATAAGTAAATTAAATGATGATGATCTAGTATTAGTTTGTTCAAAAGATTTTCATCAGTTCTTACGACATCGTTCTGCAGCTGTTCATGGAAAATTTGATATGCAACATTTACCATGTGAAAGGTCAAATCAATTTGATACAGAATGGACCGCATCTTTATACAGAAAGTGTGTAGAGCCTTTCGGTGGTGTCTTACATGAAACAAGAGTGTTGATGCCTCGCATTATTACTTCAGTTAAATTGGTTGTAGATTATTTAAATGAAGTGATTAATGAGGAACATATTTCATTTTCTGAAAAAGAAGGTACTTTGTCTCTCACTATAAGTGGAAAAGGTATTGAACTAATTATGGATAAAACTCTAATGGACATTTTGGGTTTTGATCAAAATATCTTTAAAAGTGGTACTGTAACCAAAGCTAGCGCAGACATGTCACTATCGCGTCGTATTAACTATTTTCAGATATATTCCAATATTGGTGAAGATGTACGTGTGGGAGATGTTGAAGCTCCATTGCTAGCAATGATACCATACCAGCCAAAAAGCTGCAGTATTTTATCTGAGCATACTTTCAAGAAAGTGCATTATACAAAGCTGAAATCAAACTACATCCCACAAATTGATATTGCAATTTATGACGATGCTGGTGCGTTGATTCCTTTTCATAAAGATGCTGTGACAAGTATCACACTCCATTTCCGAATGAAGAGTTAATGCAAAAGTATGCTAATATATTTTTCCAATGTGATTAGTATGGAAAGTGAAAATAGAGATTCGTTTCTAATTTACTTACCCAGTAATGCTTCTATGAATAAATTTCCCAAAAATAAACCATCAGACTATCGAGTAGAATTAAATCGCCCACTACATTTAGAAGGTGAATGGGAGGTTGGCGTTTCTAGTATTTGCAATGATAGCAATATTCAGAATGTGAATGATTTGGAAGAAATGATATTGACTCCTCGCACCCATGATGGAATAACGATGAATAATGCATTCCAGTTCCCATACAATTTAACGTCAGATGGAAAGTGGAACTATGAATGGATTCAGATAAAATCAGATTATTATGGTCCATTTGGAAATGAGAAAATTATTAAGGTATTCAACAGTGGTAATACTTCCATCATGAAGAATAAGGATCAGAAAGTTTATGAGTTTGCTATCTATCATTGGAGTGGGAGACAGTTCCTTCGCTTTCATTCTTTTACTAAAGGTCTTACACTGAGGTTGGATAATGAATTCTATCCACATCTCGGTTTTGGCCATGGACTACATCTAACGTCAATTGCTACTGCAAATGTTAAAAAAGTTTATTCAAATCGAATCAACAAATTTCATTATAAATTTAAAATATTTGATGAAGATGTTGTAGAATGTGAAGAACGCATTATTTTGAAAAAGCGTGGTGTTCAACCTTTATCACTTATTGAGTTAGTAAAACGATGGAATGAGACTGTGGGTAAGAAGTATGGAGAGAAAATTATGGCGGACAAAAATAAGTTGGTTATTCAGAAATATAATGACAAACTTACAGTTTATTTCTCTCCAACCTTGCGTCATTTTGTAAGACATCCAACCCCTATTATTGGAAGCGGTCTGGTGTATGCTTCTCATGAATATCACACTAAAGCTGATTCAGTTAATGATAAATGGTGGGTGGACATCTATGGTGATCGCATCAAGAAAATTTACCAGTCTTATCAAGAATCTAAAGTTGCTATCAATATAATGCCGCGTCTATATCATATAGTTGAAAGCTTCATTCATGTAGTAAATCCTTATATGCAACAGAAGTTGAAGCATGTGATGAAAAGTAAATATGATGTAAAGACACACCACATTTCGTTTTCAATTGAAAATCAACGCGTTGTTCTGAAACTGGGTGATGACATTCAATGTCAATTGAGTAAAAATTTGAAAAAACTCTTTGGTTTTTCAATGCTACAAACTATGTTTACTGCTGCGCATACGATTGGTATAGAAACACCAATGACACTTGATAAACATGAACAGCACCTTTACATTCAAAGTGATTTGATTCTTCCTATTTCTGTTGGTGAGAAAAAAGAACATATTTTACGTGATTTCATTCATGATAAAGACGCTTCATATGGAATAGTCGAGAAGATGTTTGAATCTATTTTCTATCATCCCGTCGTCAAACAAACTATACCCTCTATTGCTATCAAAATTACCAATGGTTTACAAGAGTGCATCCATGTGAAATATACTAAATCCCTCGTAACTTTAGTGTTTCGGAAAACAAAGTGAAGTCATTGTGATATGTTTATTGAAATAAAAATATGTGTATGAAAAAGTCTTTTCACAGATATAGGGAGAATGGGCTGACTGTAGGCATATATTCACAAGGAAGAAGCGATCTCATGCGATACATAAGACAACCATGTATATCTACAAAAAGCAACATCAAAATACTGAGTTAAAGTTGATTATGTCAATACATCTCCTGAATGTGGTAGCGTGAGTTTTATTCTTTTGGGTGGAGGTATGTTTGTGTCAGGATGTCCATGTGGAAGAGATGTGTTATGTCCTATCCAACACCTCTTATCCTCCCATGCTGAAAGCGCTCGTTTCTTGAACGTGTGCGTTTTCACATTATGAACTTGAGATTTTAAGATTGTCATATTGACAAACGTTATAGTTTTATTTTTATAGGCCTTCTTATAGGACCGATGTTTCATTTTGTGAACAATGGATTTTGATATACCTTTAGCACGCTTAATACTATCTGCACATTCTTTTAATTTCATGGAATACATTTTAGGACGGAGGAGAATCATTTCATCTATTTCCTTTCCTGCTCTTTCATCCTTAAAACAACCAAGTTTGGCTTTATTCTGTATGGAATAGAGTGGATGAGTGGGATTGTAGTTAGATGTGTCGAAATATTTTTCTAATGACTTAGCTACTTCATTAAAATTTAAATCTTTTTGAGTGGTAATTCCTAAAAAGAAACTATCTGTATCACCACCCAGCAAGCGAACCTCTTTTACAAGAGGGCATGGTTTTAATATTTTGTAGAAGAGTTGATACATTTCAAGCTTGGAATAATCTAAAACGGCTTGCCCAATATAGATGGGTTTGCACAACTCAACTTCTGATTTTATCATTTTAACACCTACAAGATCCTCATCGATGATGTCTCTATCAATGAAAAGAGGTGATGAGGTCAATTTGTGATATTTTTGTTCATCAACGACTAGTTTGTAGTTCATACGTTTTCTAACATCCTCCATCGTCTTTCCGAAAAGACTGTTATTCTTATATTTAAAAAAATCCTTTTCAAAATTATTTTGGGCGAGTGCACGTTTTTGACTGTTAATATCTATGTAGGGTTTGAGGAAGGCTTTCTGTCTAAATTTGATAATGCGGTGAACTGACTTTAGAAGCATGCCCATTTCTAAATAGAATTTTAGTATGCAGAAGTGCACGAGATAATTTTTCTTATCATATTGGGTGAGCAAAAGTTTGCGGCATGGTTTTTACCCTGGCTGTCCACACTCTGTTAAGTTATTATGAAATTGTGACATGAATGGTGAAAACTTCAGTCACTTCACCAGATTCAGGTGCGAGTGGGAAATCAGCAGTTTTATTTTTAATACTATTTGGATAAATCAAATCCACTTCAAAATAATATCCCCAATCACCTTCATCTGGAATCTTCAGAATGTTTGAAGGATTGGAGTAATACGCAAGCTCATCTTGATTTAACCAACTAAACTCGGAGTGAGGTAGTGGTTTAGACAGTGAACTGCCATATAAATTATTTTGGTCATAGTACTTTAGGTGGATATGATCATTACCTACTGTTTTAGATTTTATGTGATGTTTATTCACAAATGTGAGACCACCGCGTATTCAGCGCTCAAATATGTTATACATCTCGGGGTCTTGTAAGAGGTGGATGGTCTCACCAATCATTTTAAAGGCTGATTTAAAGGACATGGCTGGTAGACTGACAAAGTGGACAGGATCTAATTTGTCTTCTTCTAATGCCACTCGTCGAAATTCCTGAAAGACATCAGCCAGCAAAATGACATCTAATTCTAAGTAAGCGATCATATAATCGCCAAACGTTTTACAATCAAATTTTAACCATGCCTCTTGAGCATGTTCATAGTCCTCTACTGGACAATCTTGACCCGTCAAATCGGTTTGGAATTTGTCAATGGAAGGAAGGGTTGTTTCATTTAGTTTAGACATTGAGCTAAAATACGCATAGGGAAAGACTCCTTTGCGAGTGATTATTTCATCCGTTAAGTTTGGATAGTGTTTCTTCAAAGTTTGACTATGGGGAAGAAACTTGAGATTACGAACGAGAGAAGCTAGTGACGCTGACATGAATTGGAATGAATCTAAAAATTTTATTTCGAAGAAGACTGTCTTATTTTCTTTAGTTTTATCTACTGGTACTTTTGCTGTCATTGCCATGAATTTTTCTCTCGTTTGCGCTATTACATTAAACTGCCACGAGTTCATCTGGCTCAACCCTCCTTTTATGAGCATATGACTGTCATAGCCCTTAAAGTTATGAAAAATGACGGGTGGTGTACGACGTCTCAACCTAAGTGAAGAATTGCATTTTGAAGAGTGCGTTTCTAAATTTACCAGTGATGTGATCATGATCACGCACTTTCTTAATTTCATCGTCATCAAACGTTTTATGACATTTAGGGCACGATGTGCAACTTTCAAATTTCTGTTTGTCTTCATCTGACATATGTAGTGACTTACGCTGCAATTGGGAATCATATGATTGTTGAAATTTAGCAGCTTTATCGAGAAATTCTAGAAATTTTGAAATACAATCTTCACCTTGCCAAGTATGCATTTTATTTTGCCTATTTCTAAAGTGGTCATGCCATACTTCATAGCAGGATATGGCTGCTGGCTTGTGGATGATATCATCAATGTAGCATTCTATGTCTGCGTAAATGACACGCAGGGGACTTAATTCGTCACCATTATCCCTATGTGAAAATATTTTATCTTTGGGCATACGTTCCATTTGTAATTTACCTCGCTTGCACCATTCATAGTGAGTTTCAAATTTATCTTTACTCCAAAAGGAGCGGATGCAGCGGTCGCATACAAAATGTTCACCTCTTTTAGAGTGCCCCAAGTGAGTGTACAAGCGAGAGATTTTGGGAATACCACAGTAGTGCCATTCCTCGCTATCATCTTGTTTTACTAATAAGAGGTTGACTACACGTTCATAACAAGTTGAACGTGAATTATAGCGGGAACCCTTCAACCCCTTCTCCCACACGTGAACTACAATTTTAATCTTATTATGTTTTTCGAACGTTTCTACATCTTTGATTTTCATGTTGTCACTATCACAACCTTCAAAGACTAGTTCATCCTCCCACTGTCTATAGCTATAGGTATGATTTCGATTCGCGTTGATATCATTATAGTGAAGGATGGATAGGACTGCATATTAGAAACACTGTTGATTTACAATCGACATTGATGACAGCTTTCTTATTATACAACGTTTTTGGTAGTTTAAATGTGCCTCGAGCTGCATGACTTTCTAATAGGGAAATTTTGAATATGGCTGAGTCCACACCATCAAAAATGAGAGCGCTGTCGCGCTGATTGAACTCATCTACATTTGATTTTAAACATTGAATATGGAAATTTAGCCAAGACTCGCAGTCTACAACTTCGGTTGCGGAAGAGGAAGGAACATGAAACTGTATTCTCTCCGTCACTTGACCCATTATAAAATCTATTTTAATATATTTTAGTTTAAGGTAGATGAGCGCCTTCATTCTAAAATTGTCTAAATTGTTGAAGAGCGCTTCGATAATGTTAGAATTTTGAAGGAGCCACTCAGGAAAATCTACTATTTGAGTATTGGACTCCATGCAGTAGTCGCGAACTAAATTATTATGTGAAAAATTAATGAGGGAGATGGTAGAGGTAGCGTTGGTGTAGTGATCATTTGCATGCGCGTGTTGAAGTCTGTGCGAAGATCCCTGAAAGTGACTATCAAAAGAAAGAGGGCACAAATCGCAAGGAAAGGAGATGTCATCGTCAGAATCAACTTCAACTCCGGAGATTGACGCCGCTTTGCGTTGACGCACACGTTGTTTGATGTGTCGAAGGAGACTGTGCTTCCTTGTAAACATATGCCCGCAGTCGGCACATTCCCACTCGTTGCCTTGTCGCGAGAGTCCTGAGCTGGAACTCACATCACCTGAAAGAGAAATCATTCTATCATCTCTGTTCAAGTCTCAGTGTATTGTTACAACCTACTTTGACTGATGTGATGGAGATCACCAGCACCAAATTCCTCCACCAATTATGGGAATGGTACACCCCTAACTCACAGCCACGAACTATGGCGGAGTGGGAGTACATCGACAAAGTGAGGCTCGCAGTAGAAGAACGATTGAAGCAAGTGAACTTTTCTTGTTATCTATGTGAAGCCAGATTCTGGGACGATATTGACGATGAAGACCTTTTGAAATACATGCCATAATAAATTTTTATTTCGTATTGTCTTTGCTTTCATACTGACTTACTTGAATGGGGCTTCAGGTGATGATTTAACCATGTATACTTTTTCATTTGGAAATAGTAGCACGCTTAGTCTAACTTGTAAATCTTATAACATTTCATATGAGCGATGATGATAGTTGAAGTAGTGTTAAATAAAATTAAGGTGGCTTACACTTCTGATACAGGGATAGCAATCGACTGCGATCCATGTGTAAAGAGCTTGTTAGACTACGGATGGGCTTAAGTGGATGATTTAACCAGGTATACTTTTTCATTCGGAAATAGTAGCACGCTTAGTCTAACTTGTAAGTCTTAAAACATTTCATATGGGCGATGATGGTAGATGAAATAGTGTCAAATAAAATTAAGATAGCTTACATGATACAGGGATAGCAATCGACTGCGATCCATGTGTAAAGAGCTTTTTAGACTACGGAAGAGAGAAGTGTGTTATGTTGCGTGTGGCGCGTCAGTGTCTTCCCATTTCATTCCATTCATCAATTCGTCTCATTGATAGAGACAGGTAGAACTCATGATTCTCATAACGTATGCAATGGAAAGTTTTAGGCAATCTTCGACAGTTGGCTAATTGTCGCCCTGGCGCGAATGCATACTACGTTGAGACAGAGGCAATCACTTGCAAACATGACGCAGAGAGGTTTAACAAGATTGACCATTGCCGAATGTCCCTTGCGGTATACATAGCTACGGGTTTCACCGCCGCCTTTACAGGAACGCCCGTCGAAAGGAAGTATTACACCGAACTTCATTTGCAACGTTCAAGTTGACTGATAGCAGATTCAACTTAATGATAGTATTCGCCAGTCCAAAGACTGCCCAGGGCAAACCGCGTGGAGGTTCTATCATGTCTTGCCCCATGGTGGCCCTTAAGAGAGCCGTTGGTTCGTTCTCGGGAGTAACAAGTTGACTATTGGCTTGAATAGTCAATGGGTATGACGGTTAGGTTCTCATAGACCCTATACCGCCTAGGTCGTGCTGGTGCATCTGGCACCTTTCGGATGCGGGTGGTATTCGGAGTCCACACCTCATCCGTCCAAACGATCTTCTTGATCTTCCCCTTCTTCTCATCCTCTTCATCCCACTCGTCGAGGATGATGAAGTCGGGAATGGCGTTGTCTTCATCGATGAAGACGGGAATGCTGTTGGCAGGAGACGTTGCTTCCATCGTGACTTAAAATTGAATGAGAAGCGCTACAATCTTCTGGCTTATATAGAGTTTTCAACAATGAATTGCTCAACAGCGAATCAGAATGCTTCAGGGATGGCAATCGACTGCATAACGTTCAAGTTGACTTATAGCATATTCAACTTAATGATAGTATTCGCTAGTCTGAAGACTGCCCAGGGCAAACCGCGAGGAGGTTCTATCAAATCTTGCCCCATGGTGGCCCTTAAGAGAGCCGGTGGTTCGCTCTCGGGAGTCGTCATCTTACAGCCTACCGATTCTGCTGAGAGAGTCTTTGACTCTCCTTGATAGCAGTGTCGACTTCCACGCTAATTGGCACGTGGCTGAAAAGTGGAATGTAGCGCCATTCCGTTGGATTGACAACAGTTGCTGTCATCGGATTGCCAATCCGAGCAATATTATTGTGGACTCTGTCTTGCTCCTCTAGTCTGACAAATTCCTCAAATAAATTTCGCGGCCTCAACTGCGGTCCGCGAGGAGAGCTGACTTGACTGTTCGGCGTCTGCATGATTGAAATGAAATGAAATGAGAGGCAGTGGTTTATATACCCCTCTAACGCGACGCAACGTTCAAGTTGACTGATAGCAGATTCAACTTAATGATAGTATTCGCCAGTCTGAAGACTGCCCAGGGCAAACCGCGTGGAGGTTCTATCATGTCTTGCCCCTAGGTGGCCCTTAAGAGACCCGATGGTTCGTTCTCAGGAGTAACGTGAGGTGGTGGTGAAGGCGGGCAAAGATCTGCAATGAAAATGATATGTATTAGAATAGGATATACTATCTTATTTACTTTTCACTTACCAAGTTAGCCATCCTTAGGTAGTCTCGCGCGCTTCCTAACTGAGAATTTGTATAAATGGCCGCGCATTCTCAGGGTGGCATGCAGACATTTCTTGGTCGGATGGCCGTTGTAGCATATGATGGACTCGTCGAGACTTTCATTTACAAGGACTTCTCCATCCAAATGATTATCCCGAATAGGGATGTGAAATTCAAACAACCTATCCTCATTCACACGATTCCACTCATCCCTCATGCGCTCCAACTTCTCAAACGCCTGTCTCTCATCACCCCGCCGAGCCACATTCCTCTCCAACTCAACATTCCTCGCTCTCAACACACTCATCTCCTTCATCATCTCCTCAAACTTCGCTTCTGCATCTCTCATTCTTCTCTCCGCAGCACTCGCCCTCTTCTCACAGTCATCATTCTTCTCTTCCAACTCTCGCGTCTTCTTCAAATCAGTCACACTACGCCTCATTCGAATATTCTCATCCGCTACCTCCTTCGACTTCAGTTCCTTCTTTTTCAACTCATCCAACTCCTTCACGACTTCATCCTTCACCTTCTTCAAACTCTCATACTTATTTACCAACAAATCATGCGCCATCTGCTGCGATACATGCTTCTTCTCTTCATCCTTCAACCACCTCGCCGACTGCATACGAATCCCACCACTCTTCACTTTTGGGGAAGATGAGCTCTGCGGGGGGTCGGTGATGACAATATTTGACACCTCCGACGACGAAGAGCTCAACTTCCTCACACGCTTCCTCACACGCTCCCTATCTAAATCCACATCATCCTCATCATCACTCTCAAGCACTCTCTTTCGCTCAATCTCAGCCTCCAACGAAGCAACTGCTCTCGCCAACTCATCATTCTCAACAACATTCTCCACCTTGCCGTCTCGCTCTATCGCCAACATTCGCTCCCTCTCTTCAATAATCAACTGCGTGAATCTCAAGTCATTCACCAAACCTCCACTGCAATCAGCATGCACTCTGTAAAATCGCGCCTCATCCTCAACACCCTTCAACACTCTACACTTTACACACGCAACCCTATTCAAGATAATCATGTGGTCGGTGCCCGCCTTCTTAACATGCGCCTTGGCGACCGCACTGCGATTGATTCGCCCACATGTGCACATTTTGATTTGGAATTTTCTGTTTTTGTCGTTTGCCATGCCTGAGATTTTATCGTTAACTGTAAGATAATGAAATTTGTATAAATTTGGAATCATGTAGTACAGTCATATTCCTAAAGCATTACACTTAGTGACGAATTATAGATTTGAGTGTAGTGAGTGGCACTCGATTCCGTCGACAGCCCGAAGGCCTTGTACTGATCACTAGGGAAGTGAGAGATCTTCCCCGATACCCGCTATTTACAGCTTAAGACATCATTGTCACTGCCCCGAAGTGGTAACAGCAACGCCGAGTCAAAGGTAGTGATCAGTAGCTGGGATCTAACCCCTCAAAGCTGCCTCAGACTTAGTTAAATTTCAAATCTGATAGCAGATTTGAACTCAGCATACTTGAAAACCTTAGTCTACATGTTAAAACTTTGAAAAAACTGAAAATTAAGAATTTTTAAAAAATTCCGCATTTTACTACTCATACTACTTTAAAAAATTTTATCAGTAGTAAAGACACTATCAAACTCTATCACACAAACTTTGAAGTAAGAAGATAGCTTGCCTACTTCAAAAGATAGAGTCCTTTGAAACACCCGATATCGGGAGCTCGAAACGACGACCGTCGCTTACCTCGTCTTTCGATGAAGTGATGAGACTTACGTTGTCGGGGGTTTATATATGCTCAGAAGAAAACTCAAAATGGCTCTATCTCCAAAAGTATTCATCGTAGCGACATGCGGTTTGTTGCAAACGATTCATCTCATCATTTTCTATCATATGACACCCGAACCATTCTCATATGACCACGGGAAGTGGGTAGGTCAGCATATGGCCATGTAACATGCCACAAGTGAAAAAATTCCTAAGTGTGAGAGCTCCAGTGTGGTGAAAATTTTGAAAAATTTAAAACTTCCGAATTTCGACCTGGGACCTTTACCAAAACATTTTTCATCAAATTTCACTGACCTCCCCCCCCTCGTTCGGAGAAATTTGATGAAAAATGTTTTGGTGAAGGTCCCAGGTCGAAATGCCACACTTTGGAAAATTTTCAAAATTTTGTCCATACAAAGTCACTCTGACACTTAGGATTTTTTCAGGTGAGCTCCGACCTAAAATCTTGTAACAGCTCTAACTTTTGAACGGCTGGTCCGATTAACTAGCGACAAAAATGTCGTCGAGCAGTTTTTTCTCCTCTTTCAAACGAGTAGCTGTAAGACAAAATCCGTTCACTAGAACCAAAGTTAGAAGATCGCTGTCGGGGGGGGGGGTCAGTGAAATTTGATGAAACAAACTTTGGTCAGGGTCCCAGGTCGAAATGCCACACTTTGGAAAATTTTCAAAATTTTACCCATACAAAGTCACTCTGACACTTAGGATTTTTTCAGGTGAGCTCCGACCTAAAATCTTGTAACAGCTCTAACTTTTGAAAGGCTGGTCCGATTGACTCGCGACAAAAATGTCGTCGAGAAGTTTTTTCTCCTCTTTCAAACGAGTAGCTGTAAGACAAAATCCGTCCACTAGAACCAAAGTTAGAAGATTGCTGTCGGGGGGGGGGGGACGTCAGCGAAAATTTTTCTCTCCGATTGCGTTCAAATTCACCATACCGATGCAGAATTTCACGCTGAATCCGAATCTGGCCTCCGTTTTCCCATCCGATGCCTCATTTTGGCGCTACAGCCCAAAACGTCCAAAATTCTAACTCTGTCGTTTTTCGACAATCTCCCAAAATCTTAAATGGCGCCTCACATCTAAATGAAGACAGATATGAACAAGCCGTTTCTTTCACTGAATTTGTCTCACTCTTAGCTTTCAAACGAGCTATTGCACGACAAAATCCGTCCACTGGAAGCCAAGATCGAAGCTAGCTATCCCGTGGGGGGGGCAGTGAAATTTGATGAAACAAACTTTGGTCAGGGTCCCAGGTCGAAATGCCACACTTTGGAAAATTTTCAAAATTTTACCCATACAAAGTCACTCTGACACTTAGGATTTTTTCAGGTGAGCTCCGACCTAAAATCTTGTAACAGCTCTAACTTTTGAAAGGCTGGTCCGATTGACTCGCAACAAAAAATGTTATCGAGCAGTTTTTTCTCCTCTTTCAAACGAGTAGCTGTAAGACAAAATCCGTCCACTAGAACCAAAGTTAGAAGATCACTGTCGGGGGGGGGGTCGGTGAAATTTGATGAAAAATGTTTTGGTGAAGGTCCCAGGTCGAAATGACACACTTTGGAAAATTTTCAAAATTTTACCCATACAAAGCCAATCTGACATTTAGGATTTTTTCAGGTGAGCTACGACAGTCCACCCTCCCAACCTGGCCGGCACACTACGCCAACCTGGCCGGCACACCACGCCAACCTGGAGAGCACATCACCTCGCGCTACGACCGCCGGCCAGAGGGGGGGACGTCAGACTCGAAGCAACACGATGGCACACCACGACCGACTCGACTGACAGGAGGGGGGGGGACGTCAGCGACGGCGGCCATCTTGCGCTATCCAGAAGTGGAGTTTTACTTACTACTGATGGCCTCCACTCCCTCGTCCAGCTTCTTCGATCTTGCGCTTTCTGAATCCAGTTGATTCCTCTCTTCTCCTCAATATCGTCTCTCCATCTTCTCCTTGGCCTTCCTCTTCGCCTTGGTCTTTCTAGCGGTGTCCATTCCGTTACTTTCTTTGCCCATTTGTTGTTATTCATTCTGGCTAGGTGTGTTCTGATTTTACTCCTTATGTCAATGATTCTCGTCCTTTCTCTGATGTTCTCGTTCCGTATTTTGTCCTTCCTCGTGATGTTGTGATGTATTGCTCATTCCATACTTCTTTGTGCCACAGCCAGTTTCCATTCTTGTCGTATTGTTAGTGTCCACGCTTCTGCACCGTACGTCATTGATGGCAGTATAACCTATCAAGCAGCCTTCGTTTCAGGCATATTGGGATGTTCCTGTGTTTGAGTAGTTTGCTGTATTGTCCGAACCTTCTCCAACCAGTATTTATTCTGTTATCTATTTCTACCATCTTCCAAGGTATTGCTATTCATTTACTTCTTCTAGTACATTTCTTAATCAATTTGAATTCCTTGTCGCGTTGTTCGATTTGCCATTTCATTGTACATAACTTTTGTTTTCTTCTTGATCATTTTCATACCATCTCTCCTTCCTTCTTCGTTTGATAATGTTATGATTCTCTACAGGTCTTCTTCTGTATTCGCTAATAGTATAATGTCATCCGCAAATCTGATATTGTCTAGTTTTTCTCCATTTATGTTGATTCCTTCTCTGATGTCTACTCTTCGAAATATTCCTTCTGATGCTGCTGTGAAGAGAATTGGTGATAAAGTATTGCCCTGACGCACTCCCTTCATGATTTTCACCTTTTCACTCATTATGTCGGTTCTGATCTATGCTGTACCACCGTTGTATGCTTTTTTCAGTATGTTAATGATCTTCGTTTGTACTCCTTGCTTTGTTAGAGCATCAAATACTGCTTTGTGCTTAATGGAGTCAAATGCCTTCTCGTAGCCAATGAAGGCCAAATATAAAGGTATTTGGTATTCACTTGCTTTTTCAAGAACTTGTGTGACCGTGTGGAGGTGGTCAATAGTGGAATATCCTCTACGATATGCAGCCTGCTTGTAGACGTGGGATAGAAGGCTGATTGTTCGGTAGTTGCTCAGTTCCATTTTGTCTCCTTTTTTGTTTATCAGTTTGTTATCGCGTTCTTCCATGTTTCTGGTATCGTTTCTTCTATTGTTATTTGATTAAACATATCTGTCAGCTCTTTTATTATTGCCTGTTCCCCAGCCTTAATCATTTCAATTACCATCCCATCTTCACCTGCAGCTTTGTCACTCTTCATATCTTTGATAGCCTTTTCTACTTCGTCCTCTAAGAAGATTGGTTCATTTTCTGTCGGTGTTGTTTGCATATTTTATGGTTATCATTGTGTAGCTCCTGCTAAAATTTGGCACAACTTTCTGAAATTTCGTCTCTATCTCTTGCGACTGTTCCATCCGCCTTTTCAATGCTTGTATTAGCAGTCGATGTGCAGTTTGATTCTTTATAGCTTCTTTCATGCCTTTGTTTCTTTCTACTGCTTTCTGTATCAGTCTTGGGTTATATATTCTGAAGTATTCTCTCATTTTCTTCCTGACGGTCTTGCATAATTCTTTGTATTCGATGTTGCTTCCTGCCGTTCCACCGACTATCATCAATCTTCTCTTTTTCACCAACGCTTTTGTTTCAAGTTTCAGCTTTCCTTGTCTCTCTTTCCTTCATTTTCCAGCTACGTCTTCTGCACATTGTTTTATGATCTCAATATCTTTTTCTACATCGTCTTCCCACGTATCTTCGTTGGAAAGTACCTCAAAACTGTTCCGTAGTTCAATTTGGCATTCTTCTTTCTTTTGAAATGACGCTAGTAGTAAGCAAGTGACAAACACCAGATAGCGCAAGATGGCGGCCGTTTCCCACCCTACCCCCCCTACCCCTACCCCCTCCTCTCTTCCTCCTCCTCCTCCCTGTCCTGGGGTGTTGTGCCGCCCGGGTGGGCTTGGATGCCGGCCTGGTGGACGTGGTGTGCCGGCCTCGTGGACGTGGTGTCCATCGTCTTCCTCGTCAAAAATGGTCTCAACAAGTTTTTCCACCCCGGGGGGGGGGTAGGGTGGGAGGAAATCCAAAGTGTCGAATTTCGATGCGCCAGTGCTACCATCGTCTTCCTCGTCAAAAGTTAGGTCGACCAGTTTTTCCCACCCTACCCCCCCCCCGGGAGAGCTAGCTGCTATCTCGGCTTCTAGTGGACGGATTTTGTTCGTTCGGGTTGCATTCGAAAGAAGATGAAAAACTAACCTATGACATTTTTTGGCGCGAGTCAATCCGATCAGCCGTTCAAAAGTTAGAGCGGTTACAAGATTTTAGGAAAGGTTGAAAAAATCCTAAGTGTCAGAGTGACTGTGTACGGTAAAAATGAAAAATTTTTTCCAAAGTGTCGAATTTCGATGCGCCAGTGCTACCATCGTCTTTCTCGTCAAAAGTTAGGTCGACCAGTTTTTCCCACCCTACCCCCTACCCCCCCCCCCCCGGGAGAGCTAGCTGCTATCTCGGCTTCTAGTGGACGGATTTTGTTCGTTCGGGTTGCATTCGAAAGAGGATGAAAAACTAACCTATGACATTTTTTTGGCGCGAGTCAATCCGATCAGCCGTTCAAAAGTTAGAGCGGTTACAAGATTTTAGGAAAGGTTGAAAAAATCCTAAGTGTCAGAGTGACCGTGTACGGTAAAAATGAAAAATTTTTTCCAAAGTGTCGAATTTCGATGCGCCAGTGCTACCATCGTCTTTCTCGTCAAAAGTTAGGTCGACCAGTTTTCCCACCCTACCCCCCTACCCCCCCGGGAGAGCTAGCTGCTATCTCGGCTTCTAGTGGACGGATTTTGTTCGTTCGGGTTGCATTCGAAATAGGATGAAAAACTAACCTATGACATTTTTTGGCGCGAGTCAATCCGATCAGCCGTTCAAAAGTTAGAGCGGTTACAAGATTTTAGGAAAGGTTGAAAAAATCCTAAGTGTCAGAGTGACTGTGTACGGTAAAAATGAAAAATTTTTTCCAAAGTGTCGAATTTCGATGCGCCAGTGCTACCATCGTCTTTCTCGTCAAAAGTTAGGTCGACCAGTTTTTCCCACCCTACCCCCCTACCCCCCCCGGGAGAGCTAGCTGCTATCTCGGCTTCTAGTGGACGGATTTTGTTCGTTCGGGTTGCATTCGAAAGAGGATGAAAAACTAACCTATGACATTTTTTGGCGCGAGTCAATCCGATCAGCCGTTCAAAAGTTAGAGCGGTTACAAGATTTTAGGAAAGGTTGAAAAAATCCTAAGTGTCAGAGTGACCGTGTACGGTAAAAATGAAAAATTTTTTCCAAAGTGTCGAATTTCGATGCGCCAGTGCTACCATCGTCTTTCTCGTCAAAAGTTAGGTCGACCAGTTTTCCCACCCTACCCCCCTACCCCCCCCCGGGAGAGTTGGCTGCTATCTCGGCTTCTAGTGGACGGATTTTGTTCGTTCGGGTTGCATTCGAAAGAGGATGAAAAACTAACCTATGACTTTTTTTGGCGCGAGTCAATCCGATCAGCCGTTCAAAAGTTAGAGCGGTTACAAGATTTTAGGAAAGGTTGAAAAAATCCTAAGTGTCAGAGTGACTGTGTACGGTAAAAATGAAAAATTTTTTCCAAAGTGTCGAATTTCGATGCGCCAGTGCTACCATCGTCTTCCTCGTCAAAAGTTAGGTCGACAAGTTTTTCCACCCTACCCCCTACCCCCCGGGAGAGCTAGCTGCTATCTCGGCTTCTAGTGGACGGATTTTGTTCGATCGGGTTGCATTCGAAAGAGGATGAAAAACTAACCTATGACATTTTTTGGCGCGAGTCAATCCGATCAGCCGTTCAAAAGTTAGAGCGGTTACAAGATTTTAGGAAAGGTTGAAAAAAAATAAGTGTCAGAGTGACTGTGTACGGTAAAAATGAAAAATTTTTTCCAAAGTGTCGAATTTCGATGCGCCAGTGCTACCATCGTCTTTCTCGTCAAAAGTTAGGTCGACCAGTTTTTCCCACCCTACCCCCCCCCGGGAGAGCTAGCTGCTATCTCGGCTTCTAGTGGACGGATTTTGTTGGTTCGGGTTGCATTCGAAAGAGGATGAAAAACTAACCTATGACATTTTTTGGCGCGAGTCAATCCGATCAGCCGTTCAAAAGTTAGAGCGGTTACAAGATTTTAGGAAAGGTTGAAAAAATCCTAAGTGTCAGAGTGACTGTGTACGGTAAAAATGAAAATTTTTTCCAAAGTGTCGAATTTCGATGCGCCAGTGCTACCATCGTCTTCCTCGTCAAAAGTTAGGTCGACAAGTTTTTCCCACCCTACCCCCCCCGGGAGAGCTAGCTGCTATCTCGGCTTCTAGTGGACGGATTTTGTTCGTTCGGGTTGCATTCGAAAGAGGATGAAAAACTAACCTATGACATTTTTTGGCGCGAGTCAATCCGATCAGCCGTTCAAAAGTTAGAGCGGTTACAAGATTTTAGGAAAGGTTGAAAAAATCCTAAGTGTCAGAGTGACCGTGTACGGTAAAAATGAAAAATTTTTTCCAAAGTGTCGAATTTCGATGCGCCAGTGCTACCATCGTCTTTCTCGTCAAAAGTTAGGTCGACAAGTTTTCCCACCCTACCCCCCTACCCCCCCCGGGAGAGCTAGCTGCTATCTCGGCTTCTAGTGGACGGATTTTGTTCGTTCGGGTTGCATTCGAAAGAGGATGAAAAACTAACCTATGACATTTTTTGGCGCGAGTCAATCCGATCAGCCGTTCAAAAGTTAGAGCGGTTACAAGATTTTAGGAAAGGTTGAAAAAATCCTAAGTGTCAGAGTGACTGTGTACGGTAAAAATGAAAAATTTTTTCCAAAGTGTCGAATTTCGATGCGCCAGTGCTACCATCGTCTTTCTCGTCAAAAGTTAGGTCGACAAGTTTTTCCCACCCTACCCCCTACCCCCCCCCCGGGAGAGCTAGCTGCTATCTCGGCTTCTAGTGGACGGATTTTGTTCGTTCGGGTTGCATTCGAAAGAGGATGAAAAACTAACCTATGACATTTTTTGGCGCGAGTCAATCCGATCAGCCGTTCAAAAGTTAGAGCGGTTACAAGATTTTAGGAAAGGTTGAAAAAATCCTAAGTGTCAGAGTGACCGTGTACGGTAAAAATGAAAAATTTTTTCCAAAGTGTCGAATTTCGATGCGCCAGTGCTACCATCGTCTTTCTCGTCAAAAGTTAGGTCGACCAGTTTTCCCACCCTACCCCCCTACCCCCCCGGGAGAGCTAGCTGCTATCTCGGCTTCTAGTGGACGGATTTTGTTGGTTCGGGTTGCATTCGAAAGAGGATGAAAAACTAACCTATGACATTTTTTGGCGCGAGTCAATCCGATCAGCCGTTCAAAAGTTAGAGCGGTTACAAGATTTTAGGAAAGGTTGAAAAAATCCTAAGTGTCAGAGTGACTGTGTACGGTAAAAATGAAAAATTTTTTCCAAAGTGTCGAATTTCGATGCGCAAGTGCTACCATCGTCTTTCTCGTCAAAAGTTAGGTCGACAAGTTTTTCCCACCCTACCCCCCTACCCCCCCCGGGAGAGCTAGCTGCTATCTCGGCTTCTAGTGGACGGATTTTGTTCGTTCGGGTTGCATTCGAAAGAGGATGAAAAACTAACCTATGACATTTTTTGGCGCGAGTCAATCCGATCAGCCGTTCAAAAGTTAGAGCGGTTACAAGATTTTAGGAAAGGTTGAAAAAATCCTAAGTGTCAGAGTGACTGTGTACGGTAAAAATGAAAATTTTTTTCCAAAGTGTCGAATTTCGATGCGCCAGTGCTACCATCGTCTTCCTCGTCAAAAGTTAGGTCGACAAGTTTTTCCCACCCTACCCCCCCTACCCCCCCCGGGAGAGCTAGCTGCTATCTCGGCTTCTAGTGGACGGATTTTGTTCGTTCGGGTTGCATTCGAAAGAGGATGAAAAACTAACCTATGACATTTTTTGGCGCGAGTCAATCCAATCAGCCGTTCAAAAGTTAGAGCGGTTACAAGATTTTAGGAAAGGTTGAAAAAATCCTAAGTGTCAGAGTGACTGTGTACGGTAAAAATGAAAAATTTTTTCCAAAGTGTCGAATTTCGATGCGCCAGTGCTACCATCGTCTTTCTCGTCAAAAGTTAGGTCGACAAGTTTTCCCACCCTACCCCCCCCCTAGCCCCCCCGGGAGAGCTAGCTGCTATCTCGGCTTCTAGTGGACGGATTTTGTTCGTTCGTGTTGCATTCGAAAGAGGATGAAAAACTAACCTATGACATTTTTTGGCGCGAGTCAATCCGATCAGCCGTTCAAAAGTTAGAGCGGTTACAAGATTTTAGGAAAGGTTGAAAAAATCCTAAGTGTCAGAGTGACTGTGTACGGTAAAAATGAAAAATTTTTTCCAAAGTGTCGAATTTCGATGCGCCAGTGCTACCATCGTCTTCCTCGTCAAAAGTTAGGTCGACAAGTTTTTCCACCCTACCCCCCCCCCCGGGAGAGCTAGCTGCTATCTCGGCTTCTAGTGGACGGATTTTGTTCGATCGGGTTGCATTCGAAAGAGGATGAAAAACTAACCTATGACATTTTTTGGCGCGAGTCAATCCGATCAGCCGTTCAAAAGTTAGAGCGGTTACAAGATTTTAGGAAAGGTTGAAAAAATCCTAAGTGTCAGAGTGACTGTGTACGGTAAAAATGAAAAATTTTTTCCAAAGTGTCGAATTTCGATGCGCCAGTGCTACCATCGTCTTTCTCGTCAAAAGTTAGGTCGACCAGTTTTTCCCACCCTACCCCCCCCGGGAGAGCTAGCTGCTATCTCGGCTTCTAGTGGACGGATTTTGTTGGTTCGGGTTGCATTCGAAAGAGGATGAAAAACTAACCTATGACATTTTTTGGCGCGAGTCAATCCGATCAGCCGTTCAAAAGTTAGAGCGGTTACAAGATTTTAGGAAAGGTTGAAAAAATCCTAAGTGTCAGAGTGACTGTGTACGGTAAAAATGAAAAATTTTTTCCAAAGTGTCGAATTTCGATGCGCCAGTGCTACCATCGTCTTTCTCGTCAAAAGTTAGGTCGACAAGTTTTTCCCACCCTACCCCCCCGGGAGAGCTAGCTGCTATCTCGGCTTCTAGTGGACGGATTTTGTTCGTTCGGGTTGCATTCGAAAGAGGATGAAAAACTAACCTATGACATTTTTTGGCGCGAGTCAATCCGATCAGCCGTTCAAAAGTTAGAGCGGTTACAAGATTTTAGGAAAGGTTGAAAAAATCCTAAGTGTCAGAGTGACCGTGTACGGTAAAAATGAAAAATTTTTTCCAAAGTGTCGAATTTCGATGCGCCAGTGCTACCATCGTCTTTCTCGTCAAAAGTTAGGTCGACAAGTTTTCCCACCCTACCCCCTACCCCCCCGGGAGAGCTAGCTGCTATCTCGGCTTCTAGTGGACGGATTTTGTTCGTTCGGGTTGCATTCGAAAGAGGATGAAAAACTAACCTATGACATTTTTTGGCGCGAGTCAATCCGATCAGCCGTTCAAAAGTTAGAGCGGTTACAAGATTTTAGGAAAGGTTGAAAAAATCCTAAGTGTCAGAGTGACTGTGTACGGTAAAAATGAAAAATTTTTTCCAAAGTGTCGAATTTCGATGCGCCAGTGCTACCATCGTCTTTCTTGTCAAAAGTTAGGTCGACAAGTTTTTCCCACCCTACCCCCCCCCTCGGGAGAGCTCGCTTCGATTTTGGCTTCCAGTGGACGGATTTTGTCGTGCCATAGCTCGTTTGAAAGCTAAGAGTGAGACAAATTCAGTGAAACAAACGGCTTGTTCATATCTGTCTTCGTTTAGATGTGAGACGCCATTTAAGATTTTGGGACATTGGCGAAAAACGACAGAGTTAGAATTTGGGACGCTTTGGGCTGTAGCTTCAAAACGAAGCATCGGATTGGAAAACGGATTTCAGATTTGGAATCAGCGTGAAATTCTCTATCTGTATGGTGAGTTTCAAGTCAATCGGAGATTTTGAAGTCAATCGGAGAGAAAAATTTTCAACATTTTTCGAAAAAACGACAGAGTTAGAATTTTTGCGATGGCTGCCTACTGTGGAGCCAAAACGAAGCATCGGATGGGAAAACGGAGGCCAGATTCGGATTCAGCGTCAAATTCTACATTGAAATGGTATATTTCCAGCTCAATCGGACCTCCAGAATCGATGATAGAAGCGTTTTAAGTGTTTGGATGATGGGTATTACGTCATCAGCTGATCACCACACACTATATAAGCTGGGAACCGACAGAGACTTGTCATTAAGACGAGAGCGATTGTCAGAGGTAGGTCGTCTCTCTGAGCTCCGATGATAGCTTCGGACATTCCAAATTCCGGGTTTCTGTAAGAAACCAACTTAGAAAATTTCATTGCTGATATCAGCTAAGGCGTCAGACTTAGAGGTTAGCCAGGAGATGGCCTTCGTCTCCAGGCCATAAAAGACTCCAAAACTTTAAAGGCTTGTAACTTTGCTTCTACAAGTCCGTTTGACTTGATTCAAAAAAGGTTCGATCGCTATTGACCTGCCCTAAGTGATAGACTACTTATAAAATTTCATAAGTAGTGCTAAAAAGTTGAAAAATTTAAATTCACTAGTTTTGGAGGTTTTCTGGGGTTTTCGACCCTGCTGAAGTCAATGAAAGCATTTTTAATTATGTCTGAGCCAGTCTTCTCATACTATAAGCGGCTTTTCACTGAAAGCGAGCTAGACACGGAGAGTTTTGCTGTAATATTCCACTGACAGGGTGTTCCTTCGGGACGGCGGACGATGCCGTAGTGATAAGTGTGGCAAGGGAATGTGTCATAGTTTAGACCGTAACCGCTGGGACAACTCATGTCTCATGTTGGACATTTGACACAGCTCTCAACGTAGCACTTTTGAACGCCAATCGGTTGAGTCTTAGCTATCTTGTCATGGGTGGCCTCTAAACATCTCCATTGCAAAACGCTGGTGAATCAAGCTCTCTACGGCTTGCTATCAAGCTGCTAAAAGTCTGTCCACCTCTTACCAACTCTACAGGTTTTCATGTCTGAGCCAGCCTTCTCATGGTATAAGCGGCTTTTCACTGAAAGCGAGCAAGACACGGAGAGTTTTGCTGTAATATTCCACTGACAGGGTGTTCCTTCGGGACGGCAGACGATGCCGTAGTGATAAGTGTGGCAAGGGAATGTGTCATAGTTTAGACCGTAACCGCTGGGACAACTCATGTCTCATGTTGGGCATTTGACACAGCTCTCAACGTAGCACTTTTGAACGCCAATCGGTTGAGTCTTAGCTATCTTGTCATGGGTGGCCTCTAAACATCTCCATTGCAAAACGCTGGTGAATCAAGCTCTCTACGGCTTGCCATCAAGCTGATCAAAGCAATAACTTGGGATGTTTCCTCAAGGTTTTCAAGTATGCTGAGATCAAATCTGCTATCAGATTTCAAATTTAACTAAGTCTAAGGCAGCTTTGAGGGGTTAGATCCCAGCTACTGTTCACTACCTTTGACTCGGCGTTGCTGTTACCACTTCGGGGCAGTGACAATGATGTCTTAAGCTGTAAATAGCGGGTATCGGGGAAGATCTCTCACTTCCCTAGTGATCAGTACAAGGCCTTCGGGCTGTCGACGGGATCGAGTGCCACTCACTACACTCAAATCTATCATTCCTCACTAAGTGTAAATTACTGACTATACATTTGTCCTGCTATCAGGTTGTTTTGACTTGCTATCTAGTTGAATAGTCTCTTGCTATCAAGAGATTCACTTCTGCTCATAAAGCACATCATCGCTGTAATACCTCCTTTGCTCGAGCGTTCCTTCGGGACGGCGCGTACTGCCCTAGAGGGATTGTGTTGCACGGGTTGTTCGTCGTTTGTTAGACCGAAACCTCTGAGCCGTTGCTCATGTTGGGCGTTCGACTTCATACTCAACGTGACGCTTTCTCTCACCAGGTCAGAGTACTTCAGCCATTCGACAAAGGTTAGTCTTTATGATATGGAGTAGAGTGAAATGTAATTCATTAGATGTCCCTTCAATGATTGCTCCCATGATAAACGTTGATGAGACAAATGAAATGATTCTCATCTTCCCTTTTCAATGATTGAAATCTACTAACACACTACCGTATAATCGTCCACTATGGGGCAAGACATGATAGAGCCTCCACGCGGTTTGCCCTGGGCAGTCTTTAGACTGGCGAATACTATCATTAAGTTGAATCTGCTATCAGTCAACTTGAACGTTGCGTCGCGTTAGAGGGTATATAAACCACTGCCTCTCATTTCATTTCATTTCAATCATGCAGACGCCGAACAATCAAGTCAGCTCTCCTCGCGGACCGCAGTTAAGGCCGCGAAATTTATTTGAGGAGTTTGTCAGGCTAGAGGAGCAAGACAGAGTCCACAATAATATTGCTCGGATTGGCAATCCGATGACAGCAACTGTTGTCAATCCAACGGAATGGCGCTACATTCCACTTTTTAGCCATGTGCCAATTAGTGTGGAAGTCGACACTGCTACCAAAGAGAGAGTCAAAGACTCTCTCAGCAGAATTGGTAGGGTGTAAGATGACGTTACTCCCGAGAACGAACCACCGGCTCTCTTAAGGGCCACCATGGGGCAAGACATGATAGAACCTCCTCGCGGTTTGCCCTGGGCAGTCTTCGGACTGGCGAATACTATCATTAAGTTGAATCTGCTATCAGTCAACTTGAACGTTGCAAATGAAGTTCGGTGTAATACTTCCTTTCGACGGGCGTTCCTGTAAAGGGCGGCGGTGAAACCCGTAGGTATGTATACCGCAAGGGACATTCGGCAATGGTCAATCTTGTTAAACCTCTCTGCGTCATGTTTGCAAGTGATTGCCTCTGTCTCAACGTAGTATGCATTCGCGCCAGGGCGACATTTAGCCAACTGTCGAAGGTTGCCTAAAACTATCCATTGCATACGTTATGAGAACCATGAGTTCTACCTGTCTCTATCAATGAGATGAATTGATGAATGGAATGAAATGGGAGGACACTCACGCGCCACAAGCAACATAACACACTTCTCTCTTCCGTAGTCTAACAAGCTCTTTACACATGGATCGCAGTCGATTGCTATCCCTGTATCATGTAAGCTATCTAAATTTTATTTAACGCTATTTCATCTACCATCATCCGCCATATGAAGTGTCATAAGATTTACAAGTTAGACTAAGCGTTCTACTATTTGTAAATGAAAGATATAGTTTCAACAGTTTACAGATTGAAAATAAAGTTTCAATAGTGTGTGCGTTAGAAATAAAGCTTTATCTGTTTGTATGTTAGAAACAAAATAAAGTTTACAAGATAAAAAGTAAAGTTTCACCACTTTACAAGTTAAAAAATAAAGTTTCAATAGTGTATGCGTTAGAAATAAAGGTGTAACTGTTTGTAAAAATAAGATCGCAAGATTTACTAGTTTACAAGTTAGACTAAGTGTAAATTAAAAATAAAATTATAACTGTTCACGAGTTAAAGCGTTGATGCAACGATGAACAATTAATAAGCTGAAAAGTTTTAGATTCACTTTAACATTATCATATGTTTACAGATAGAAATGTATCACAGCAAAGCTACTTCATGAGTTAGTTTGCCAGGAGTGTATCATCTCAAACTTTTACTCCGACTGTGGAACATTGATATCCATGATGAAGATTTAAATAGTTAGATTCGATGACGAACAAGATTTACTAGTTTACAAGTTGGACAAAGCGTTCTACTATTTGTAAATGAAAGATATCATTTCAACAGTTTACCAGTTAGAAATAAAGTTTCAACAGTCTACAAGTTAAAAATAAAGTTTCAACCGCTTACAAGTTAAAAATGAAGTTTCAATAGTGTGTATGTTAAGAATAAAGTTCTATCTGTTTATATGTTAGAAATAAAATGAAGGTTCACCAGTTTACAAGTTAAGAATAAAGTTCTATCTGTTTGTATGTTAGAAATAAAACAAAGTTTCAACCGTTAACAAGTTGAAAATAAAGTTTCAATAGTTTGCAAGTTAAAACTAATGTTTCAATAGTGCATATGTTAAGAATAAAGTTTTATCTGTTTGTATGTTAGAAATAGAATGAAGTTTCACCAGTTGGCAAGTTAAGAATGAAGTTTTATCTGTTTCTATGATAGAAATGAAACAAAGTTTCAACCGTTTACAAGTTAAAAATAAAGTTTCAATAGTTTACAAGTTAAGAAAAATGTTTCAATAGTGTGTATGTTAAGAGTAAAGTTTTATCTGTTTGTATGTTAGAAATAGAATGAAGTTTCACCAGTTGGCAAGTTAAGAATAAAGTTCTATTTGTTTGTATGTTATAAATAAAACAATGTTTCAACCGTTAACAAGTTAAAAATAAAGTTTCAATAGTTTGCAAGTTAAAACTAATGTTTCAATAGTGCGCATGTTAAGAATAAAGTTTTATCTGTTTGTATGTTAGAAATAGAATGAAGTTTCACCAGTTGGCAAGTTAAGAATAAAGTTCTATCTGTTTGTATGTTATAAATAAAACAAAGTTTCAACCGTTAACAAGTTAAAAATAAAGTTTCAATAGTTTGCAAGTTAAAATTAATGTTTCAATAGTGCACATGTTAAGAATAAAGTTTTATCTGTTTCAATAGTGCATATGTTAAGAATAAAGTTTCAATAGTGTGCATGTTCAGAATAAAGTTCTATTTGTTTATATGTTAGAAATAGAATAAAGTTTCACCAGTTTACAAGTTACGAATAAAGTTCTATCTGTTTAAGTTTACAAGTTAAGAATAAAGTTCTATCTGTTTATATGTTAGAAATAAAATGAAGGTTCACCAGTTTACAAGTTAAGAATAAAGTTCTATCTGTTTGTATGTTAGAAATAAAACAAAGTTTCAACCGTTTTCAAGTTAAAAATAAAGTTCCAATAGTTTGCAAGTTAAAACTAATGTTTCAATAGTGCATATGTTAAGAATAAAGTTTTATCTGTTTGTATGTTAGAAATAGAATGAAGTTTCACCAGTTGGCAAGTTAAGAATAAAGTTTTATCTGTTTCTATGATAGAAATAAAACAAATTTTCAACCGTTTACAAGTTAAAAATAAAGTTTCAATAGTTTACAAGTTAAGAATAAAGTTTCAATAGTGTGCATGTTCAGAATAAAGTTCTATCTGTTTATATGTCAGAAATAGAATGAAGTTTCACCAGCTTACAAGTTAAGAATAAAGTTTTATCTGTTTATATGTTAGAAATAAACTTCTATCTGTTTATATGTTAGAAATAGAATGAAGTTTCACCAGTTTACAAGTTAAGAATAAAGTTCTATTCGTTTATATGTTAGAAATAGAATGAAGTTTCACCAGTTTACAAGTTACGAATAAAGTTCTATCTGTTTAAGTTTACAAGTTAAGAATAAAGTTCTATATGTTTGTATGTTAGAAATAAAACAAAGTTTCAACCGTTTACAAGTTAAAAATAAAGTTTCAATAGTTTACAAGTTAAGAATAAAGTTTCAATAGTGCATATGTTAAGAATAAAGTTTTATCTGTCTGTATGTTAGAAATAGAATGAAGTTTCACCAGTTGGCAAGTTAAGAATAAAGTTTTATCTGTTTGTATGATAGAAATAAAACAAAGTTTCAACCGTTTACAAATTCAAAAAAAAAATAAAGTTTCAATAGTTTACAAGTTAAGAATAAAGTTTCAATAGTGTGCATGTTCAGAATAAAGTTCTATCTGTTTATATGTCAGAAATAGAATGAAGTTTCACCAGCTTACAAGTTAAGAATAAAGTTCTATCTGTTTATATGTTAGAAATAAAATGAAGTTTCATCAGTTTACAAGTTAAGAATAAAGTTTTATCTGTTTGTATGTTAGAAATAAAACAAAGTTTCAACCGTTAACAAGTTAAAAATAAAGTTTCATTAGTTTGCAAGTTAAAACTAATGTTTCAATAGTGCGCATGTTAAGAATAAAGTTTTATCTGTTTGTATGTTAGAAATAAAAATGAAGGTTCAATAGTTTACAAGTTAAGAATAAAGTTTTATCTGCTTGTATGTCAGAAATGAAATAAAGTTTCACCAGTTGAAAAGTTAAAAATAATGTTTCAATAATGTGTACGTTAGAAATAAAGTTTCAACCGTTACCGTTTACAAGTTAAAAATAAAGTTTCAATAGTGTGTATGTTAAGAATAAAGTTCTATCTGTTTATATGTTAGAAATAAAAATGAAGGTTCAATAGTTTACAAGTTAAGAATAAAGTTTTATCTGCTTATATGTCAGAAATGAAACAAAGTTTCAACCGTTTACAAGTTAAAAATAAAGTTTCAACAGTCTGTATGTTAGAAATAAAGTTTTATCTGTTTATATGTTAGAAACAAAACAAAGTTTCAACAGTTTACAAGCTGACAAATAAAGTTTCAACAGTGTGTACGTTAGGAATAAAGTTTTATCTTTTTGTAAGTTAGAAATAAAGTTTTAACTGTTTGTATGTTAGAAATAGAGGTATGACAGTTTATATGCTAGAAAGAAAGGTATAACTGTTTGTAAGACAAGATCGTAAGATTTACTAGTTTGCAAGTTAGACTCAGCGTTCTACTAGTTGTAAATGAAAAATATCGTTTCAACAGTTTACAGATTAAAATAAACTTTCAATAGTGTGCTTTCAATGCTTTCAAACGCGTTTGTCAAGCTTGATTCTATCATGTCGTACTACACACATTTGATTTACAAAACATGCTTTGAATACTCATACGATGAAGTTCTTACTTTCATTTATTTCTAACGTACACACTGTTAAAACTTTATTTTTAACTTGTAAACGGCTGAAACTTTATTTTTAACGCACAAAGCGCTTAAACTTTATTTCCATCATAAACACTATTGAAAGTTTATTTTAATCTGTAAACTGTTGAAACGATATTTTTCATTTACAACTAGTAGAACGCTGAGTCTAACTTGCAAACTAGTAAATCTTACGATCTTGTCTTACAAACAGTTATACCTTTCTTTCTAGCATATAAACTGTCATTCCTCTATTTCTAACATACAAGCAGTTAAAACTTTATTTCTAACTTACAAACAGATAAAACTTTATTCCTAACGTACACACTGTTGAAACTTTATTTGTCAGCTTGTAAACTGTTGAAACTTTGTTTTGTTTCTAACATATAAACAGATAAAACTTTATTTCTAACATACAGACTGTTGAAACTTTATTTTTAACTTGTAAACGGTTGAAACTTTGTTTTATTTATAGCATACAAACAGATAGAACTTTATTCTTAACTTGCCAACAGGTGAAACTTCATTCTATTTCTAACATACAAACAGATAAAACTTTATTCTTAACATGCGCACTATTAAAACATTAGTTTTAACTTGCAAACTATTGAAACTTTATTTTCAACTTGTTAACGGTTGAAACTTTGTTTTATTTCTAACATACAAACAGATAAAACTTTATTCTTAACTTGTAAACTGATGAAACTTCATTTTATTTCTAACATATAAACAGATAAAACTTTATTCTTAACTTGTAAGCTGGTGAAACTTCATTCTATTTCTAACATATAAACAGATAGAAGTTTATTTCTAACATACAAACAGATAGAACTTTATTCTTAACTTGTAAACTGGTGAAACTTCATTCTATTTCTAACATATAAACAGATAGAACTTTATTCTTAACAAGCACACCATTGAAACTTTATTCTTAACTTGTAAACTATTGAAACTTTATTTTTAACTTGTAAACGGTTGAAAATTTGTTTCATTTCTATCATAGAAGCAGATAAAACTTTACTCTTAACTTGTAAACTATTGAACCTTCATTTTTATTTCTAACATACAAACAGATAAAACTTTTTTCTTAACATGCGCACTATTGAAACATTAGTTTTAACTTGTAAACTATTGAAACTTTATTTTTTTTTGAATTTGTAAACGGTTGAAACTTTGTTTTATTTCTATCATACAAACAAATAACACTTTATTCTTAACTTGCCAACTGGTGAAACTCCATTCCATTTCTAACATACTAACAGATAAAACTTTATTCTTAACATATGCACGATTGAAAAAATAGTTTTAACTTGCAAACTATTAGAACTTTATTTTTAACTTGTTAACGGTTGAAACTTTGTTTTATTTCTAACATACATACAGATAGAACTTTATTCTTAACTTGTAAACTGGTGAACCTTCATTTTATTTCTAACATATAAACAGATAGAACTTCATTCTTAACTTGTAAACTTAAACAGATAGAACTTTATTCTAACTTGTAAACTATTGAAACTTTATTCTTAACTTGTAAACTGATTAAACTTCATTTTATTTCTAACATACAAACAGATAGAACTTTATTCTTAACTTGTAAACTGGTGAAACTTCATTCTATTTCTAACATATAAACAGATAGAAGTTTATTTCTAACATACAAACAGATAGAACTTTATTCTTAACTTGTAAACTGGTGAAACTTCATTCTATTTCTAACATATAAACAGATAGAACTTTATTCTTAACAAGCACACCATTGAAACTTTATTCTTAACTTGTAAACTATTGAAACTTTATTTTTAACTTGTAAACGGTTGAAAATTTGTTTCATTTCTATCATAGAAGCAGATAAAACTTTACTCTTAACTTGTAAACTATTGAACCTTCATTTTTATTTCTAACATACAAACAGATAAAACTTTTTTCTTAACATGCGCACTATTGAAACATTAGTTTTAACTTGCAAACTATTGAAACTTTATTTTTATCTTGTTAACGGTTGAAACTTTGTTTTATTTCTAACATACAAACAGATAGAACTTTATTCTTAACTTGTAAACTGATGAAACTTCATTTTATTTCTAACATACAAACAGATAAAACTTTATTCTTGACAGATGCACTATTGAAACATTAGTTTTAACTTGCAAACTATTGAAACTTTATTTTTAACTTGTTAACGGTTGAAACTTTGTTTTATTTCTAACATACAAACAGATAAAACTTTATTCTTAACTTGTAAACTGATGAAACTTCATTTTATTTCTAACATATAAACAGATAAAACTTTATTCTTAACTTGTAAGCTGGTGAAACTTCATTCTATTTCTGACATATAAACAGATAGAACTTTATTCTGAACATGCACACTATTGAAACTTTATTCTTAACTTGTAAACTATTGAAACTTTATTTTTTTTGACTTGTTAACGGTTGAAACTTTGTTTTATTTCTATCATACAAACAAATTAAACTTTATTCTTAACTTGCCAACTGGTGAAACTCCATTCTATTTCTAACATACTAACAGATAAAACTTTATTCTTAACATATGCACTATTGAAAAAATAGTTTTAACTTGGAAACTATTAGAACTTTATTTTTAACTTGTTAACGGTTGAAACTTTGTTTTATTTCTAACATACATACAGATATAACTTTATTCTTAACTTGTAAACTGGTGAACCTTCATTTTATTTCTAACATATAAACAGATAGAACTTTATTCTTAACTTGTAAACTTAAACAGATAGAACTTTATTCTAACTTGTAAACTATTGAAACTTTATTCTTAACTTATAAACTGATTAAACTTCATTTTATTTCTAACATACAAACAGATAGAACTTTATTCTTAACTTGTAAACTGGTGAAACTTCATTCTATTTCTAACATATAAACAGATAGAAGTTTATTTCGAACATGCAAACAAATAGAACTTTATTCTGAACATGCACACTATTGAAACTTTATTCTTAACTTGTAAACTATTGAAACTTTATTTTTAACTTGTAAACGGTTGAAACTTTGTTTTATTTCTATCATAGAAACAGATAAAACTTTATTCTTAACCTGCCAACTGGTAAAACTTCATTCTATTTCTAACATACAGACAGATAAAACTTTATTCTTTACATATGCACTATTACTATTGAAACTTTATTCTTAACTTGTAAACTATTGAAACTTTATTTTTAACTTGTAAACGGTTGAAACTTTGTTTTATTTCTAACATACAAACAGATAGAACTTTATTCTTAACTTGTAAACTTAAACAGATAGAACTTTATTCGTAACTTGTAAACTGGTGAAATTTCATACTATTTCTAACATATAAACAGATAGAACTTTATTCTGAACATGCATACTATTGAAACTTCATTCTATTTCTAACATATAAACAGATAGAAGTTTATTTCTAGCATACAAACAGATAGAACTTTATTCTTAACTTGCCAACAGGTGAAACTTCATTCTATTTCTAACATACAGACAGATAAAACTTTATTCTTAACATATGCACTATTGAAACATTAGTTTTAACTTGCAAACTATTGAAACTTTATTTTTAACTTGTTAACGGTTGAAACTTTGTTTTATTTATAGCATACAAACAGATAGAACTTTATTCTTAACTTGCCAACAGGTGAAACTTCATTCTATTTCTAACATACAAACAGATAAAACTTTATTCTTAACATGCGCACTATTGAAACATTAGTTTTAACTTGCAAACTATTGAAACTTTATTTTTAACTTGTTAACGGTTGAAACTTTGTTTTATTTATAACATGTAAACAGATAGAACTTTATTCTTAACATACACACTATTGAAACTTCATTTTTAACTTGTAAGCGGTTGAAACATTAGTTTTAACTTGTAGACTGTTGAAACTTTATTTCTAACTGGTAAACTGTTGAAATGATATCTTTCATTTACAAATAGTAGAACGCTTTGTCCAACTTGTAAACTAGTAAATCTTGTTCGTAATCGAATCTAACTATTTAAATCTTCATCATGGATATCAATGTTCCACAGTCGGAGTAAAAGTTTGAGATGATACACTCCTGGCAAACTAACTCATGAAGTAGCTTTGCTGTGATACATTTCTATCTGTAAACATATGATAATGTTAAAGTGAATCTAAAACTTTTCAGCTTATTAATTGTTCATCGTTGCATCAACGCTTTAACTCGTGAACAGTTATAATTTTATTTTTAATTTACACTTAGTCTAACTTGTAAACTAGTAAATCTTGCGATCTTATTTTTACAAACAGTTACACCTTTATTTCTAACGCATACACTATTGAAACTTTATTTTTTAACTTGTAAAGTGGTGAAACTTTACTTTTTATCTTGTAAACTTTATTTTGTTTCTAACATACAAACAGATAAAGCTTTATTTCTAACGCACACACTATTGAAACTTTATTTTCAATCTGTAAACTGTTGAAACTATATCTTTCATTTACAAATAGTAGAACGCTTAGTCTAACTTGTAAATCTTATGACACTTCATATGGCGGATGATGGTAGATGAAATAGCGTTAAATAAAATTTAGATAGCTTACATGATACAGGGATAGCAATCGACTGCGATCCATGTGTAAAGAGCTTGTTAGACTACGGAAGAGAGAAGTGTGTTATGTTGCGTGTGGCGCGTGAGTGTCCTCCCATTTCATTCCATTCATCAATTCATCTCATTGATAGAGACAGGTAGAACTCATGGTTCTCATAACGCATGCAATGGATAGTTTTAGGCAACCTTCGACAGTTGGCTAATTGTCGCCCTGGCGCGAATGCATACTACGTTGAGACAGAGGCAATCACTTGCAAACATGACGCAGAGAGGTTTAACAAGATTGACCATTGCCGAATGTCCCTTGCGGTATACATACCTACGGGTTTCACCGCCGCCCTTTACAGGAACGCCCGTCGAAAGGAAGTATTACACCGAACTTCATTTGCAACGTTCAAGTTGACTGATAGCAGATTCAACTTAATGATAGTATTCGCCAGTCCGAAGACTACCCAGGGCAAACCGCGAGGAGGTTCTATCATGTCTTGCCCCATGGTGGCCCTTAAGAGAGCCGGTGGTTCGTTCTCGGGAGTAACGTCATCTTACACCCTACCAATTCTGCTGAGAGAGTCTTTGACTCTCTCTTTGGTAGCAATGTCGACTTCCACACTAATTGGCACATGGCTAAAAAGTGGAATGTAGCGCCATTCCGTTGGATTGACAACAGTTGCTGTCATCGGATTGCCAATCCGAGCAATATTATTGTGGACTCTGTCTTGCTCCTCTAGCCTGACAAACTCCTCAAATAAATTTCGCGGCCTTAACTGCGGTCCGCGAGGAGAGCTGACTTGACTGTTCGGCGTCTGCATGATTGAAATGAAATGAAATGAGAGGCAGTGGTTTATATACCCTCTAACGCGACGCAACGTTCAAGTTGACTGATAGCAGATTCAACTTAATGATAGTATTCGCCAGTCTAAAGACTGCCCAGGGCAAACCGCGTGGAGGCTCTATCATGTCTTGCCCCATAGTGGACGATTATACGGTAGTGTGTTAGTAGATTTCAATCATTGAAAAGGGAAGATGAGAATCATTTCATTTGTCTCATCAACGTTTATCATGGGAGCAATCATTGAAGGGACATCTAATGAATTACATTTCACTCTACTCCATATCATAAAGACTAACCTTTGTCGAATGGCTGAAGTACTCTGACCTGGTGAGAGAAAGCGTCACGTTGAGTATGAAGTCGAACGCCCAACATGAGCAATGGCTCAGAGGTTTCGGTCTAACAAACGACGAACAACCCGTGCAACACAATCCCTCTAGGGCAGTACGCGCCGTCCCGAAGGAACGCTCGAGCAAGGGAGGTATTACAGCGATGATGTGCTTTATGAGCAGAAGTGAATCTCTTGATAGCAAGAGACTATTCAACTAGATAGCAAGTCAAAACAACCTGATAGCAGGACAAATGTATAGTCAGTAATTTACACTTAGTGAGGAATGATAGATTTGAGTGTAGTGAGTGGCACTCGATCCCGTCGACAGCCCGAAGGCCTTGTACTGATCACTAGGGAAGTGAGAGATCTTCCCCGATACCCGCTATTTACAGCTTAAGACATCATTGTCACTGCCCCGAAGTGGTAACAGCAACGCCGAGTCAAAGGTAGTGAACAGTAGCTGGGATCTAACCCCTCAAAGCTGCCTTAGACTTAGTTAAATTTGAAATCTGATAGCAGATTTGATCTCAGCATACTTGAAAACCTTGAGGAAACATCCCAAGTTATTGCTTTGATCAGCTTGATAGCAAGCCGTAGAGAGCTTGATTCACCAGCGTTTTGCAATGGAGATGTTTAGAGGCCACCCATGACAAGATAGCTAAGACTCAACCGATTGGCGTTCAAAGTGCTACGTTGAGAGCTGTGTCAAATGCCCAACATGAGACATGAGTTGTCCCAGCGGTTACGGTCTAAACTATGACACATTCCCTTGCCACACTTATCACTACGGCATCGTCTGCCGTCCCGAAGGAACACCCTGTCAGTGGAATATTACAGCAAAACTCTCCGTGTCTTGCTCGCTTTCAGTGAAAAGCCGCTTATACCATGAGAATACTGGCTCAGACATGAAAACCTGTAGAGTTGGTAAGAGGTGGACAGACTTTTAGCAGCTTGATAGCAAGCCGTAGAGAGCTTGATTCACCAGCGTTTTGCAATGGAGATGTTTAGAGGCCACCCATGACAAGATAGCTAAGACTCAACCGATTGGCGTTCAAAGTGCTACGTTGAGAGCTGTGTCAAATGCCCAACATGAGACATGAGTTGTTCCAGCGGTTACGGTCTAAACTATGACACATTCCCTTGCCACACTTATCACTACGGCATCGTCTGCCGTCCCGAAGGAACACCCTGTCAGTGGAATATTACAGCAAAACTCTCCGTGTCTTGCACGCTTTCAGTGAAAAGCCGCTTATACCATGAGAATACTGGCTCAGACATGAAAACCTGTAGAGTTGGTAAGAGGTGGACAGACTTTTAGCAGCTTGATAGCAAGCCGTAGAGAGCTTGATTCACCAGCGTTTTGCAATGGAGATGTTTAGAGGCCACCCATGACAAGATAGCTAAGACTCAACCGATTGGCGTTCAAAGTGCTACGTTGAGAGCTGTGTCAAATGCCCAACATGAGACATGAGTTGTCCCAGCGGTTTCGGTCTAAACTATGACACATTCCCTTGCCACACTTATCACTACGGCATCGTCCGCCGTCCCGAAGGAACACCCTGTCAGTGGAATATTACAGCAAAACTCTCCGTGTCTTGCTCGCTTTCAGTGAAAAGCCGCTTATAGCATGAGAAGACTGGCTCAGACATAATTAAAAATGCTTTCATTGACTTCAGCAGGGTCGAAAACCCCAGAAAACCTCCAAAACTAGTGAATTTAAATTTTTCAACTTTTTAGCACTACTTATGAAATTTTTTAAGTAGTCTATCACTTAGGGCAGGTCAATAGCGATCGAACCTTTTTTGAATCAAGTCAAACGGACTTGTAGAAGCAAAGTTACAAGCCTTTAAAGTTTTGGAGTCTTTTATGGCCTGGAGACGAAGGCCATCTCCTGGCTAACCTCTAAGTCTGACGCCTTAGCTGATATCAGCAATGAAATTTTCTAAGTTGGTTTCTTACAGAAACCCGGAATTTGGAATGTCCGAAGCTATCATCGGAGCTCAGAGAGACGACCTACCTCTGACAATCGCTCTCGTCTTAATGACAAGTCTCTGTCGGTTCCCAGCTTATATAGTGTGTGGTGATCAGCTGATGACGTAATACCCATCATCCAAACACTTAAAACGCTTCTATCATCGATTCTGGAGGTCCGATTGAGCTGGAAATATACCATTTCAATGTAGAATTTGACGCTGAATCCGAATCTGGCCTCCGTTTTCCCATCCGATGCTTCGTTTTGGCTCCACAGTAGGCAGCCATCGCAAAAATTCTAACTAGTCGTTTTTTCGAAAAATGTTGAAAATTTTTCTCTCCGATTGACTTCAAAATCTCCGATTGACTTGAAACTCACCATACAGATAGAGAATTTCACGCTGATTCCAAATCTGAAATCTGTTTTCCAATCCGATGCTTCGTTTTGAAGCTACAGCCCAAAACGTCCCAAATTCTAACTCTGTCGTTTTTCGCCAATGTCCCAAAATCTTAAATGACGTCTCACATCTAAACGAAGACAGATATGAACAAGCCGTTTGCTTCACTGAATTTGTCTCACTCTTAGCTTTCAAACGAGCTATGGCACGACAAAATCCGTCCACTGGAAGCCAAAATCGAAGCAAGCTCTCCCGAGGGGGGTAGGGTGGGAAAAACTTGTCGACCTAACTTTTGACGAGAAAGACGATGGTAGCACTGGCGCATCGAAATTCGACACTTTGGAAAAAATTTTTCATTTTTACCGTACACAGTCACTCTGACACTTAGGATTTTTTCAACCTTTCCTAAAATCTTGTAACCGCTCTAACTTTTGAACGGCTGATCGGATTGACTCGCGCCAAAAAATGTCATAGGTTAGTTTTTCATCTTCTTTCGAATGCAACCCGAACGAACAAAATCCGTCCACTAGAAGCCGAGATAGCAGCTAGCTCTCCCGGGGGGGGTAGGGTGGGAAAAACTTGTCGACCTAACTTTTGACGAGAAAGACGATGGTAGCACTGGCGCATCGAAATTCGACACTTTGGAAAAAATTTTCATTTTTACCGTACACAGTCACTCTGACACTTAGGATTTTTTCAACCTTTCCTAAAATCTTGTAACCGCTCTAACTTTTGAACGGCTGATCGGATTGACTCGCGCCAAAAAATGTCATAGGTTAGTTTTTCATCCTCTTTCGAATGCAACCCGAACGAACAAAATCCGTCCACTAGAAGCCGAGATAGCAGCTAGCTCTCCCGGGGGGGGTAGGGTGGGAAAAACTTGTCGACCTAACTTTTGACGAGAAAGACGATGGTAGCACTGGCGCATCGAAATTCGACACTTTGGAAAAAATTTTCATTTTTACCGTACACAGTCACTCTGACACTTAGGATTTTTTCAACCTTTCCTAAAATCTTGTAACCGCTCTAACTTTTGAACGGCTGATCGGATTGACTCGCGCCAAAAAATGTCATAGGTTAGTTTTTCATCCTCTTTCGAATGCAACCCGAACGAACAAAATCCGTCCACTAGAAGCCGAGATAGCAGCAAGCTCTCCCGGGGGGGGTAGGGTGGGAAAAACTTGTCGACCTAACTTTTGACGAGGAAGACGATGGTAGCACTGGCGCATCGAAATTCGACACTTTGGAAAAAATTTTTCATTTTTACCGTACACAGTCACTCTGACACTTAGGATTTTTTCAACCTTTTCTAAAATCTTGTAACCGCTCTAACTTTTGAACGGCTGATCGGATTGACTCGCGCCAAAAAATGTCATAGGTTAGTTTTTCATCCTCTTTCGAATGCAACCCGAACGAACAAAATCCGTCCACTAGAAGCCGAGATAGCAGCTAGCTCTCCCGGGGGGGGTAGGGGGTAGGGTGGGAAAAACTGGTCGACCTAACTTTTGACGAGAAAGACGATGGTAGCATTGGCGCATCGAAATTCGACACTTTGGAAAAAATTTTCATTTTTACCGTACACAGTCACTCTGACACTTAGGATTTTTTCAACCTTTCCTAAAATCTTGTAACCGCTCTAACTTTTGAACGGCTGATCGGATTGACTCGCGCCAAAAAATGTCATAGGTTAGTTTTTCATCCTCTTTCGAATGCAACCCGAACGAACAAAATCCGTCCACTAGAAGCCGAGATAGCAGCTAGCTCTCCCGGGGGGGGTAGGGTGGGAAAAACTTGTCGACCTAACTTTTGACGAGAAAGACGATGGTAGCACTGGCGCATCGAAATTCGACACTTTGGATTTCCTCCCACCCTACCCCCCCCCGGGTGGAAAAACTTGTTGAGACCATTTTTGACGAGGAAGACGATGGACACCACGTCCACCAGGCCGGCATCCAAGCCCACCCGGGCGGCACAACACCCCAGGACAGGGAGGAGGAGGAGGAAGGGAGGAGGGTGGGCAGGGGTAGGGGTAGGGGGGTAGGGGTAGGGTGGGAAACGGCCGCCATCTTGCGCTATCTGGTGTTTGTCACTTGTTTACTACTGACGCTGCTGCATTGATTCTTGCTTCTTTACTTTGCATCAATTTCTTTTTCTTTCTAGCCTGGTATTCAGTTTTATTGTACATCTCACTATTCGATGATCGCTTCCAATGCTCACTCTTTGAATCACTTCACAATTTTGAATAATGGACTTCTTGTTACTTATGATGCAGTCTATCTCATTTTTCAACATTCCTGAAATATTTACATTCGACTAATTTCGTAAAAAACGGAAAATTGCGATCCCTGGTGACAGGCTCTCCAAACCAAAGTGTTTAAATCTAAACAGCCTCATAATAATTAACCATGCAATCTTAAGCTGACTGTTCGTCGACTCGACTCTGTTTTCCTAAGATTTCAAACGTCAAATGAATGAAGATGCAATGTTAATTTCTCATATGACGCTTGATCGCGTTGGTCGAGGAGCTGAGATAGAGAACGTTAACTCTCGAAGAAGCTCTCTGTTGTGTTTACTATAGCCTGTCAATCACTTGCATGTTTCAAATTTAGGTCTGCTAAAATTTTTTTGTGCTCACATATTCCATCCTTTGAGAGTAGTTTAGTTTTTATTTCAACGTCATTAGCTTCGTACACGTTAGTTTTTCTGCGTGATCCCTCGGACGGCTGGCCGGTGTAGAAAATAACCACTGATGAAATCGCCGACATAAACATAGTATCACCAATACGGCTTGAAATAGTAAAATCACTGAATATCACTGACTGAATCACACATTAAACTATGGAACCTGATCTCTCTAGCCTTCAGCGTCTTCTAACCTTCCGATTCAGCCTTCCAATTCATTGGTGATCGAAGACACGACGATTCAACGTCCTCCAAAATTTGGCGAAGCCACAAATAAGGAAAACTTGCGCCTCTTTCTATCTGAATCTAGGAATTGATAAATATGTCTTCTCTTGCATTGTTCTAAGCAATGTATTTCCAACTTCATTCCTATCGGCAGAAGACAAGTCGAACAATTTTATTTCATGAACTGCATTATAATGTAAGTCCCTTCAAGTCTGCAAGGAAAAGTTGAGATTTATTACGCTTTTTTGCTGAGGATGTCATGCTTTTATTCAATTTTCAGCGGCATGATTTTCTGGTTCACAATTATCCATCATTTCTTGAATCTGAAAGTAGTGGACCCATTTCCATCTTTTAAAGTGAATTATGATCAGTGTCTTTGATTATGATGCTTTTGATCATTCAGTGGCGGTAGTCTGTGATATGATCACGCGAAAACAATCTTTTTATAATAAAGGCTGAGCTTTAAAGTAATGGTAGCCCATCAAATTGCTAAGTTAACAAACCATATTACCTCTCCAAGGTCGTCATGATATGGAGGATTTGTAAAATAGGCCTAGGCTACTTTTCTTTCTTCTGTATTGCTATCATAATCAGTCCAATTCGTACATGTGTCTCCAGAAGTGCAAAATTCTTCATATCTCACATGAGGTACTGGGCATGGTACTGGGTCTCAACTCAGGTTCTTGTAATGAAATCGAAACTACTGGGGATTTAATGAATGCTTAGTTGCTTATCTACAGGTTTGTAGGACTTCAAAAATTGAAATTTGAAAACTAAAAAAAGTGACATTTCTTCTCCACAATCAGAGGTCCACAATTTTAGTCATAGAGTATAACGACAACTCAGCATTTACTAAATCCCCAATGTGTATACAGTTTCGATTTTATTAAATGAACTCGAGTTGAACATAGTTCACGGTCGACGGGAATGATGGTTAAGGGACAAAAAATACGATTCCCCGAACGAGATGTTTAATTGACAATTCACCTACTAAGGATTACATTTTGAGTCGTAAGAAAAAAAATTATCGTGCTCTTTTTTGGTATGACGTCATTTTTTGTTTTTTTTACCAATATTCAGTTACAAAGGAATTTTGAAATTTCTTTCTACTGATGGGGCTTGACAATGTCTCTCCGGTTACAATGAGCCATGAACAAGCAAATTCGGTGCAGAAATGGCAGCTGTGTGAATCTGGATGAAACTAGATATTCGCTAATTTTTGAAAATGAGCGCACAAGAGAGGATTTCAGGAGTTTTTCAGACGGGGAGTCAACAAATGAAGTTTGAAATTTCTTTCTATTGGTGGGTGCTTGGCATTGCCTCTCCGGTCATGATAAGCCATATGAACGACCGAAATCGGTGCAGAAGTGGAGGCTGTGTGACTGTGGCTGTAATTCATAGCTTGTTTTTTTAATGATATTTTTTTCTTTTTCCCAAAATTTGCTGTTTGCGGTTTTTTCGTGCACGATCATTGATGATGGATGATCTTGCGGGGGTTAAGAGAAGTTAGAAGAGACGTTCTCAAAAAAATCCGCTCAAAACACACATTTTGCGTGTTTTATGACCCTGCTGGCAACCTATTATAACTTTTGCAGTTCTCTCCACAATATGATATTGCAACCTCGTCTTATTCTATATATAAGACAGGTATTCGATCCCCTCGAGTTCAAATCCGATGCGGTTTAGCTACAGTGTCGGCGGAAATATTATGACCGCTTCTCAAAAGATTGTCTCTATGAGTCTGAAGACATGAAAACATTAGTTATTTATTCTCAAAACTTGTTTACTACTTTAAGAACATTACAGAATAGGAAATAAAGATTGTTAAACATTTTAACGGTACACTTACAAGAAATAGTCAGTATTTCGTTGGATGGCCCGCACTTGTCTTCAGTAGGTGAATCCGGTTCTTCATTGAATTTGATAGATTTCGGTAGAAGTCGGGAGTGATTGAAAGGAACCAGTGTCGCTTGATCGATTCCTTCAATTCAGTCAATGATTTCGGTTGATCTTGAGAAACACGAACCTTCAACTGTCTCCATAAATTCTCAATGGGGTTCAGATCCGGTGAGTTTCCAGGCCATTGAATAACACGAACATTTTGATCAGCAAGCCATGAGTGATCTTCTTCGCTTTGTGGACAGGGGGCTGATCGTGCAAGAAGTATTCGCATCCCAGAATGTTCATATGAGTCATCAGCTTGTCCTCGAGCAAATCGAGATAAAACAGCTGCATTCATGTTTATGCTTTCGGAAGAAAAAAAGAGGCTTCATCTGTTGTTCACCGAGAAACAGCCCAAACCATCATATTCTGTGGGTGTTTCACAGTTGGCAATGTGTACCGGGGATTGTATCGCTCATTCGTTGGTCGTCTAACAAGATGAGGGGCTTGATAATTCAACTCAAAAGTTGATTCGTCCGAAAAAAGAACTTTTGCCCAGTCACCGTTATCCTTGTCACCATATTGATCAGCAAAACAACGACGCTGACTTCGGATCTTCTTCGTCAAAAGTGGTTTCTTCGCAGCTCTTCTGGCAGATAAACCAAATTTTCTCAAACGATGCTTAATTTGGGTGACACCGAGATGTGTTCCTTCTTCAGACTATTTACAATTTTTGATGCTGGCAAAAAAGGTCTTTCACTAACATTCGTCGAATCTTTCGATCAGTTTGTCTGGTGGTCTTCGCCGATCTTCCTGTTCGCTGACGACTCTTCAAAGAACCGGCATCTTGAATTCTCTTGAGGGTATTGAACACAGTTCCTTTGGCAACCTTCAATCTTCTTGCAATTGCCTCGTTAGAGTATCCTTCTTCTTTCAACAGTTGAGTATTTGCGCGGAGCGATTCACTCAAGTCAGGTTTCTTTCCCATTGCGAGCAAAATGTACGATTGCAAGCAGATATTCAAATTTGAATATTTTGACAGCTAATCGATGCGTCTAGTTGGAAAGGCGTGAAGTTAATTTCTATGGCAACGTCTATAGTTGGAAAGACGTGATGAAGTTGATTTCTATGGCATAGATATCTGAGAGAATGAATAAGTATATCTGTCTACAGTGTATTACCGAAACTGTGATTTTACTGCTTTTCAATGAAGCGGTCATAATATTTCCGGCGACACTGATAAGCTTATGTGTATTGAAACCTCAGTTCAACTACGACGAGACGTACAAGTAATAAGGAGAAGATGGAAGAGGAAAGAAGGATAGCAGATCCGTGACGTCTAGATTTTGAGCTACACTTTAATTATCGAAATTTGGCTTGGGTTATCATTCTGTACTGATCGTTGGTAACCACCGCCGCTTATTGACCATCGAAGATCCCGCGGAGTTGCTCTGCCCGTCATTGGACCGTTATGGGGATCAGCAATCAAAGCAGATTTAGATGCCGCGATAGTAGCCGTGTGCATCTTCTATTTCCGTCTCGTCATCTGATTCACAAGTCATTAATCAAAAGTGTTAACCTGATATCAAAAGTTCAGGAGAGTGTAAATTCTCTCCGTTCGCCGATAAGTGGAAATTACACGATAGAGCAGAGATCACAATATGATTCCCATCATATAACAAGCTCTCTGCTGCAGTGCCTCATAAAGAACTTACAGTCCGCATACTTGGCTGTTTGTTTAGCATTGCCTAATACAATAACACCCTCTGAATTAGACCAATGCTACAGAATCATGGCTTGAAGGAATTTCGGCAATTGGTTTTTTTCAAAAAAAAAGCAAGAATTCTCTAATCGCAGCCATCTTATCTGCTTTTCGCGTAACTCACGCGTTCCGTTTTGCAATCAAATCTTAGATTCTGTAGCAGTTCTCTCATCCAATGTAGACTAATAGTATAGCGAAGAATACCTTGCGGTCATGTCCGTTCTTTGTTCCAAAGGCTTTGCAACGAATCTCCTTGACTGTACCAAAGTATAGAGAAGTCCGATGAACTTATGAACTTCGTCAGCTTCTAGGTCATACTCTTAACCCTGTTATTATTTCCCTGCTCTGCTGCTTTTCTTTCCCCTTGCTTGTGTATACGCCACCATGATGTCTATCAGCAATCGCCAAGAGGTTTTGTATTTCTGCAATCGTAGGTTTTCCCCTGCACTAATTGAATGCTGCAGCTTCCAGAATCTGGAATCCGCTAATGGATCTATCATGTATTCTCCACCTTCGGCGAAGATCCGAAGTCCCAGCTGCCGGTGATGTCACTCAAGTAGGTTCACCGTTTTGTAGTTCTAGTACATTGTCGTCAGACGCTAAGTTATCACCGCTGCTTTGGCTGATAAGATGATAGGCCCATCGCACTTGCTATTTTCATCTCAATGTTTTTCCATGTCGGAAAGTTGCTCATCATCATCATGCAGCAGATCTATTCCACTTCATTTTGTGGCCGTATTCTGACGACGTTGTCTACCCATGCGTCTTGACTCGAATCTTATCCACGAGTGCTTTTCAATACTCGGGTCATGACAAATTAGTGGAAATCTCATTGGCTGTCATGATTACACAAGCCCCTCGCTCGCCGACACTGCGAATGACGAAGGGATTCAGCATGAATGCATCATCTTTGTCATGCAGAACTTCATTGCATTCTGACATGCAAAGGCAAGGCATTTGGTAAACTACCACAATTTGCTGGATTTTCAATTTGGACAATATGGTATTTAGAAAAATGGTGCACTGCATGAAGAAAATGCATACAATGTCCGTACTCAGGCAGTCATGGATAATAGAAAAGAAAGCATATGATCACACCTGATCTCACAGTGCAAACATAGTACTACCAGGCATCGATGTGCTGTGTGCTTAGGGCCGTATTGTAATGAAATATTCTAGATAGTCATCCAAATAGAGTAAATAAAGGAAGAAGTTGTTGCTTCAATACTCAACATCACTTTGAAATCTTTTGTTACACTTTGTATGTAATTATCATGAATAATTTCGACTGGGGTCCAATTGGACCCCATGCGGGGAAGTTGTAATTTTTTGACATTGTCAATTGTAAGTGATAATCCAATATCCGCACTTTGTATGGAAACACAGTAATTATAATTACTGTGTTAGTAAGAAAGTCATGGAATGTTGGAGGTTAAGATGAAAGCATTAGATGTTTGCACTTGCTTCGAAGAGTCCAGCGGTATCTGAAGGTTAAAAACTTGAAATTTCAGCCAAGAAGGCACAATAAGATCTCGACTAGTTTTTCAGGAAGACTTCCATCAATGCACTTGTCATATTATTTTAGCCATGGAGGATTCTTGCTCTGTTTACACACAGAGTAGGTATATTAGGTTATTAGCATTTATCAAATCTCCAATGTGTCTAGAGTTTTGATTTCATTAAATGAACATGAGTCGAGAACATGTTTACACAAAATGAAAGATTTATTGCGAAGATCCTCAAATTGATGACATTATTATAGGCGAGAGTAGAAGTCCTGTCAATGTGCAGAACTCCATCATTTGAGCGTATATTGCTACATTTTTCATCCTTTCAAAAGCCACCTTGGCAAGCTCCAATTTCTCTTCTCTTTTCGCACGAGTATATTGTAGAGGCTCACACAACTAAATTTGAAACAAAAAAGCTCACCTGTAATTTGATCAAAGGTGGGACCACATTTGCCTAACTTTCCTGGTCCTAGGACGTAGGACGGGCAAAATTCGTTCTTGTGATTCTCATTCTCTTTTTAACGCAACTGGTGGCCTCATTTTCAATGTATAACTGGAAAAGTTCCTGAAAATCTTGTCAGATCTTGTTTAAAAAGAAAGTATTTTTGAAAACTAGTACATTTCTGAAAGCATGAGATAAGTAAATTATAATGATATAATCCATCAAATGAACTGTAAACAGGCACTGAAACTCCGATCGCCGCCGTTCTTCTTGCTGCTGCTATATAAATCAACACAAAACACGTAGACTGAGCAATTTAACCCTTCGGACCAGACCTCTAGTTTAATTGGCGTCAGTGATATTCTGGGGAGGGGGGAATTACTCATGGTCAGCTAATGTTTTTGTGCTACGGGTTAGAGCAAGCTATCATGGAATGATGTACGAATTCAAGAACGGCAACTTGATAATTCGATCGGTTGGCCGGTGACAAAACCAACGCTGCTTAAGCTCAAATCGCATTTGTACTAATTCTTCAAAAATTGCCTCATTGCACTTAAATCGAACCCTTAGTGCCCACCTCGAATCACCAGCCCACCAGACTACATGTGTAGTTTTGTAATTGTCATTTCAATATATTTCTGGAAAGTCAACTCTAGTTTTAACAAAATTTCATATCCAATTGATTCACGTTGCTGTCATTTGCCATGAGTATTTCCAACTGATTCTGTTGTTGCAGACAAATTTGAATGCAATTTCATAAGATTCCGCCCACCAAACTACTTATCTCAATAGTCTGGAGTGCGTTTATCGTCTGTCTACGTTTATCATTTGAAGTGTTATATCCAATGAGGAGAAAATTGTTATGATAGCAGAATTTGTGTAATAAAATCAATAGCAGCCATCATCACACCAACCTGGCATACTCTATTTTACCTTAATGTATCAATTTCTTGGATGTCTAAGTCTTATGCAAAATATTCGATGGAATTATTGTGTTGTGTTTCCAGTGAATCAACGCCTTCAACTTGTTGAATTCTTCCGTTTGGCCGGTTGACAAAGCTTATGTGTTTTGACTGCGTTGTGCACTGATGTGGTGCTCTAATTTATCGTATGGGCCGGAAATTGACGAATGGGTGCCAAAGTAAAAGCTATCTACCTTTGAGGTTGAAAATATTCTTCAATTGATTACCTTCTATCAGTTTTCATGGATCCAATCGGAACATAAATGCACATCGATAGATAGGTTATTTCACTTGTCATTCTCAATCCACCAAACTACTACACCAGGGTCTGATAAAATCAGGAACCCTTTCTGCTAGTGGCAAGATGTCTCGCACGAGCTTCAAATTAATATCCGATGCAAGAAGTGAGTGACACTTAAGATACCTATGCGGACCAAAGAGCACGAATATAAACTTGGCCTACGATTTCATGCGTTCCGAAATGAATAAAGACTAGCATTTCGATGTCTTCTCATCTCAACAAAATCTTGAACTACCCTTCCGGCCAGTTATTGATTATGGAACATACAGGACTGACATCTGATGGACAGCAAAAAGACTTCAGTTGTATGCGCAATACTCGATGCAATCCTGTGGAACTGTTTTACAATGTTTTCATTTTTGGCTCCTCACTTTCATAATGGAAAGAGAGTGCTTCATCAAGTCAGTTGCAGAGTTGTTGGTTGAAGTTGTCTACATAAATACTACTAATTAAATTTATGCTCTATAGAAAATAGCTTTTCACGAATGCCGTCTGAAGTAGGATGTTTCAAAATACTTGAATAGGCCTACACCAAGTGGAACTCGTAAATACCAAACGAGCTCGATCTCAACCTTAACCTCAATCTTCAAGTTGCAAAACATAGAGACACATATGTAACTCCCATCACCGTATAAAGTGGATGTGTTCATGAGTAAATCTATATATGTATATATGATCTCTTCCCTCTAGCGAGCTTGCGTGCGGACGTGTCTCGTTGTCTGGTCTTGCCGAAGTGACATCTGAGCTGTATCTTTCATCACCGAAACTTAGTAACGTGCAAATTTACATCATGGGAATCCTCGCTTCATGATCATCATCACTGTGTGATTCATTTTTCAAAATTCTACGTAGAACCTTTTGTACATTCAATTTTTGTACATACAATCCATTTTTTCAATATGGCGCTCTCAAGTTGATTTCGACCAACGCAGTTTTCCATAACGCTCTCCATCACAATGTCAGGCACTGCGGCTCGCCGTGTGTATTCTCGTGAACAACTGATAAGCCCTCAATGCCCTCTACCGTGAGTGCAAATCTTCCCAGGCGGGTTAGGAGAAGACTTTGGTACTTCAACCTTGAGCGAAGTGGTCCATGCGAAATTTTGTAGCTAGTTGAGCAAGCATGCCTCTTCTCCAGATGTCTTTCAGAGTACGACAGTTGAGTGTTCCGAGCCTCAAGTTCGAAATATCTGATAAAGCTGGGACCTGATGGTAGTAGACCTCACGGTCTCCAGCGCTACCTGGCAGATCCGATTGTGTACTTGCCGAGTGGAGAGAATTGTAATCCGATCTACAGCTGATTTCTGACTCATGGGGAGTCGCAGTGCTGAAGTTAATGCCGACGTCACTATCTCTGTTGTTAGATGTTGGGAAGCCACTTCGCTCAAGGTTAAAGTACCAAAGTCTTCTCCTAACCCGCCTGGGAAGATTTGCACTCGCGGTGGAGGGCATTGAGGGCTTATCACAATGTCCGAGCAGAAAGTACACTGAAGTCAAAGAAAAACTTATGGTGAGAGCTGACCAAATATGTTCGACAGTCCATCTTTCTGTGCAGGTTGTTTGATTGGAAACACTTCTTCGGTGAAGATGAAGAATTGTGCAATCAACTGAGACTTGGCAATGATCTGTCTACTTACACGGATATTTATATGAAGAAAAAAACTGATGTCCAATCTAGAATCATCACCATTTCTTTACGGCGTACAGGATGATAGTAATTTATCTCCCCATTGTTCTTCTCATAGTTCATTTACATGAATCACATGCATTAAGTTAAATGATTGCGTCAGTGCTTGTCAAATGTATCATGGCTACTATTCGATTTGAATGAAGAGATCCATGAATTGCACAGTTTTCTTTATCTCTGAATTTATTTATGTTTGATTAATTGTTCATTCTTATTCTCCACGTTTGTTCATTTTAAATGTGTGGTAGGTTTCGGGCGTCCCAATTAACAAACCCTTTTTCCCAGATATGAACAGTCATCAGATGTTTCATATTGCTGAATCAGGTTTTTGGGCATGGCACTTCTTTGGCTCATTTGTGATCGAACTTCATTCCACTGTTCTCTTTTGCACTTCCATTTGTTACAGGCTATGGTGTGACAGATCCAACGTATTCACGGCATACGGGAGGCAGGTAGCTCGAGGGTCCCGAACCCACTGTTAATGGTTTAGGAAGCAGGCCCGGTCAGCTGCTCGGAAAAATGCGGTTCAGTTCCACTGTCACGGACATTACTGAGTGGTTTAGCCCGCATCCGGTTCTTCTGTGGCCTACCTGACATGTACCCACTCAGGGTTCCTACGTGTCGGGAATGTCAGTGAAATGGAATTTTTTCCCGACACCTGGAAAAGTCAGGGAAGTTTTAAAACAGGGTAAAATTTAACTAAAATGTCAGGGAATTATTTTATCCGATTAAATGTCGGAAAAATATAGGCTAATGTACAGCTGCAGTTTTCTTCACTGAAAAATTGACTATTGATGCTTTTAATGAGATGTTGACTGGTTTTTAGGAAATTCTTCTCTACCCGATTCAATAGAATGCGTATGTTTCTAACTTATAAATTTCTCGCTTATTGATTATGATATCTCTAATACCAGTGTATTATATGCGCATTGAAATGACGTATTCAGAGGTAGTTATTAAAATATGAAATTACACGAGCAAAGCATGTTTGTTGTAAATCATGATTGACAAGACAAATTTTAACAGTTTTCATTTCATTTTGAATTTTTTGTTCTTTAGAAGGACCCTTGCTGTTTTCCACCTTAAGTTCAACGGAGGCGTAACAAGACAATGTCGTGAAGAGCTTGTCCCATGTCAGGTTCCACCTTGGCGAATACACATTGATGAGTCCTATTATTGCATGAGAAACCTTGCGGGCTCTGTTGAAAATCTGGCACTCAGTATTCTTTTCTCTTTGCACATGTACTATGTAGCCGTAGGCTTATACTTACTCCGCTATATAATTCCGTTTAAGCAGCATTATTTTTATATAGTGAAATAATTGTCGAAAGCTGCTATGAACTTATTTCATTTTTCTTTCCTTTCACCCTATAAGATCACAGCAGCTGTCGTTTTTTATTTCGCTATGCTACTATACTTCGCATTATTGAATAAACTATAGTAAATACTTATAACTAAACCAGTCTTTCAACGCACTAAATTAATACACTTACATCGATTTCGCCGGTCCGGCTTGGTCACTTAGTATTTAAAAATGTACTTTGTGCAGATTTAATAATGCTTTCGAAGTCTTTCTTTGAAAATTGTGTGATGACAACAAAAAATATGCTTAGCATTATCTATTACATATTATTAACAGAAGAATGCAATAATTTGACATTCAAACGAACTACCAAAAAAAAAATACTTAAATATGCTGTCCAAATATTTTTGTCAGGAACTTCTGAAAATTGTCAGGGAACTTTTTTGTTCAGATTGCATAGGAACCCTGCCACTGTTACGGCAAAGGGGTTCTCATTCGGGCTTCTTCAAGCTTTTGCGACATGAAATGTGCCTATAAGTCAGTGTTCCTACTCTTGCCCGAAAATGCCCGAATCCAAAATCATGACGCCCGAATGCCCGAAATTTTTTAAATTTTTGGTAGCGAATGCCCGAATTTTGATCTAAATTCCTATTACGTGTATACTGTTGATATATAACGAAAACATAGGCCCCTATCATATGTACAGTTCAGGAACGCCTCTGAAAGGTGAAATTGCAGAGCCTTTGAGGGATGCGACATAAAATCTTCTGCAACTATTGATTATGTATCATGTCCATATGTCGAGGCTCTAAAGAGATGGCCATAAATTTATCAATTTTTCTCCAGTTTGTTTTATTCAGGGTTCCTGCGCTCCTCAATTTCCTGGAAGACTCCTTAAATCTTAAAATAAATTTTAAGGACCCTGGAAACTCCTTAAATTTCACACTTCTGGAAAAGTCCTGGAATTTTGATATGTTAACACTTGATTGTAGTAAATGAGAGTTAAAAATGTGCTATGTAGGCCTATAAATTGTTCATGTTAATTATACCCATGAAATTATTCTCAGCGAATTGATGAATTATATTGGTAATTGATGAATTTCCAATTATTACAGATACGATGATACCTCTGAATTATTTCCTCGAAGGTCAGTATTTACATTTCTCTCAAGCCACTGCATTCACAGAGACTCATTAGTAATTTGGTTTCGACAGCAGAGTTTTGTTTGCAGAGTGATGTTCAAATTCACACTCTTTATACTTCGATGGTTGATCTTCTCCGAAAACTCCTGCTGCGTTTCGTCCAACCAAAACACCTGCCGAGGAAGATTTGGAAGATTGATCCAACTAATAAAGAAATATGGTTAAATCATTATCAATTCTGCATTGGTCGCAAGGCCCAGGCCTTACTTGCCGACTTGGTACCATCAGAACAAGCTGATGCGATTGAGATGATGAAACAGTTTCTTCTCAACAGCGGCACAAAAGCTTCTATTCTATCTGCCCTTTGGAAATAAGTTATTGAAATCAACCGAATTTCTCGCTCCAGAGAAACAGTATGATACGGAAATGGAGAAATGGGGTCTTCGCTTGGCGAAGTGTATGCCAAATGTGATTTCCTCTGCTGATACTTCCACACTTTTGTTGGAAATAAGACAGGTTCAAAGTATGAAAACCAAACATTCATACTCTGTCGAAAATGTTCGAGAACATTGGGTGAATATCCACAAAACTGGCAAATACCCGTTGATGGTACGACTCGCTCTAGCGATTTGCGCATTGCCTCACGGAAAATTCGGATGTAGAACGTGTGTTCAGTGTCCTCCATGACACTTTGCAAAAGAAACGTCTGAACATGAAACCGGAGACCGTCACAGCTGTGCTCGTCTCAAAATCATGCATGAGAGTAAAGAGCTGGACCGCTGCAACCATGCCAGTGACGAAAGAATTGGTTAATATGGCCTTAGCTGCACGGGCAGCACATATGAGGAAGCGCGAAGACCAACAAAGATTAGAAGAGAAATGAAAAGAAAATGTAAGCAACAGAAAATTATTAAAGAACCAGACGATTCCAAAAGGACAAATGACGTCATGATGCTTCTTCAAAAGCAATGGAAGGAAATGGAGGATGACATCAGAAAGAAGACCGATGAACGCAACAAAATACGCAAGCTAATGGAAGACCTGCAGACCTCAGCTCAGAGATTCGATGACGAGATTGAAGACCTACACCAAAAGAAGCAGATAATTGGCGAGAAAAAAGAAAAACAAAAATCAAAAATTGTACAGAACATTTTGAAAAGACATGCTATCAATGTTGATCTTGATGCTGAGGCAGCTGATGCTGGTCAAAAGAAGCAGAAGACTACTCTAGATAATTAAACCGAGTTTGAGAGTTAGACGTGATTGTCCTTTTTTCAGTTCTACATACCTTATTTGAAGGACAGTTTTGTATTGTGTTCGTGCATGTAGGCCTACTTGCAGTAAATTACATTGAGAGTGTCAGCATTTTTCTAGAAACCAGAGTAAATACTTGCCAAAGACGGATTTACTCATCTTGGAAGTAGTTCTCAAAATAGTGGTCGTGTCGAAGAAAAATTATGATTTTTCATATATAGTTTTTGCTTATGCTATGTAATTATATTCCCAAACACCTAGTAATACGAATATCAGGATGCATGTATATTGACTTACATGTATTTAAAGAATACATAGTTGGAGCACTACCCTGAATAATACATGTAAGTTATTTTATATGATTGAAACCAACGTGGCCTACCGCAACGAAAACTACCGCAGGAAACTATTATCATCAGAAAGTATGAAGCGTAGGCCTATTACGTCGAACAATAAAGATTTGGCAGTATATTTAAGGTGACCAGATTAATAAAATATGTGCGTTATGTTCGCGAACATAGACCTATGTTAGTCCCTTTGTTCAATAAAGATAAATAGTATTCATGCCCGAATTTTTGCGGGAAAACTCAATGCCCGAAAATTTTCAAGTTAACCAGTAGGAACACTGCTATAAGTGTATTTTTTGCACATAATTTATCGCAGCTTTGTTGCCGTTATTTACATTTTTCTGATGCTTCCAAAGTTTCTTGTATCACTTTGTTGTACAGAATAATTTTATTTTATTTGATTGATATTCTACGAGAAATTATGAAAATGGGAAAGACACACAAGAAGCGTAGTCAGGCTCAAAACCCCTCTCAAGATCTGCTTTAGCAACGTAAGAGGACTGAGGTCCAATTACGTTGACATCAACATCTTCCTCCAATGTAAGTCATCAAATCATCTTGCCCTGTCTGAAACGAGGTTAGATCCCAGTGTGTCATCAAGTGATGTTATTCCTGAAGGATATGTATTTCACCAGATGGATAAAACAACTTGTCATGGTCTTGATTTTTATGCTCAAGACATTCCTCGAGAAGACTTCGCAGCTCAGAGGATCCATGGCATGAGCATCTTGCCTTCATTACGCCGTTTCAGAAAACCAATCTTCTTTTATTTTTCCTATACCCAGGGTACCCGCGGGTCAGGGATCTGTAAAAAGTCTGGAAAAGTACGGTATTAATTTTAAGAAAATGTCTGGAAAGTCTGGAAAAATTCTGGGAAATCTAGGAAGTCTGGAAAAATATTGGATAAATAAGTCTGGAAGTATTAAAGCTTCACTCATTATTCCTATCGCATTCTGTGAATTCATTGCTGGAAGCTGCGCATATACAGTGTACCGTAAAACGGGGATAGATTGACCCACTTTTTGCAAATTTCGTGACACCTAGAAAAAATGTGACTTCTCCGAGATTAAATAATACTTAGGTATGGGACCCATAAATGTCACTTAAAATGTAGTGTTATTTCCCGTGCATCATGTGCATGGGAAATATATATTTTTTTAAAAAAATGTCACTGGGCCAAAGTATCCCTTGATGGGGCTACTTTGTCCCAAGTTCGATAATCGTACTATAAAACGTTGAATAGTAATGCGTTGGGCCAAAGTTAATACTAAAGGGATACTTAAAACCTGACGTTATATTTTCAGGTAATAGCGCATATTCTTACCAAGTGCCGCTGGCACGGTACCGGTACATGAAATAGAAATTAAAAAAAGCAATTTGTTATCCAATGGTTTATTGCTACACAAGATCAGGATAGAAGAAATACAATATAAAACTAAAAATTGTTACTCTGGTTGTTTCTAAACCAAAATGTCTCACAACAGAAAAGTTCAATTATTAGGATTTGGAAAGTTTAACTATCCAGGTTTGCGAACGTGAAACGACTCTTTTCGTCAGGTATACCGCTCACCAGTTTCAGCTCATCGGTTTCGCGAGAGTCCGTGTCTCCATCCTTAAGAATAAAATACTTTCCATGATATCCAACTTTTTCTTGGAAGTTGTTGATCACAACCTCACCATCTTCGGTATGTTCGACGACAGATCCGTAAAACCCAATGAAATTGCCCTTCACGACCTGTACGTAGCATCCTATACCGAATGTGTCCAATGAGGGGACGTTGGGATCTTCATTTTCGTCATTTTCCTCGTCGACTAGGATATTTTTATTTCTTGAGGGGACGTTGGGATCTTCATTTTCGTCATTTCGTCGATTCGCTAAGATGTGAGGATAGGTTGTCTCCTATAATCACCTTCGTACCATCTTGTTTCTTCAGCCTTGGTAAAAGAATATCATTGAACCACGATTCAAATAATGTTTCATCGAACCAACCGGAAACGGAACGGTTGTACCGAGCTCCTTCTGGCCCTCCGCGTATCCACGAATCCATGATCACGGATGACGATTTGTATACACAATAAGGTGGTAGGACTTCACCCTCAGCATTGCCACAAAACATGATAGAGACCCCCGCTTTTGTGTGGTTGATCACGCGTTCCGGATATCTGGTTCCTCTCTTTACAATGCATTTTGGACGACCAGGATCCTATTAGCGATACAGTATAATATGAAAATAATTTATCAATCCAGAATGCAACATGAATCAGGAAAAACATGCATTAAATGTCAAAACATGTATCGTGAAATTTAAACGTGGATGATAATACAATAAAAATTTATTTTTAAGATGTTTCTTATCGTAATTAATCCGAAATAGAAAGAATTTCTACCAAATTAAGTAAATGAAATGTACCGGTATGTGAAATGCTAGTGGGCCAAAGTTACCCCATGAGGTGGGCCAAAGTAACCCCCACCGATAACTGCACAAACTTCTCAGCTTGTACTTAGTATGTAGTAATTTCATAAATAGTATGCTAAAGTATTGGGATTTCTTCAAAAAAAATCGGTGTTCATAACGGTCTCCAGAGTTTTTGGGTTAGGTCACGGTCTTCGGGTACCAAGTAGGTTTTTTCCGTAAGAAAACTATCATGACAAAACAGTGTCGTGAATTGATGATCCAGTCATAAATGTCTTGTCCCGACACATTTTTTCTGTGATCGAGTTACTTATCGAAATGAATCACTATATGTTCCTCTTTCAATGTAATCATCAAGTAAAACAACTGACAGATTCATTTTTCTAGTTTGGGTCAAAGTAACACCATGGGCCAATTTATCCCCATTCTACGGTATTGGTTTCATAGCGTTTCTCTTTTCCTGGTCAAATGATTTTCGCTAGTACTTTAAGATAGTTGGGTGACCATTTGAGAAAAGACCAGCACTAGGAAAGCAATGCAGTGCAGTTTATCTCAATGAATATACAGAATGCGATTGGAACTATATGAGCGAAACTTTGGTACATTGAGAAAATTGAAAGTACCATAGGTGCAAAAACTCGATGTGGACAAAATCGTAATTGGGAAAACATTTCAGTAAACATAGTCGCATATTTAATAAGGTCGACAAAATGAGGGAGAAATATATACGCAACTCTATTAAGGAAACCATCTAGTCAATGATGTAAGACGTTTGGAAGTGATATAAATCTTATTGATTAAGAGAAGAAGTTAGATAAGCGACTGTAGCGTCTTATCCCTCTTCATTATATTCGATATTTAAATTTCCCTCATGAAAAGAGTAGTATGTGAACTGTTCGTTATGGCTTTGAATTTTATAATTTCAAGCTGTCCTTATTTGCTTTTCATATTGCCGAGACGATCTTGATTGTACCTTATTTTTGTTTTTATATGGTTTTAAGTAGTGTCAATTGCTAAGTATTTACTCAGTTTCTCTATAAGGTGTTTAGCTGTAGGTTTTGTTAGGGTATGTAGTTGGTTATTAATGAAATTGTCTTACTAAAATAGTCCGTTTCTTATGCGCCAAAAGTTGTGATAATTTTCATAATTTTGTGATGCAAATTACACTTAAACAGTTGAGCAAGAATAATCGATTATAGCTGCAAGTATAAGACTGCGTGCATTTTTGAAAAACAGTGCTTAAGAGTGATGTGCACTATAAAAATGCTCTTATATGCATGCCGTTTGTGTAGTGCTGCAGTTGCAAAAATGGTATTATATTTGAATAAAATCATCTAAAAAGAAAATTCTATTTTGCTGATAATAGAAAAAAGCGCTCAAGATTGTAAGCGTTTAAATGCCAGCTGCTATGTGGTAGCCACTTAGTTTCATTCATCATAATTGCAAAAAAGGTTTATGACATTTAAATTAAGAAAACTATTTTTGTCGCATTTTGAAGTATAATATTCCTTTTTCATTGTTGCATCTATTGGTGAAGCATAACATAAATTTATTAAGGTGCAAATTATTTTTCCATCGATAAATATATGTATATTCGAAACTTGAATGCAAAAGATCGCTTCAGGATCCAAGTGCACCAGTGCATTCGAATGCGGCCATTTATTCAGCTCACTCAGTTAATCGCTCATTGAACTATTTTGCTCGTTCACTCAGTTCGCCTGTTCATTTGAAAATGTTGCGCTATGGTATTTAGTTCAACTGAAACACTCAAGTCACTCACTTTCTTTTTGTTCACTTTGAAAGGCATTAACGTTGTGGGACTTGGCGCTCGTTGACCACATTGAGAATCAAAGAAGCTGTAGTCTTCATAGTGTCTCATTCTTTCTTAAGCCTACTTTGTCATTCTGTCAATTTTGAAAGCAACTGTACCTGCTTTGCCTTTGTCTCGCAAACCGACATTGACATAAAACTGCCACTACAGGAAAGCCATCCAATTCCAAATCCCGGATTCCTGGAAAGATGTCAACGTTATACTATTAAATTCATCAATTAGTTGATATCCCAGTAGCCTATATCCCAGGAGTATATAGCTCGTGAATATTTGAAGTCACAATTTGTTGGAATTTTACCACAGCCTTAAATTTGTCATCATGCAGAAATTGACAGAAGCTTTATGAAACATTAGTTAAAGCCCACGAAACTTCCTATGCGGCGCTACGCCGGCTAAAATGACCTCAAAAATCCCTGTCAGGTCTGATCTTTAATCCAGTCATTTGCATTGTACAGTGCGTTCATAAAGTCACTGTGCACCAAGTAAATCAATGCAGGCGCAGTATTTTGCCGCTTGGAAAAAGATGGCCGCGGCATTATAAATAATGAAGTTTCTTGTAAAACCATCGACTTCTACGTGATCACAAAATATGTATTTACATCTTACAAAAACTGTTGAAAATGTCCACCTTGTTCACGAATACAAATATCAATTCGACGATTCATATTCTCAAATACCCGGTGAATTTCCTCGTGTCTGATAGCGTCAATTTGCTGTCAGTTGCTTCCTCTTAACTGCTGTAGATTTTGTGACTTGTTTCGGTAAACCTCCTGTTTCACCGCTACTCATCAGTAAGCGTGCAAGACATTCAAGTCCGGGGATCTCGGACTGGAACAAGTCGGGGATCTTGTTTGGAATATTCCACTCAAATATCGAACTGAGGAATTGGTGCTATGCACAGTTGCTCCATCTTACTGGAAATAAACAGTCAAACTTTCATCATCACTTAATTCGTCAACGAGCGAAGCAATAATTTTGTCAAACAATTTTTGCAATAGTACGAGTAGTTGAATATCGGCCCAAGCATTCGTCTTCTTGACATGCGAGAATGTAATGGCTTCTTAACAAATTTGTGTGGGTTTTCACTATATCATATTCGGGAACTTTGGCTACTGACATGCCTTGATAGATGAAACCAAGCTTCATTAGAAAAGAAAGTCTTATCGAGTGAGTAAATATAAAACTTGAACTTGAGCACTTTATTTTCAGTTAGATTATCCTTGAACCAAAAGCATTACTGAAGACGCTTGTCATGATCGGCATCATTCACTCCATGTTGGCCAGAGATGCGGTACGGATATAGGCCTATATTCTTTCTTACATCAGGATGAGCGGTCCCGAGGATGGACCCACTTCCTGGGATAAGCGATACATCGACTTGTTTGGGCTATAAAGTCATTGCTTCAGAAGTAACATTTTCAGGAATAACCTTTTTATCAGTTAAGATTAATGATCGATCTGAGTGTGATGGATCATGCACCGAGCCAGCTTCTCTAAACTCACTGATTGGAGTCCAATCAGCATTTCGATGAGACAAATCAGATGCAGAAAGTCTTTCTAAAAACTCCTTCACTTCATTAGTATATTCCCCATTGGCGCGGTGAACATATTCGACCAAGAAGTTTCTCCCTCGCATTGACAGCACCATGTTTAGCTTCGAAATGCAACTAAGCGAGTTAGTTGCTGACAGATGTGAAGATCAATTCAACTTCTAAATCATGTGGAATGTCACAAGCTACTAAATTGCGCGTCTCAAACAAGTCAGTGACTCTGTGCATGTGTTAGATATCTACAATTAAGATTACGACTGTTTTGTTTGGCAAATTATAGTTTAGAAGAGGTGCACAGTGACTTTATGAACGCACTGTATTATATTTTCAAAAACAGAAACAATAATGCAGATTCGTCTGAGCGAAAGTTGCTCTAAACGGATGTCTATGTAATAGCAGCGGAAAGCGATGTGAGAATTGAAACGACTGAGAAGCATTAGTTCAGTTTGTTCATCAGTTTCATTAACTGGAAAATAAAAGTCAATTTCAGTGGCAGTTACTAGGAGATCCTGTTTGCTAAGCTCCTTCACTTGCCAGTGAACGACTAAGAACCTCGTTCATTTACAACAAAAAGTTCTAATGCACTGGTTTGAAATACAACTAAACAGAATGTTGGCCCCTTCAACCATTTTGCTTGATTTGCGAGGACGTCGAATCATCAGTTGCTGTCCTCAAGTGCACGTTCGGCTATTTTCCGCCGGTCTCTGATATCATCGCAGCTATCGCGTATAGGTCAGCTTCACCAACATTTGATGCTATCTGTCCACCACGTACATCATGGATCGGCTCTACAGCTGTTGCCATAGAGTAAGTATATTTAGGTAGAGTGGTAACTCCGCATTTATTAAATCTCCAATGTGTATACACTTTCGATTTTATTAAATGAACTCGAGGGGGAAACAGTCGGAATTGTTACCAAATGTGAGATATGCTCATTTATGTAGTCTTGAAGAAATCACAACGGAATTGACTGATCATGATAGCATAATGTAGAAGGAAATAATATTATTCTACAGATCCTCCGTGTCATGACAGCCTTGGAGAGGTAATGTTTGTTAAATTTGCAACTCGACCAGCCATTGCTTTCATGCTGAACCTCAAGAGAGTCATATCACAGGCAACCTGCCACTGGTAGAGCAAAATAACAATCAAAGACTATGATTTCAATTAACTTTGAAGAATGTAGATGGGTCCACATCACCATTCAGATTCAAGAAGTGAAACATTAATTTAGTGAATCATAAATTCATGGCGATGAAAATTGAATTAAAATATGAAATTTCAGCCAAGAAAGCACTAATAAAATCTCGTCTTTTTCATAAAGACTTCCATGATAATGCCGTTTATCAGATTTCTTTGATTATCAGCATAATTGCCGTTTAGTTACGTTCCTGGTTGGCGAATATTCCTTCCTTTTGATATCCAACTTGTTTCATACTACTTATAACGGGGCGTCATGTCGGTAGTATTTAAGTAGGCAAAAATTTAGCTTTTTAAAAGCTGCTCAAATAATTTTTTAGAGAACAGGACCGTTATCTCCGCAAAAAACTGAATCTTTTCATATAAACATTTTCACTGTATACAGATACTTTTTGAGTCGACACTCTACCTATATCCCTACTCCATGGCTGTTGCCATTCGCGATAATAAGCAGTACGATCATCACTGGGTAAATATTTTTCATGTGGTAGATGTTGTCGAAAAGACTAATTTTGCGCTTATCAATCATCTACCCAAGCAGTAACTTTGGTTCTACTCTTCTCAGGACTTCATAATTGGTGGTGCGGTGAAACCATCTAGCACCGAAAATCCCTTGGAAGCGGGACGCCGCTTATCCGTGTTTCTCAGCGGCCACAATTCCGAAGTAAGCATCAGCACTCTAGAAACACAAGTTTGCAACAACGTACATTATAGTTCTTGTGCTAATCCACATCTTCCTGCATCTGAAGAAATGAAGTTTAGGCTATTCTCCGGTTCACACCAACTTTCATCCGAAATTGTTATTTCATCGGCAAGGCTTGGGTTGTTGATAGGCCGTGCCTGAATTGACACCCTGCCGCATAGTTATAACGCGTTCCAAGTATGCAAAGCAAAATAACATCACAGGATCGCCCTGTCTAGAATCCTTGTCTGAATCAGTCACCAGTTTCATTTCCGAGTCTAACTGCAGCCTTGGCACTTAAGCACCTGCTCTTCAAAATGTGGATAATATTGGCATCCACTCCATATGATTTCAGTACTGCCCACATTGTGTCTTCCCGAATGTTACCGACAGCCTTAAGAGAAATCGATGAAGAAGACCATCAGCAAGGATCTGTTCCACAGTACTGCTGTTTCTATGGAAGCCTGCTTGTTCTTTTACCAGGAATGTCTCGACAGTAGCTTTCAGATCAGTAAGGTTGATACTACGCTCTAGGATGATCGGCAAGCTCCTGAAAAAGCAAGAAGAAAGCATGGGAAGCAGGCATTGATTTCGCTAGCAAGAGCATATAGGAACAAGAGCCGCATGCGATAGGAACCATTTCTGAAGATGCGAGTTGGAGAAGCAGGACAGGATCAGAGGAAGAATGATGAGAGGAGGAAGATAAGGGTTGAAGAAGCAGGGCAAGATCGGAGGAAGATGCGAGTTGGAGAAGCAGGTAGGATGAGAGGAAGAAGATACGACTTGGAGAAGCAGGACAGGATCAGAGGAAGAATGATGAGAAGCATTCTTCCTTTATATCAATAGAAGCAACTTCATCTACAAGAAGTTTCTTTACGTGAAATTTAGGTGGTGTAGATTCTTCTCGTGGATTTGTTCAGTTTTGTTTTCAGTTTTTGGTAACCACCTTCCCCAGAGTTTATTTTGTTTTTAGCTCATTCTGCTTCCTTAGTTTTGTTTTTGCACTCAAGAGGAAAGTAGACTGCTTCCATCAAAGAATCCAACTGTATTAGAGATACAGTATTTTGTTAGCAATTAGCATTTTAGATAAAGCCAAGTTATTTTATTGCATTTTATGCTCTATGTTGCTTTTGGCAGCTCCTCATAAACTCTTATTCATGCTCATTATCAATCCAATTGTCGTTGTTTTTAATAAAATATATTGAGAGTAAAAATTGTTATTTTATTTTATTGCGATTATGCACGTTTTCTTCACAGAAATTTGGAGTAGTAAGTTGGTCTTATGCATTTTTCTATGATATTGTTCTAACTTGAAAAATAGGTACAGATCTGTACTGCTAGAATCTTCGGAAATGATTATGTTCGTTCATGTCTCTAGAACGCGTGCTAAGCTTTTTATCGGTGTATGAATAGCAATGCCAGTGATTAACCGACATGTTCAGGGGATGCATATTTTTCGCCAATTTCAATAAAATGACATTAATGTTCGTCAAAAATTTTCCGTCTTTTTTGTCTCCTGTTAGTAATTAAAAACAAACACAAAAACATCTGAAAATTAAGTAATATTTTTTGCCGCACCCTGTATATTTGCTAGGTGCACAATGTTCCACCAATTTGCAATAGTGTAAATTTTTGTATTAGGTTAATTGATAAAGTCATTGCTTTGAGAATGGCAAACAGTGTTTTTGGGGAATGCCGCTCTGTCGAAATAAATGTTGTCATAGCATGTGATGAATAAGAAAACCTCCACAATAACAGAAATGATTTACACGGTGACGTCTCACACGAAACGAAGTAGCATACACCTGCGCGAGTATTTGTCACCGCATCCGAAGTAGCCACAGTTAGAACTGTGTACCATGGTTCTATTATCGCTGCACTATCTGATTAGCTGTTAATACTGCCACTAGATAATTACATGTATAGCAACCGCATGTGTATTGTACGAACATAGCCGTGAAGTAGAATGTAAGTACCTGGGATTATTATCCTCGGTTTTTTAGATCAATGTCAGTAATTAATGCTAATTGTACATTTCACACATTTTGGCTTCTCAACAGCGAGCTTTTCCGGATTTTTCATCCTCTTGCATATCATGTAATGCAATTGCAATCACAATGCATGGAGCTTCCTATTTTGTTGTTATGCTTGCATTTTGATAAACATAGCTAAAATATTTTTTTGCTTGACATTCATAAACTCTTCATTTGGTTTTGATTTCCTTTCAGATAATTTGCTACTATGAATGAAATTTGCAATGAGTCGACAACCCTTGTTCCCCTGGAATTGGGATTTATTCAGAAAACAGATCCATGGATGTTGACGTCGCATTCCTTCCCTAGTAAAATTGGTGGCCGTCCTGCTTGGCTCTCTCTTGGCACATTACCTCGAGATCTGAGTTGTGAGGAGTGTGGCAAGCAATTGTGCTTCTTATTGCAAGTGTATGCACCCATCGAGGGGAAACCTTCGTGTTTTCATCGCACAATCTTGTTGTTCATTTGTCGAAATGGTTCCTGTTATCAGGAAGGAAAGAAGCCAACCATGAGAGCTTTCAGAAGTCAACTACCTCATGACAATATGTATTATTTTCGAGACACAGTCGATGTAATGACCATGGATGACATAAAACGTCACGGCAATATCAAACATGCTGAAAGTATTCCAAAATTATGTGCAATTTGTGCCTGCGATGGCACTTTGCAGTGTGGGAAGTGTGAAAAAGTATTTTATTGCTGCAAGGAACACAAAGTATATGACTTGGATGAACGCCACGCCTCTGAATGTGATGATATTTTGACTGGAGAGAAGGAGTGGTGTCCAATATTAAACTGGGCTCACAATTCTTTCATTTTTCCAGAATTTGAACTTGTAATGGGGCCAGATCCTCATCACGATGACGAAAGTTCGGAGAAAAATAGCTCTGAAGGAAGCTTAGATGAGTCGCAAAGCAAATTTGAGTAAGTGTTACGTGGTGATACGACATTGCTATCTTACTCTTGATACTTCAATCGGGATAGTCGATGTGATGGGATTGTTAGATAAGCATAAATGTTAAAAAGTCACGATAGTGGATTGATAAAAGCGATGGATCAAATTTTCATGCAAGAGACGTGCGGCCAGTGGGACTCGAACCCACGACTTTCAGATTATCGACACCTGTCACTCTACCAATTGAGCCACGACGGCCTGCATGCAACCGACGTCAACTGTAATGTCTACCAATATTTACTCAAACATAACACAAATAATAAAAGTAGCGGTGCATTATTTACGTTTTGAATGAAAATCTGAAAAGTGATCGAAGAAAATATGGAAAATAAATGGCCAGTTTATTTCATATTGTGCATTTCTGGTCATCTATTTCACGGCTATAATTAAAGAATTCTGATTGAATAATCTTACATTTTTTACCCGAGTATTCTTACAGTACATTTATTTATATCTGTTTCAATAGATTCTGAAATGTATGGTGTTTGCTAGTTCATTCAAATAAGATTTCAAAGTTTACAAAAGGTTGGCGAATTGACTATATTTACCAAGTGGAGATTCATTCGAGCTTCTTAGTAGAATTTTGAAGTGAATTATCTTTGTAGGACTGTTTTCCAAGGACATCATCAGTGTTTGCTTGAAAATTTCAAAATAATCTGCATGTACGAGTAGAAGTCAATTTTTGAATTGCTATCTTTGGTAACAATAAACGATTTGGTCAGTCAAAACCTATTCCTTGCACTGAAAAGAAACTTACTCAAAACTTATGGTTAAAGTTTCAAGAAGATTAAATCATAGGAGCATTAATTCAAGGGCGCTTCGAGCGAACCCCACCCCCCTCGGCTCATAGTCGAAAGAACCCGGTCATCATATGGTTAAGCCAAATGCCGTAGTACTAGTCTAATGCAACTGATTGTGCTCATTTACTGGCATTATTCTTATTGATTTTTGCTCGTATTAGAGCTTTTTGTCATTGATCTTTCCTTCTATTCTGTCAAAGTATGTCATTGTGGAATTGATAATTCAGATAATCCCACTTATGGTCTATCATCTGGTAAATTATTTATAATTTAGCCATCACGTTAGAATATGGAAATGGAGTTTTCAATTCAATTTAATTGTGAAATGCATCGAAAATGATCTATTAGATAAGCGATCACAAAAGTTTCTCTACCACTTTTAATAAATTTCCGGTATTTTGGTTATCTCAGTGTATATTAGCGTATTTTCACTAGATTAGTTCATATAAGGTTTGATTCCTTGTTTATGTCAAATGTAGAAATCTCATACTTCTGAGTCTCCTCCTAATTTTTATCGATTTATCATAAAAAATGCTTTGTTAAATCATGAAGTTGATCTAGCCTTATTTGCTCTCATGATTACTTATTTTTCTTTACCCGTTTAGCGTTCTTTTCTCCTCCTCCGTGGGGTTGGACGATGATTCTTCGTGTAATGTTTCCATCGGTTCCGATCGAGGGCGTCGACTTCTTTGAGGACCAATTGTCGACAGTCTGCGGACACTTCTTTCAAATCCGAGATACTGTCTGGGTGTCATCTTGGTGTTTGTCCGCTGATCTTCACTTCCCATACTTCATAATTCCACTGATCTTCATCCAATAGCTGTTGCGCTTCCACACCACAGACATGCCATCGCAATCTGCACACCCTCATAGCCTCATCGATGGACTGCAGGTTTAGACGCGCGTGAAGGTCTTCGCTGGCAACTCTATTCGAGAGATACTACACACATCCTTCTGTCTGCTTCCTCCATTCTTCTCTTTTCTACAGCTGTCACAACCCAAGTCTCACCTGTGTAGGTCATGCATACTCTGACGCATGAGTGATAGATCTTTCCTTTCATCCAGCATAGAGTAGCACGACTTGTCAGGATAGGCGATAGCCCTCGGAATTTCTTTCAGTCCGTTTGAATTCGCGCAGTCATAGCTGATTCCATTCTACCACCGGAGTCCAACATGTCTCTCAAGTAGCAGAAACGGGTAACAGTGCCACACTTGCTTTCCTCCAAAGTAATTGCTTTCATTGAGCTTCTGTTTCTCACAACGGGTATATCTTCTGAGCATCTGTCAGACGAAAAGTTCGATACCGAACTTGTCCGACTGCCTTTTATACCACTACAACGTACGTGAGTCAATGGTCGACAACCGACATAACCCGAACAGACACTACACGGGTACTTGTATGTAATTAAGGTTATTCCTTCCCCTATTGCAGTTCTCATCACTTGTTTCTGTCACATTAACTTTCAAACCTTTGATGTTAGGTAGTCATTCTACGCCAATACAAAATTTTCTGCATAAGGAATTCCGAGAGGAAGACCGTCTGAAGAACCCGCACCGGTGGCATTCATGACGACTGTGAAGAGCAGTGGGACTGAAACCATGCTTACAAATTCCTAATTAACTTATTGCTCATCAAAATGGTATCATCGACTTATTAATTGAATTTCTTATCTTGAAGTTGCTGGCATTAATACATTTGTGAAGTAAATCCTTCGATAAGCACAATTCAACAAGGATTTGTCAGTATATGATGACATTCTCCTGATGATTTGTATGTGAGTGAAATGGAGAAATCGATGGACATTGGAAAATTATTTTATCGACTTAAATAAGCTTATCACTGAATTGTATTAAATACATTGTAGGCCTATATGTTTGAAGTTGAAAGCGCAAAAATTCATGAGATTAGTCGGTAAGAACACTGCCACAAGTCTCATCATGCCGGCGATCCTGAGCGCTTTGTTCTGTATTGCTTGTAGATAGTCAGTGTTTTGTTTGTGAGATGATTGGTGACCAGACTGTTGATGTGTATTCCAAGAGGGGACGTGTGATGGCATTGTAGGTGGCCACGATGGTATGTTGTTGTTTTCTCTAGTCGGTGGAAGCGAGACAGGAGAGGTTGTTGAGTGTGCTTCTTCCTTTATCGCAGATGTTGCTGACGTGAGTTGTGAAGTATTATTTCGTCATTTCTGTCGTCTTGGGGTGCCATGTCTTTGAGTTCTGTCACTACTGTCGTGTCATAGTCATCCGTCTACACGTCCAGGTCTCGACACTACTCAGTCCATCTCTCCTTGGCCTCTTCGGATAACTTCAACAGATGTCCATCGCGATCTTCAACAAATCGTTGCTTCGGTTCCCATTTTGAATTGATTTCTCTGATCATAGACTTCTAAATTTCTCTGGACAAATAGGTTGAAATTGGCTTACACATGATCAAGCCAACAATCCTAAATAAGACTACCTTACAAATAGACTGTCAATAAGCATAATCAACATTTTGGAGAACAGGTTGCCTGTCAGCACAACACAGGTTATATTGCGAGCACATCATGTATGTATATTTATGTACATTCAATATCGTATTTTTCTATGTCTATGGTCTGATGTTTCATCATTTTGAAATTTTGTCAATCTCGTTAAAGAATCTCGAACCGTTAGGTAAAAAATCTCGCTTTTAATTCCTGCGAAAGCCAGTGGCAATTTTTTTTATAAGAAAGTGAATTGTCAATTTCAAATCAAGGCTTGCTGAAGTAATAGTCAATTGGGTTGTCAATTTTAATTGCTTTAATATTTTTCAAAAACCCGGTGGCAACCGTGACTGTTTCTTTTTAAGTACAACGATTGTAATATTTGTGACAAGCTTGATCACCGCCGCGTTTGCGATGACTGTTTTGTAGTTTACAGCTCAACTTGCAGACACTGCAACGATTCTTAAATAGGGTGAACCTCGTGTCCATTTTACATCCGCTTCAAAGAGCATGAAAATGGCTCAAAGCTATCGAGCAATATCAGTGCGTTGGTAGAACATGTGAATAAAGAATATAGCGTAAAATGACTATTGCGGACTTTGACATCAAAATTCTTGCGAATCTAAATTCACCAATATTGACGCGTCTAAGTGAAGCAGACTTAATCAGAAAGTGGAAACCCAAATTAAATCTAAACACGAGCTGATCGATTGAGAGATACTCGGTCCTAAGACCGATATATATATATATATATATATATATATATATATAAACAGAATCAAAGCAAATGTAAATTGATATGGAAAAATATAAAAAACACAAGATCCACGCCAACATGTTCCACCACTTCAGTGGCTTCTCAAGGCGTTCACTTGACGTTATATATAACAATCACTCCTTGCTCTTTTAGAAACGTTCGGCCTACTAAAGGAAGCTGTCATTTTGCTTTTATGCTTCACGAATGAACCCTGATTGTAATTGAAGTCGCTCATCCGATGAAATGACCGTCTCAAATCAGGGCGCCTTGTTATAATGTGAAGACGAAGCTGTCAGTTTTAGGCCTAATGAAATTTCGCTTTCTGCGATGCCCACAACCTTACAGTATAGTAGCCTTCATATGTTCTTATTCGTTTAAATTTACATTTCAGACCCATGTCGGTGGACTCTGTGAACCAGCTTGAGAGTGTTATTAACGTTGCCGATAATTGTTCAGTTGAAAAGAAAAAAATGGATGATCGTTATCAGAGAAGCATTTTACGGGAGCCCAACCAAGTAAGTTATTGCTATGAAAACTTTTTTTCTAAACTGTCCAGACTTACAGCATCAACTTCAAAAGGGCCGGTGCTGGCATCCGACCAGAAAGCATTGTATTCCGCTGTAGGACGCGACACGAAATAGGTAGCATACAACTGCCAACTACATAGTTATAAAATTCATAATGAAATTAATGGTCTAGAATTTGATGATGAAGCAAACTACACGTAGACTAGCTGTAAACTACTAACCAGGGGATTTTAGAAAATCAAGGGAGGCAATTACAATTTTGCGATTTTGGATTAATTGTGTCACGTCCAACACTCGAAGCACGGGGGGAAAGGCACGATGAATCGTGGAGTGAGCGCGTGTGCATAAATCATCTGAAAACTGAATCGCGCCAGCCAGGCCCCTGGACTATGCACTGGGGGCTAGTGCTTTTGGATATCTCAAGCATTCGCCATTCACAAGTCTCCCAGCGTTCATATTTTTCCTTTAGGGGTGACTGGTCTGACTTGACGTTTTTTCTTTGTAAAAGCGTTGTCACTTCTTTCTGAATTAAAGCAGTGTTCCTCCATGTAAATCCATATAGGCCTAGATAATGCTTTTATAATCGTGGTCAGATGGGATGAAGTGGCATTGGGACGCTAATATAATGTCAATCAGTATATGTAATGCCTAAGTATTGTCTTTTTTTGAATAGTTGTAAAAGCGTCGGAATTGTGCGCTCCGCGAAGTTTAACGGCACTCATCGCCATGACGACGGCATCGATATCTTTCTAGTTGGTAAAAACGTTAGAAAGAAGAATGGTAACCTAAATCAAAATAAATGAATTGCTTCGATTGCAGAAATAGAGATATTGCAATTTCGGGGACGATTCCAAATCCCGGGATTTCTAGTTTTGAAAATCAATCCAAGGATTTCGGCATCCCGAAATATTATAATCCTGGGATCCTGGGATTTCGAAGCATATCAATCTCCAGCATGTTTAGAGGAAGAATTAGAAAACTGCTTTCTTATAGCTCATTGTATGCAGAGTTTGCTACTTTGCTTAATCTTCCCGTCAGTTACGATTTAGCGACGGCAATGTTGTCTAATTTATTGAGTCGTTCACTCGTTCTCATGGAACTGCATGGCAGTTATCACTTATCATTCACAACGCACTTGCTACTTTTTTTAGATCACTTCTGTTATCAGAGAATGTTGAATTGCATTGCATTCCTTAACTATCTGAAAAACCATGCTTGCTCTTCCAAGCAGCGTAGACAGATCTGAAAAGTAAATCATTATTACAACGAGTCTATACGCGTTAAAAATATCGCTTCAATAAAGCTTGTATTTGTGTTTATGCTTCATCTATGAACCTTTCGAATAACAATGCTTTCCTTAACACCCGTTATGTTGTGAAACCGATATCTCAAGAAGCCGGTATCTCATTGAAGCTTCACATAATACTAAATACCATGGGCGTATTCTCCGAGCATGCGTCGCATGGGTTTGAAATCAGATGAGATGTTGAATAATATAATATTTATCTGTGAAATAATTGCGTGATTCAGTTCAAGCTCTAATTAATTTAGTCGACCCAAAGATTATGAATCCACCATAAGTCTATTTGAACAAATCAAGGCTTGTCTTGCAAATTCAGGGCATTTGAACGGTCATATTTTTCCCCGTTCGTTCGATCTTCCGTTCATAAGCCTTCCGTACCCGTTCGTTCGTTCACCGCTCAAATGACCTATCACCCCCGTTCCGTTCGTTCATGGCATCAAACACCCGTTCAATCGTTCCTTATCAGTTTTTTTACGGATTTTACGTCACTTTTAACCCTACTGGGGCCTTGGACGGTGCTGACTTAGGTCAGATTTTGTTTGGAGCGTTGTGGTGCTTTGTAGTCCGGATGCCCTTCCTGCCGACTTCCAATGACACTTTCCGGGTTCTACCTCTGGACCATGAGATCGCTAGTCAAAACAATATTCAATCTTGATGGATCCTATATAGTGCTGTCGAACCTTACATTCTTTAGTGTTATCGTTTCTAGCTAACATTGGTTTTCTTAGAGAAATGTGGAGGCTGGCGATGCAGGATGTTCTCCCATCTGACATCGTGAAATAATACAAGCTGCCCTATCGGAAAATTCGTTTTCGGAATTGTCCCACCATGACAATGCGTAACATAAGTTGACGTCACACGCGCCCTCTGTATCAAACCCTATCAAAATCGATAGAGGAAGTCATAATCGTTCTGTCTTGATGATTAGCCCATAACACGCTGCACGAAGTTGCTATCTAGGTGACGATGGGTTGATGTTAACCCATTTGACACTTCTCTTCTGGAACTTGTCAGCTAGCCCTGGTCTCGCCTTCAGAAATAGTGACTGAAGAATAGGATGTGACTAAATTCGATAGTGACTAGATTCAATTGCATAATGAGCTTAGGCAACGTACATTAGGTCCACGTCATGCATGTCGCCAAGAATCCCTACCTACATATCCACTGACCGGATATGAATTTGCAGATTAAGCCATTATTGCAAATGCCCGTGCCCGCAAGCGAATAACCATTCATATAGATTAAGGACATCTATTTTTGGAACAATACAATAACAAGAATCAATAACAAGAGATGGAAGCATTGTTTAATAGCAAGTCTCTTGTCATTTTATTCACGAAATGTCATTGAATTGAAGTCTTAATGCTTAAACAAGCAATTTCGAAGAGCATCAATAGATTCTTCTTTCCTCGAAATTTCCGATGTTTCATTACACCACGAAATCCCAATGGGTTACTTGTGACCCATGCCCAAATTGGCACTTAAACATTTTCAAATTTCAAAATACTACTTTTTTGAAGTCAGAAAGTGTAAATAAGCAATTTTGGAAATTATCAAGGATTTTTTACCATTATTTCTTATACTGGGTTTTCTGGGGTTAAATTACCGTTCAATCAAGCAAAAAAAGTCGCTCGTTCCGATCATCATTCATCGACTTCTCAGACATGCCGTTCGATAATTCGTTCATCAGAAAAATGAAAAAAGTACCGTTTAATCTTTCGCTCAGACCGTTCGTTCAAATGCCCTGCTTGCAATCAACAGGGCGATGGGAAATCTATGCTCAAAATATAATCATTTTCATCAGGTCTGCAGAGCGCTTTGCATACAGTTGTCTTCTATCAATGCTCTTCTCCCTGTAATGCGTTCGGCTGGGGGCTCCGCGATGACTGCAATTGCATCTGATGAACGACGTCGTGTTAGTGATTCTTTGCATAATGAAAGGGTTAAGAAAAACAAATATTGACAGGACTTACCGATATTGTCTGCTCTTTGGCAAAACGGGAACTACCTTTTAGAGGCCATGACGAATCAGAATCTTCTAGCAATAAAGGAAATTATCTTGAAAGCATTGACCTAGTGAGCCATTGCGATTCGGCTTTAGCCATACACTTAAAGGAATCTACCATTTTTCGAGGAACATCAGCAGTTCAAGAGGATTTGATAGCCTCAATCGATTATTTTGGCCAAGACATCTGCCATCGTGAATACATGGTGAATTGATCTCAACTGTTTTTCGATATATAGACGAGAATTGCGAAATTCAAGAGCGCTTTCTTTGTTTTACTGATGTGAGCTCCGATCGATCTTCAGATGCATTATTAGATTTTATTGCTACATGACCATTATGCGGTCAAAATTTCGTATGCCGTGCATTAATGAAATAAGAGAACAGAAGTAGTGCATATTTGTTCGTTCAAATTCATGTGATGCATTACTGTGTTTACATTTATCAAATGATTTATCGCTACATCCAACGTTGCCACCGCTGCGCGTGCACGGATGAGCCTGAATCTGCGCGGATGAAGATGAGAAAATATTCCTTTATTTGGTGTGATAAATTTAGAAGATACGTTTTTTGAAGTGCCGGTAGCTTATTTCTTGTAAATATACAATTAAACATTTTTTCTATTAGAACTACTACTTTGACTTAATTTAACATGATTCAGCTATTATGCTATCGATAAATATGTAGGTAGTAAAGTGACATTGATTTGATATCGATTGGGTTGGTTTGTTAAGTTTGAAATAACGTGCTTTCATTTACTGGAGGACTTACGATAGTAATAATAGCAGCTTAGTTTAAACTCAAAACACATTAGTGCCGAGCCTGTTATCGGTGGTTGAGCTCAAATGGTTATTCGTATCAATGAACTCAAAAGAAACAAATATGTCAATATATTTCTAAATTGGCTCACATGCGCGGAAGTCATGGTACTAACCAATTCGCTTCAGGGACGTAGCCTTCAAATTTTTGAAGAGAGAAGTCTATTTTCTTGTGAAGTGATCACAGCAGAAATATATTTATTTTACTTCAACAACATTTAATCATCGTAACCCACAACAATATTTTTTTAAGTTCGAGCTGCACTAAATAATTGCTCAACCAAAAATCTATTTGATATTTTAAAGTAGCCTTGATTGATTTTTCCATTTTCGTGTTATTGTTGTGTTTACTTCCACAGTATGTCTGTTATGACGTCTTCTGTGACTGTTGACTTTTAATATCAGTTACTATGCTTTAATCAGCGTATAGAGTATCACAATTACAGACGCTTTATTATTCATACCTTATCATAGTATTGAGATCTTAGTTGAGGCATGAATATTCTAAAGCGTGTAAACTTAATCTTACATATACGAGTAATTTGTATACTGTCCTTTATATAATACAATGATACTGTCCGCAAAAATTGTTACTGCTGAAGCAAATTTTCTTATTATTTCTATAACATGTACTTTTAGCAGTTTTGATATCTAATTTACATGCAGTTTTATCAGTGAATTCAAATAAAATCTTTACCAAGAAATAAAAATCGGAAATGTCATTGAAATTGCTACTGAATCGCTATTGATTTTAGCACGTTCAAGAACGCTGGATATTCATAAAACCTAGACCAGTCTAGATTTCTGTTTTTAGCAACAGAAACTTTCCTTTCGTAAACATTTTTCATGAAGGAAATTACCAATCCACTGCTTAGTAGATAGTTTCGTGGAACAACGAATATGTTCCCAAAAGTAAGTGCTCACAGATATAATTTCCTAATACATGTATATATCATAGGCTTGATTGGTTATATATCATTGGTCATTCTTAAAGGAAGCCATAAAGCATTATCCTATAACAAAGTCCGGCCTGTGGTGGTCGTTTGTTATGTTGATAATGCTTTCAAATATCGTTTGATACTTATACTTACCGCATTGTGGTTGTATATCATGCATTTGTTGTATGCAAACGTTTATTTCAGGACATAGAAACAGAACAAAGACATTTTGATAAACAGCGATTAGATATCACCCCCTTTTGAGATCTCTCTAATCGGCAAGCCAGCAACTTGTTATTTCTAGGAATTATTATCAATGGCATTTATCTACTGCTATTGTCCAGAAAAGTTTTACAGTAGGTTGTTCAGAGGTCATACAAAAGAACATGATTCCTTCACGTCTTCAATACCGTGGTCAAGTACTCATCATTGTTTCCTATGTCCGTCGCTATAGATTCAACTGAAGTGCGAAGGGTGCAGCATGTCGTCATAATGTACAGTGGAGTGTAGCATTAAGTTTGTTAATGCACGACTTACACGTCTCGACCGCTTCGCGGTCTCCACGCTGTTGTGCATTAATCACTACATGATGATGTAAAAATGTATTGAAAAATCATATTTTGGGAAAGCTTGTAGCTCAAACTTACGATGCTGCTGCTGTTATGACTGGTCACCTGAATGGTTTGAACAAGAAGGTCAGACTTTCAACCGTGTGCTCTTTTCGTGCATTGTTGTAGTCATTTACAGAATTTGATTCTGCAACAATCCGCAAAGCATATTATGAGGTGTAGGCCTATAGTATTTTTTCAGACCCTGTCTTCTTTGTCAACATTTTTCTCTAAACCACCTTTGAGAACTGCTGCTCTGCAGGATAATGTTCAGAAGAAGTTACCAAGAGTTGCACCAACCAGATGGAATTTTACTTCAAGATTGGTAAACGCAGTCGATGAAAATTACGAGCAACTCATCGATTTCTTTAGAAATATCCTCGATAATCCCTCGGGATGGGAAGAAAATGCAGTGAACAGATCTCAGGGATATATATTTTTTCTACAAAGTTCGAAACGCGTTTTTTTTGATTTCAGTGTTTTCTCAAGTTTTTCTTTGACCGACGTTTTATTTGACATCCTGCAGTCGACAGGAATGGATATTTTGTATTGTGCGAATAAGATCAATGAACTCGAAACAAAATTAGAAGCGATTGGAGATGAAAAAATTGAAATGATTCGTCAGGAATCTCAAACTCGAATTCCCGCGAAGCGATTTCACGGAATTGATCAAACTGAAAGAACGTGGTGGTAGGAAATTATAAACAGAGATAATAGTTTGTTTACCGTAAAATATGTGTATATTTTACGGAATGTTCCCTATGTTCGTTCATCGATAGTTCTGTCTGTCCCGCCAATAATGAACCAATTACACTTTGCTTCATTACCGTCAGTCTTGCAGATAGTACCAAATCCGTGAACTGATTTTGGACGCTTCTGCATAATCTGTAGCTTAATCTTCGCATCACAGCATTCCGATTTCTCTACCTTGATAAGTAAGAGCTCAACGTGACATTTTTGTTTTGGAACTCAGGAACGTAGGGATAATTTCAGTGTGGTCAATGAAAAGTAGTTAAATAAGTCACATCAATAGATGTCATTCAGTTCATGTCGTCATTCTCAGGTATGATGTCATTATCAAACAACCTGGAGGGCGCAATGTACTTCAAGCTAGTTAGGGGTAGATCATTTTACTGAATGGACGCTCGAATAGGCTTTAAAAGTTATAGAGGTATATCAGCTGTAAGTGATTACTTTTTAAATCTATTACTTATCCACGATGCATATCACCCGTAAAGGTTAGATACTTTGATGAGGCATTTCTTGAGAATCTTTTTTGCACCGTGTGCCACATCAGTCAATTAACAAATAATTATTTCTTTTCAGGTTTTGCGATATCATCGTGCTGGTGAACCGCTTTGGATTTGTGAAAAAAATCGTTTGGAAAGTCCTCCTGTTTGTGGTCGCTGTGGTGCCGCCCGTCAATTCGAATTTCAAGTTCTTCCTCAACTATTGAGCCGCCTAAATTTGGAATTACTAGGAAATTCAATGGATTGGGGTTCACTGTTTATTTTTACATGTTCCAACAGCTGCGATACAACAGAAAAAGATGACGTTAATGATGACACTCACATTGATTACGTTGAGGAATACGTTTGGAAACAGGATATCGTTCAATGAAATGTGATAACTATCCAAATTTTCTTGAATAAATCTTCCTTTGTGCTTGTGTACAGAACAAAATGTAATTGCTTCCTCTTTTGGCACTAAGAAGTTTTGATAAATAGAAGAGTAAAATATACATACTGCTTTAACGATTTTTTTTACTTTACATCTGAAGCAGAAGTTATGAAGGCAACTTCTTATTTTAAGGCTAATACTTAAAGCATGCATATTCAATGACTTTTCCTAAAAGTCCTTCAAATCAGGGTAGGAAATTTCATCGCACACATCTGGAAATAAGCCTACATGTGGTGCATTGACCATTTGACCTGACCATTCTCAACAGACTGATTAATCAAAAAAGTTCTTCAAAAATTAGTCAAGGAATGTTAATAAAATTCATTGAAAATAACGAATCAGTTTCGCAAGAATGCTCTCGCGTAGCAGTCAACATGTTAGCAGTTTGTATCCTGGTCAAAATAGACGGAGTTCTTGTGGTTCCATTTGCTTTTTTAAGATGTTTCTGACTACTTAATGATCTATTTGTTAGTACTACGTCGTAATATGATCTTGAGTATGTATCAGAAATTACTATCACTGCATGCATACATGTTTTGTCAATTAGCGTTTTCGTTGGGGTTCATCACTCTAATAAATTCCCTGATCAACAAGTAATTAACATGCGATAACTACTCTTAGTTCAGGCTGAAATCACGGGAAGGCGGGGTACCACAGTTCTACCGAAAGTGGTGTTTTTTTTCAATGTTTGAATTATTCTCACAAGTTAAGAAAGTTTGAATACATGGATTTGCATCATATCATTTCAATATTGAAAATGTGTTGATTTCATGCTCCATGTGTGATAGGCAACTTTTGTTTTCCACACAAAACCTTCATTGTTGTTAAAAGTTTCCATTGCAAATTCCAATTCAGGGGAAAGAGTTTACAAAGGCATATTTAGTGATCTAATTATAGCCTAGAAGTAAATGCGTTGAGCTACAATATTTCATTTTAATTTGGAGACCGATCGGCATATGAATCCGTCATTACTTGTTGAGCAGATTGCAACTGCAATGGAAGTCTTGACATTGGGAGGCACGCATGAGAATTGAGACTGTCACCCACTACGGAATTTTTTAGTAGTAATGAAAATGATTAATATGATAGTCAAAATTTTGTGTTTGATGCTCTATCTGTCGCTGCATGAGTGTTTTATTTGCGACATCCTGTCCAAATGTTTTATCATTCATTCAATTGTGACAATGCACTACCGATAGTTCCCTTTCGAAAAACGAGCACAAAATTTATATGTACTTAATTGACATAGACAAAACTACATATGGCACTGATGTGTATAGCTGGGCCTAGATTTTAGATAAGTTTTTAAGAATCAGTTGTAATTTACAACTCATTTGATTGATTCATTCAGAGGGTCAGACCTATAACTTCTGATTCAATTGAACAAGATTGGCGTGTAACTTAATTTATATCGTAAATGTTTCCAGGAGAAATCGATCACGTGTCATGGAAAGTCGATACATCATAAACTGCTTACGAGGATGACCCGAATTAATCATACCTATACGACTTCTGTTGTAAAACTTACAGTATAATGTCTTTCTGTTATGTTAATCTTCTAAAATCAGATTTTTCTGATCACTAGTTAACGATCGAGCTACCCCTAGATTTTACTCCATTTTTGAGCGTTTCCCGGGAACACACCAGATCGACCCTCCTCAGTACGGAGAATTCTCATGTAGGCTATGTTGGAAGGTACTCGAACTAGAAGGACCACCAATTGGAAGGTCTCCCTTCGAATGTCAAGACATTCATTTTCATGAAGTTGGCGTCATTTCACAACCTGGCAAGAGCTCTGAGTGAAGTCGGCTTTTAACTTTACCGGTAGGCCCTATAACTCTTCAAATTGACCTTAACATTTCCAAACTTAATTTGCGATTTTTTGAAATTAGGAAGTCCTTGTCAGATCAATAAATCATTATAGAATAATTGCACGACTGTCAAAAGACATTCAGCCATCGAACTGAATACAGGACAAGACATTTACAGAACATTTACGTAGATGACCAAGCGGTGAGAGGTTAGCCATTTTTTTTCAAAGTTCACATGCTTCTTTACTTGTAACTTATTATGTGATAGACCAACACGCTTATCGAGATAGTCCGGTTACTTTGTTCTGCCTTAAACACTTCGAAAGCAATTCATTTACATACCCTGTTCAGGAAAAACAAGCAAGTAATTATCATCATAACTGTATATAATTACAACGCTACATGAAGACAAAATAAAAAGGTTGGGATTTGATACATAGAGGACACAGATCATGGCATTTAAAATCATCGAACAAGAGAGATTCAAGGGATGTCGGTATATTGCACTTAGAAGGAAAATGCAGCTGAAGAAATAATGCCTGAACTGTAAAAGAGAAAAGAGACGAAGAGCAATGCCGGAAAGGAGGGATGAAGGCAATGTAAGAAAACTGAGGAAAATCGAATGATTTATGAACAGAGCAAGGCTCAAAAAGCAAACAGAAAGCACATCACGGAAATAAACATCTATTTACAATAAGCGCCTTGATGTATTGTACACACACATACATGCACAATTGCACATGTACATACAAACATTAATGTTCAGTATCATCCGCTCAAAATTTGATGCACACATCAACTCCATAAATTCACTGAAGACGCAGGTAGATAAATCGGTAACGGACAGAATTTTCACCCTAATTTAGATCATGAATACGAAATAAAAAACAAAAATCACTGACAATATTCTAGAATAATTTGACCATGAAATGCAAACAAGTCAAATCACATAACCACCAAGTTTTTTTGTTTCTTTGGTGTAAACTCTAAAATATGGCCTTGACTGGAGGTCAAAGCGGTAACGAATGATGATAATACATTGCACTCATAACAAATAAGGAAGCCATCTAAAAATGATACAAATGTTCTGTAAGAAAAAATGCCAAAGCTACCTACTACCGGTGGCTGAAACGCTGTCGAAATAGATTGCATCATAAACAACATTTGAACATTATTAGATAGCTAGATAATTAATTATGATGTCTATTGTGTCTTGAAGTCTGCAAAAGATGGCTATATCATGCTCCGACAGTGAAGCAAGCTTGCAATGTCCTTTGAATCACTTATCTTATCGTATTGAATGAATCAATTCACTTAATAATAATGTAATGATGAACTCGTGAGCAATCATAACAACTTACCTGAAAAAATAAATGCGCAAAAACTCAACAAAATGCAAGTTCTGTCCAGAATTACTACCATCTGTTACACAGATATCAAAAAATGTTATCTTTCGACTTGTTCGTGTACTTATAGCTTCTGATCATCGTGCATGATAATCACAGTTAATCAGATTGGCAAAAAATATCAACTATAAGTGAGAATCTGACATATATAACTATCACCTCATACAATTCAGTGGGGCACATATAAGCGAAGACTGCAGTCAACACTATGTACAGTACATAGAACACTGTAGGTGTAATAAGTAGTACGATCACTTTGTCCAAATGACGATGACCGGGCCACAACATTGTTGGATGAGCAGAGATTAGGCGGTGCCACATGAAAAGGAAGTTCATTGTCAAGTTTAAATAGATAATTGTGTAAAAGTGAGAATTACACATAAGGAGCCACGACGAAGACACCATAGACAAGCACGATCATGATCCATTTAGGAGTTTGAGATTGGAAATAGTCAATGAGATGTGATTGGGGTCAGGACTGGGAGCCGCTTAAATTGTTGTCATCCCGCGCAGTTTTGGCACATGAACGCGAAAGGTGATGACCATCGAAATATCGTAGCCGTGCGTTGTTAAAACAATGCGAACGTATTTAATATGTCGTTGTCGAAGTGATATTGATGTCATAGAGTCGATATCAGAGTCAAGAGAAGGCGCGCAGAAAGTGAAAGAACGAAGGTGACACTCGTACAAAAAAGAAAAAGAGCTTAGACATCTTGGAATTAAAGCAAAAATGGAAACAGTAACAATGAAGCAGAAAATTGTCTTTCAGTTAACAACGAATCTCAATTCAACACTTTCAGTTTCCGTGATAAAAACCTCCTTTAACAAACGTATCAACAAGACAAACACTCATATCAACGCGCCACTCTATCGTTCTGTCATTCTTAGAAGTTTTGTCAACACACTGGCACCATGTCCACTGTTAGGTGTGCATTTCACTTCCACGACAAACTTTCCCAACTTGGACAGTTGGATAAAATTCAGGTGTCACAGATAGCTGAAGTTTATGTCATTCAGTCGACGTAATATTCTCCCCCATCGCCGCTGACTTCCAACACGTGATTTTTGTGTGTGTATGAGCGTGTGTTGCTTGTAGGGATCGTGAATGTTATACACTGTGTAATCTTGTGATTACAGGATAGCCGGTAAACCGACCTCGTTAGACCAATATAGATAAGAGAACTTTTGTAGAAAAGGAACTTCAGTTCGTCTATGTAGTTTCAAGTGAGCCACTATCACGTTGTTCCAGTCGACTTCATTTTCTGCAGTACTCGACTCATTGTTAGCACCAACTCAGCGAACGTTGGCCGTTCAAAGCCGTGATAACTCCAGCACCGCATCATAACATCGAATACAAATTCAGGACAACGCATGGGTTTCGAAAGTCGGCGCCCAGACTCCAGCATTTGCAGAATTTGCACTCCGGTCAAGTCCTGCGGAAAAAAAGAGAGTTATCAACGATTATCGCCTGAACAATCCATTCGCATTCTCATAGTTGCAGAAGATCAATAGTATCATTACACAAATGAGCATCAACAACACAAATATGATAGGTGAGGCTTTAAATCAAATGTCAAAGGGGAACACTTTTCAATTTTATTTGTCGTTTCAATTCAAACAATGTACACTGTATATAGTTTCTACACATCATGAAAATGAAGCCTTATGAAAATCATGGTTCTATAAAAAAATAACTGATGCATTTCCTGATGTTGAGAAAAATGTGAAGCAAGGTAATTCAAGTTCATGACAAATCATTACAGGCCACGAAATCTCAATTCTTGTGAACACAAAATTTAAGAACCTCATAGTGAATACTGCGCACCCTGCTGTTCCTCCTCTTGCTAAAACACAGGCTATCTTAGGCTTCTAGCTGCCACCGATCTGCCAGAAAGATTTTTCGGCATCCGGTAACATCGGCAATATTGAGTCGAGTAATGTCGAGATGTTGACCTTGGTGCAATAATCTGTAAGCTGCGGTGACACCGCTTCGAATCTAATTTCTAAATAACCTGATGTGGTCACCTGCTTCCTTTCATTTGCTATATTGACCTTTCATATTACTATGATATTAGAAGAGTCAATTATATACCCTACGCTTCGTCCGCCACTTCATTGTAATTTTTTTGCCAGTTGTTGCGCAGTTAGACAAATTTCTTAACCGAAACCGTGGTAACCGAAACCGACCGATAACCGCAGAAACATGTATATCCAACTGTTAATCGTATGAACGCATAGGCTCAATGCCCTTAATCAGTTATACTGGTCATCGTAATAAACTGCAACTTACGAGCACATAATAGTCGCATATAGAATACATGATAGGCTATGCTTGGCTAATCGACAAAATACTGACAGTAGCCTAATAGACTTGGACTATTTTGGTTCACCCTACCTAGCTATTATTATACAAAGCTTCATTCTTGTAAAATTCGTGGTTAAAGCTGTTTATTATATAATGCATGCACACATGTAGTCAAATACAGTGGCTTGCAGGTGTGAAAGTTGATGATTTTGCAAATTCGATTCTCCTGTGGGCGGCATGCTTTTGTGAAGAGTGCTTGAGTGGATACGTGCATGTATGCTTACATGAGAATGATGAATAACCAGCAGAATAGATAATATAACCTCTCTTATTCTTGACCGTGTTCTGTGCTGTCATTTTGCCTCGTACAGAAATCCCTAAATACTCCGGTTTACTGACACCTTAGTTCAGGGTTTTTTTTAAGGTTTCGTTTACCCGCCCACTCCCGAATTCTACCCGCCAATCTAAAACAAAGCAAAACAAGGCTTGTAGATCTTTCTTTCAATTTCCTTTCCAGCTGTACAAAGAAAGCGGAAACAAAGTTTTATCTTTTGAATATTCAGCAAATTAGAGGTGGTGGTACAATATATGCCTACATGACGTACATGCACTAAAATGTGCACAGCAACAATTGCTGGATACAGTTGTACACCTCCATAACTTTCAGTGATGCAAATTCTATAAATGAAGTAAGCTATGTGAGACAAGAAAGCACCACTGCAAATGTATTTCTTCATTCGCAACCAGTAAAATTTATTTTGGCATGGTCCACTACATGACTACATAGTATTTCCGTTTTGATAACTTCCTACTTTTAAATGCGTGTGACTGAAGGAAAGTTTTGTACTTGTTAACTTGACGATCGTTGCGAATCGCATAATCGAACATAAATAGGTTTCGTATAGATTATCCACACCTGAAATAGGGTTGGGTTTAATAATCTTTAAATTCGAATTATGCGAATAATTCGAATTATTCGCCTTATGTGAAAAACAACAGTGACTGACATGGACAGTGGAAATTTTACCCGCCCAAATCGGGCGCGTATATCGCCTTAAAAAAACCCTGCCTTAGTTAACAAGCGATGGCATGATACCGCTATAGAAATAAATTCATCTCACGGATGAATGACTAGTCACTAGTGAGATAATCGCCATTCGCGAAAATGTAACCGTGATTAGCCGTAATCGCTGAGACCGTTAACCGCAGCCGACCGTAACCGTCGCGCTTTTAACTGTAACTGGCCATTAACCGCGGTTAACCGTAACCACGGTTATAACCGCACATCACTAGTTTTGTCCCACATCTAGCATTTCCCGTTTCCATCTAGCCGTCATGCAGTTTTACAGAGTTCTATAGTCACGTGCAGGTAAAGCATAATGAAGGTCACTTGTAAGTATTGGCAAAACAAAATTAAGGGTCTATCCGAGTCTACTTCAAATTCTTTGGCCCTAGATATCAGAGTTTTCCTAGCTCACTGTGAAAGTTGAATTGAATTCTAGAAATTATGAACATTTTTAAGAAAATTTTAGACTACCTTCGAGATTAAAAGCTTTAATTGACTCACACGACAATCCATACCAATCTATTTCATTTCCTATAGTTCGATAGGTGCTTCAGTGCAACTTTTTAAAATTGTCGCCGAACGGCTTAAAAGTGTGCATGTAACCCCAATACAATAGTCTTCATGGACAAAAGTGGAATTAGATCGTTGCCTGGACAAGAATGATGTCATCATATGAATAATTGATATTATTAAAACAAATTACAAAATATACATTAAAAACACATTAAAAGATAAATGGATTCTGAAAATTTTCCAGAAACTTAACTATTCAAAATTACCATGTTAATTGACAAAGCTAAATCGTCCATTAACACGTAATATATTTTATTATGATGTCCGTCCAACCCCCTTGAAAACGAATCCTGTCTGCAACTGTGATTGACGTCAACTAATTGAGTTTAATATATTATAGAAAGCAAAATCTTTCCAGTATTTCATTAGAGATACAAAGAAAAATTTCATTATCCTTCTCCCCCTATACTTTCATTGATAACATGACACAGATAAGAGAATGCAAATACGGTTAACATAAACACACTCATCACTGCAGTAGTGGCACTGAGTCCGCCCTTTTCTATTGCTCAGATGAAAAGTGAGACGATGATCTTCAAAGTACGAGTTTCACACTCAAACTGACCGAAGACAAATTGTGAGGGCGCTTTTTCAGATGCTCATAATATTTCAATGTATCCAAATCATAATCCACCACCTAAATCAGAATAGCACGAGTCTCATTCCGAGTTAAATCGGTTAACATCACGCAACATCTATTGGATATAAATTAATAGGATCAAAGATCCTTCATAGGCCAGGTCGGTGACTTACATTTCAACATACAAAGCCCTCTGTATGCCTAGTAGTCAACGAATATTTCATGAGGTTATACACATGCAGTTTAAGCTAAAAAATATATTTCTAAAAATCTACAGAATACGATTTACTGTATTTTATAGCACTGTTAGATAAGTTTAATATTACGCTGCATCAGTATAACGCAATGCAGTATTCATGCAATAATGATTATTGACAATTTCAAAGGTCCATATCTTTTGGCTATGTTCTTGAAAACCGAATAAATAATTTTCGCCATATTGACAGGTCAACAAGGTCAGGGGTTCAAGCTATCCGCATGATTCATCGAAAATGAGTTAACAAGTGAAGAAATACTACAATAGCCATATTACATCTAACTCAACTTCATTACATTGGAATCTCTAATAGTTACAGACATCGAGTTTCAATTATGAGATGAGAAATCGTAAATATGCGAATTATTCTTCCTTTCCAAGATGTTGCTTTAATCAAAATTTACATAATTTTCGTCTCCACGAATCTGTCTAACAACGTCTAAGATATGCGAACTAATGGGTTTTCTAAAATTAAACATACAGCAATAGTTACAACAGTAACGTGTATTTGAATATAATTGAGAATATTTACTATTATCAAATATTACTGCGCTGATGTTAATTGAGGCAAAATATTCACAAAGTACGATGAGGCAAGTTTACACTTGCAGTCTTTCTTGTGCGAATGTTGCATGCTTGTTCGAATGTTTGCATGACTGCTTAGGTGATAGTTAGATTCTGTTGCATGCGAGCAACACAAGCGTTAAAAACGCAAGTATTTATTAGCAGCATTCAATAAATAAGTCCTCTTGAAAACCGAAAATCACAAATAGACCTACTTTCAAGTTGTAAGAAGCGATATGCATATAAAATAGGTTTTATACTCGTATATTATGGAGAACGTTCATGTCATATAAATATAATTGGAGTCTTTCCCAGCGACAGTCATATCAAGAACATTTTGCAAGGAACATTTTGACTTGATACTTTACAGACGACGTGAACAAATTTGAGGTTCTACATGCCAAATTCGGTACAAAATCAAGGCACGAAAGCGTAGTACTGGCGAGCAGACAGTAAATTTTTGAGAAGAGGGGCAAGGAGCTCATAGAATTAATCAAGTAATCAGCCACACATTGTTGGCAGGAGTGGACAAGGTAGATGGGAATAGGTCGTGCAACATTTACCACCAAAATTGAAAGTGCGAGCACACTAAAAAGTGCAGCGCATACTTTGAGGAAATGAACTTCTTTCTTGCGGTATTGCTCTATGACAGAATACAGGTTCTACGTAGAATAAGCGTTATTTATGAAAGTGACGATCTTCACTATCGGATATAACAGAAGAACTTTCTTCAATAGCAGTCGAAGCTTCCCGCCCCTGTACCGTAGGCTATACAGCTTGTGGTCGTACTTGTGCTTATCGTCGAAAACCGGTATGGCTTGCGACTGGCAATGCGCAAGTTTCCGACGTCTCGAATGAATACGCACCACATTGATTTTATCTTGTGCCATATCCACAGCAGCTTCGATTGGTCGTTGTCGTCGCCCAGATCTAATTCCACCGAGCAGTAGAAATATGCTTCTCTCAAGATGAACATAAAGCATTCCTAGGGCATCTGCATGATGAAAGGGGACTCCGAGAATAGAATTTTCCTTGGGATTCGAGAATGATTAATTCGAGCACCGATGATGACCTAGCTAGGATGCCCTCATTAGTAAAAGAAATTCACCACGACTAGGGACATGAGTGCTTGGTGCGCTGTCATGATGCAGTAGGATCCTGCATTCGTGATCTACATATTGCGCTCGTGTCCTTGAAGAGTGTTGGAGACGCACTCAATCGTCCTAATTTTCGTCCAAGGACACGAGCGCAATGTGTAGATCATGAACTGCTGCATCATGACAGCGCACCAAGCACACATGTTCCTAGTCGTGGTGAATTTTTTGACTAATGAAGGCATCCAGCAGCTAGGTCATCCACCTAACAGTTCAGATTTAGCTCCGTGTGACTTCATCGTCTTCCTAAATGTTAAGCACGTGATGGGCTGAATCGCCATGACTCGCCAGAGACAGCTGTGACAGCTTTCACTGATCTGGTGGAGCGACTCTCTGCTTCGGCGTGGTCCTACTGCTTCACAGAGTGGTTTCAGCGCATGCAACCGTGCGTCGACGCTGGCGGTGGATAGTTTGAAGAGATGCAATTGATATTTCTGACACTGATTCATTACTTTTTGGAAATCTGTCAACTTTCTGAACACCCTCCGGAAAGCTATTACTTACTCTACTGATTCTGCATTCAAATGGTTGCTCAGGTCCGTAAATGCAAAGATTAGTTGCGCTCTGGTTTTCACTGAAAGTGATCTCCGTTAATCTACCGACTAACTTCACTAGGATGAAATCACATTGAAGAGATATAGTGAGATGACACATCCTTGTCGAACACTGGAAGCGATGGGAAAACCTTTCGATAACGTTCCATACGCTCTTCCATTGCTATTACCATTGCAATATACGAAAGGCATAACATTTACCATTTTTTCTAGGATTCTCAGCAAGGTCTATGAACTGAGTCAAAAGCAGATTCGAATTCAGAGAAAGTTGCAGTGTAATCCCGACCATTACGAATTTACCGTAGACTGAATATCTCATCAATACAACCTCGGCCTTGAAGAAACCCGGCCGACTCCTCTCTTAATTCACTCTCACACCACCCTTCGGCTTCGATTCCTGACCGTATAGTGAGCATCTCAAGCCGCATAGTGACGTAAGGCAATGTGACTGTAAAGGACGAAATGCTGGACATCGAATCTCGCCTTGTATTAATTTTAATGAAGAACAATGCATGATCTCTGCTGTCGCGATTGAGCTAATTTGCATTGGTGTCTTAATTTTTTTGTTCTAATATATTAATTACTTATATGTCTCAAATATATTTTAATTGAATACATCGAAATTATATTAATCGAACTATATTTGTATTCAAGTTTTCAGTTCAGAGTTACTCACACTGTTAGGCACCAAAAAATAATAGAATATCAAAGGGATATTGTTTAACTGTCACAGGTTGGAGAAGTTCAATAGCGAATCGCATCATTTCTGATGCTGATTATCGGTCAGCACGATTAATTAAAGAAATCAGAATAAGAATCTGAATTAATCAAGAATATAGAAATCTTAACGTGTTGCACAATTTTACAATACATCTCGGTCGCAGATTTGTCTTTCTGATTTCTTTAATGGAAAAGTTCATCATACCGGTGTACTATGGTACTTTCAGTACGCATGTTCAAATTTAGTTGTGAACAAATGTATTGCACCTCAACTCAGTTGGGTTATTTCAGTTCACTGCTCCACGTTAACTGTATAAATATAATATAATGAAAGAAGTGAATTTATGGAATCAATCTCTCATTTCGTTCAATTGCCAACAACAAACTTAGCAACGTCTGTTCTCACGATCAGAGTCAGTGTCTGCTAGATGAAGAGAAAAAAGGACAGTTTCACTGAACCGCATGTCTAGCATTGCCTTCATTCAAGCGAACTGAATCCCTTACCCGATAAGGTCGTTCTCCATAAGAAAACACTTCCCATAATACTACGCCAAAACTCCAGACATCGGATTTCGAATCAAATTTATAATAATTAATGCACTCAGGAGCATACCACTTCAAAGGCCATCGACCAGCAGTTGCAGCCTGAAATATAAGACAATGTTGTAATTTGCTGTGCGTGCAAATGAAGGAATACTCCTAACCTTGTAGTAGTCGTTGTCGTGATGTAGAGCTTTGCTCATACCGAAATCGGAAATTTTCGCGAAAGAAGGACTGGCCAATAGAACATTCCTAGCAGCGAGATCTCTATGAACAAATTTGCAAGATTCCAAATATGCCATTCCCTGTGCAACTTGTTGCATCCATTCGGCAAGACTATAAACCGCAGTTTCTCTGAAATACAACAAAAGATATCTTACCATACTGAAAGCTGGCATTTTTCTGTTACATTTACAACAACATGTTAGAAATTGAGCATGTTATGTCTAACATGTAAAATGTTGAAAAAAATCATCGAATATAATTGCTATAATGCATAAGTAGAAACTTGCAAATAAAAGTGATTAATTATTAGCCAACGAAAACATAGTTAATCTATGTGCACAGCACTGATATGTCTAAGTAAATGTGCTGTCTGTCCATACATGCAGTTATATACTCGTAACAACCATGTGATAACCAAAAATCCGGAACATTTATTTGCATTGCCGTACCAATCATTATGTCATTGGCTGATTTAAATTTCACTCATAGTTCATTTCAATATCAAGCTGCAGATTTTTCATTCAAAACAAAGTGCAAAGATAATTTATAGAATAAATTTATAAAATTGGTATTGAAAACATATCTCCTATTCATACTTTTGAGATTTTTTTTAATTTCAGATTTGACTGGTATTTTAGGGCGCCTAAGGATACACTGCTAAAAGGCGGAAAGGTGGACCAAATCGTAGACCTTTAACTAGACTTTCACATATTTATTGTTACGGTTATTTAGTCTTATATTTTCTATTCCTTTAAGCTTACTTTAAAATATAATGAGTGAATGTGCGTCTAAGGAAATTTAGAAAATAAGGAAAGTTCAAATCCCTGCCCATAAATACTTTTCGGATCATATCATGCACGAAATGCCTGTCATATCAATCACAAGACATTTAAAACTAAATAGTCTGCAATCTGTATTTCATTTATCTTTACACCTTGTGCATTAATATTGATTTTAGCACATACAGTTATTGATTCATCGATCTTCAAGACCGGTGGCGTTTAGAATACCCTCTAATTGACTCGAGACGTCCACTGAAATCCAACCACGCTGAAGACACGAAAGCGTGGTGGGCGAGTGAATGTTCTGCAAAGTGTGTTACTTCTTTTAGATACGAGACCGTCACCGACACTTCATTTATTCTTCTATTTGATGGTATATTTGCTGTATAGCTATGTAAGTGTGGGCTTCGTGGCACAGTGATTAAATGCCTGTCAGAGAGAAGTCGGCTGAAAGGCATTCGAGCTGAAAGCATAACACTGCTACAGACAAATCTGACCATGTCAGCACCCTACAAGCCAACACGCTTAAGTTATATTTTTGCATGACATTGAGTGGCTCTCCACGTAAGTTTTAAAATATGATTGTTGAGAGATAAAGAATTGAATGAAAAATAAGTCGAAAAACCATGGCTAAAATTTACTGGTAAGAAAAAACTGGCAGCAATAACATTTATGCGCACAGAACTATCAGAGATGCCAAAAAATCGCTGCGATAAAAGAAGCATCGCATATGACAGAAAATCGGTTAAGAATCGCATGCCACATCAAGATTTTCAACTAATGTTCCCATCAAATTGTCGTTCGGGCGTTGTGATCACCAACATCTTCCTGGAACCACCTATGCTGTTGCACAAGACTAATAATGCAAAGCCGGCGGAGGTTGTTCTCCCCTATATAACAGTTATAGAGATAGTACCGGTATCATTGTTCAATTTTTTAGGTAACCCGCGGAAACTTACTTACTTACTTTACTTTCTCCTTTTAACGTCTGCTTTTCCTCCTTGGTGAGGGTTGGACGTGATGAGACTCCTCCAACGGGCGCGGTCCTGTGTGTCTTCCACTGTCAGCCTCAGCTCCTTCATGTCTTCCTGGATGGTCTGCAGCCATGATCTTCTTGGTCTGCCACGTGGCCTGGGACCTTCGACAGCCACGTTGAGCACGCGATGAATCGGCTCTTCCTCTGTCCTCCGTTTCACGTGCCCGAACCACCTCAACCTGCGTTCTCTGAGTACGACCTCCAGCTGTTTGAGGCCGCACCTGCCTGCTACTTCAGCGCTATCAACTCGATCGGAGAGTGAGACACCGGTCATGTACCGCAGCATCCGTCTGTCAGACGAACGCAGTTGTTGGGCCAGGTGTTGTGTGAGGGCCCATGATTCGGCACCATAGAGCAGCACGGGTCTGATGCATGCGTCATACACGTGTCCACGGCATTTGAGTGGTACGTGTCGGTTCCTGAGGAGACTTGCTAGATCTTTCCATTTGCGCCATGCGGACGCAATTCTCGCTCGCACCGCTCGCTCTGATCCTCCTTTGCAGCTCAACACATCCCCGAGATAACAAAACTCTTTCACTACGTCGATCTCCACACCGTCTATCACACATCTTTCATCTTCGTCAGTACTCCTTGCGTTGTTTACACACATCGAACACTGGAAGTTTGTGACGCCTGTGAGAGAATTCAGTCCACTGCAGCGTTTGTGACACCACTTATCACAGCTTTGGCAGAGAATAGGGTTGGCACCTACGCCGCGACCGCATACACCACAAGGAAACCTTCTTGATTGAAGAGGAGGAGATTCTTCGCTGCCACTGATCAACATCTTCGTCTTTTGGATATTCACTTTCAAACCTTTGCTTTCCATGTCCTCCTTCCATTTCTTGAACATTTCTTCCACTTCTTCCTTGCTCCCGCCTGTAAGGACCAGGTCATCTGCGTACAACATCTCCATCAATCCTCCCTTTCTGCAATCTTTCGTAGCTTCTTCCATTACGAGAATGAAGAGAAGGGGGCTGAGGGCAGATCCTTGATGAACACCAACACCTATGCCGAAATCTTCTGACATTCCACCTGCAACACACACTTTCGATGTTGTGTCTACGTACAAGGACATGACGAGGTTTATCAGGTGTTCTGGCACTTTCTGTCGTCGGAGTGCCCATCTGATGACATCTCGTGGGACGCGATCAAAAGCTTTTTGGAGGTCGACGAAGATATGAAACAATTTCTTTTTCTTTTCCATATATCTCTCCTGAAGTCTTCTGATGATGAAGATTGCATCCGTACACGATTTTCCTCGGCTGTATGCAAACTGCTGTTCTCCTATGCTGACCAAACTTCTCAATCTCTTTTCTAGGACTTTCTCAAAGATCTTCAATCCATGCTCCAGTAGTCGCAGTCCCCGATACGAGTGACAGCTCAGAGGATCTCCTTTCCCTTTAAACAGTGCGACCGTCAAGCTGTTGCTCCACTTCTTCGGACATTCTCCGGTGAGCGCAGTGTGCTGGAAAATGGCATGCAATGCCTCAACTGCAGGTTCACCAGCCAACTTAAGCATCTCGGCGTTTACGTTGGAAGGACCCGGTGCTTTGCCGTTCTTCATGCTGATCACTGCTTCCTTCACCTCCTCCAGCGTGAAGTCAGCGATTGGGCCTTCAGCTGGGGGGATGTCATGCAGAGTGATGTCATTGCCTTCGTTCGATATGCCATCAAAGTACCTTCTCCATGTCTCTCTAACCTCCGTCTCTTTCACCTTTATAGCACCACTTTCGTCCTTGACATACCGTGTTCCCTGTATGTCTGCACGATCTTTCTTCATCTGTGCCGCAACTCGGAACATCCTGTTGCGCCCTTCTCTTGTTGTTAATCCTTCACTCCACCTGAACCATGCGTTCTTCTTCGAAATTGCGACACACCTTCTGGCCTCTCTTTTCTTACTGCAATATGCATGACGGTCAGTCTCATTCCCAGATCTCTGCCAGACTTTGTATGCTTCCTTCTTCTCTTTGATTGCACGCTGAACCGCTTCATTCCACCACCAGGTTTCGCGTTCTCTGCCTCGCTGTCCCTTCGTTTCTCCACACACCTTGATGCCAGCTTCCGTTGCACACTCGACCAGTGAATTCCAACTTCCATCTCCCTGTTTGACACTTCTGGCAAATTCCTCTTCGTATTCCCTTCTCTTTTTTAGGTAACCCGCGGAAAAAAACACGAATATTCAATGAACGCTTTGCAATTAATTTCAGGTGCTTTCAATCGCTGCACGTGACTATCATCAGGAAATGAATGAGATAACAAATCACTGTGTAGTAAACGTTGTGAGTGGACTTCAGAAGTCAATAAATAAACTAAGCAAATAGAATGTGGATACCTATACATTAAAACCATCTATATGGTAGTACTGATAAAATGCAAATCTCATTTATTTCCTAATGTTGGCAGCCTGCAGCGATTGAAAGTACTTTCACTAAATCGCAAAAACTTCATTGAATATCTATCTTTTTTCTTCCGTTTTACTCAAAAATTGAACAATTGAATCAGAGCCCGTTATTTCATAAAATACATGGTGTCATTGTAGACTATCATTGGATAACCATATAAAGATATGCATAGAAAAATAATTGTCTCACCCAGGTTGGAACAAAATTCATCTCGATTATATATCGGAAATCATAATAAAGAGCAAAAATATATAAGATTTAATTCTAACGAACAATTTCATTAATGCAAAATTCCTACTATCGAGAGAGAGGAAAAATGGAACACGACGATGTAAGAAAGCAAGAATTTCACCCAAACCAGTCACATCAATTGGCGCCATTTCTGCTGATGAGTTTTTCTTCGCTTTCACTTAATACGAATACAATTGCTCACTCACCACATTTTCTGTACCAGCAAATCATTGATGTGCAACAAATGCATCATTCTTCTTTCGCTTCGCCACTTCTGCGCATGCAACAGTTCAGTTCTGATTTTGGTTTTGATAATTCACAGTTAACCTCTGTTATTCCATGTTGAAAATAGCGATCGTTTTGCAAAATAAATGAAAATGTCGTTCTTCTTGCAAGTCTAATCCAAACGTCATTTCTTTCCTAACTTCACTAATTTGAAACAATTTGATCGGCAGTAGGAAACATAACTCCTCTCTAATTCTATTTCATATTGAGGCAGAACCAGTGAAGTCAACCAGAGAGTTCTGGCGTTTCCGAATTGGAACAGTCGAATTACAAGACAGCAACCATATTTTGCATTCTCTATGAGATGCTGACAGATTCTAAACTAGGCAACACGCCTTTTGTCGAGGGAATGTTATCAATCAGAGTGCAGTGTTCTTCACAACAACCAATTTATAGTGAGATAACTCGGGTTTTGACGAATGATTTTCACTGTCGTTTAATATTCTTTGATATGTTTTCTGTCGAGCTCGAAGGAGAACATTTGGAAAACTTTCGAGGCAACATCAAAGCAGAAGAACAAAATTCCATGTGACCATGACTTGAGCCACATACAAATATGCTACTTGATTACTTAGGCAAAAATCCTCCATTATTATCGCTCAATATAAAAAAGTTAAATATAAAGTAAAAATATAAAATATAATAATAAAAAAATAACATAAAGAAATAAATATATAAAATATGCAAAAGTAATATAAAGACCTCTTGATTTGGACTGTGACAGTGCCTGATAGGACAGCAAGGTTGCATTTGCGCTTATCATACTGCTCTGACGTGACATAGTAAACTCTTCTTCACGAGCGTCAAGGTGGCCAGGTAGGTTAACCTTTCCTTCAGTAAATTCCAAAATATATCTGCACTAACTCGTAGACATTAATTTCCATGCCTTGATAGGTTTTCAATTTTTCACAGTAGCGTAAATTAATTATTGATTACTGCAATTTACTTATCTTTTGACTTTTCCAAATGTTGGGTGTGATTGCATTATATTAAAATGTGATAATTTCGTTGACCATCGACACCAATGAAGATAAGATGATTATACATTTCATATACATGGGCTTCTTAAAACTGTCAAATCTATATCTTATTTAAAAACTTCCAAACATCAAATCTGATATCTACTTTTCCATAAAAATATGGTTGGAGGTATCAGAATCCTTCAAAATCAGTCATTCATGCAACATATTAAGAATTATTCATCTCACTCCCTTCTAGAAATCTATATTTTTCAAATCAAAATTCAAGAACAGTTTATTATTGATTATCTGTAAGTTCGACCCACACACCGCTATGACTTACCTAAAATCTGCGACCTACATTACAATGATGTTGGATAATCATAAAAATTCCTGCACATTATCAATTGAAGAAGTGTAATTTCATAATTTCATTTCATTTGAAGAGCTTGAAAATGTCTACGGCATGCATTTGACCTCTAGCGCACATTGTCAACCTATATTTCATTGGAAACCATCAACGTCAGAAAATGTTGCAGGAGGTACACTAACATGCAGCACCCCTTCCGGTCATGTTGCGGGTGACAAAATTCATGCAATATTGATCTGTTCACTGCACTACAAAGGAAGATAAAACTAGACACAAAAGAAGTCAGTTTGAACGAGCACTTATTGGCAAAAGTGTGAGAGCAACTTGAAAACTTCCAAACGATAGCATGCTGTTCGCATTAATTGAGGAATTGAGGCTATTTGTGACGATTCAAGAAAAGGATGATTGATGCGCTGATTTCTATTGCCACAAACGTTTTGTACAGGTGACAAATATATTGCGTAAATATCAAAAATCTTGCATTTTCATTGAAGCTTGATATTATGACGTGTACTTAATTCAAAGTTCTATTTCTGTCTGATCACATTCGAAGACAAATGGCAAAAGAAAAAACATTAGCACACAAACCATTTGGGGTTCGTTACATAACGATGGATTGTGAAAAGATTCGATAAAAAATAGCTTATCTTCATTAATAATAGCATGTCGATTTTATAATACAAGCAGGCAGGGTTGGCATATTTTAAAAAACCCATGAGTTTCTTGGTTTTTAAATGGGAATTTTGGTGGTTTTTTAAAATAGGAGGCTGGGTTATTAAAAATAATAGATTGTGTTTTTTCTATATAAGGCCAAGGAATTTTAAATGCAAGTTGCTATCATCAGATCGGAACTTCAACACGAACGACCGTCTAATTGCTTTAAATACAATTCTAGCCTAATTACAGTTCAAAATGAGCTACTACAGATCATTCGTATCCACGTTATCGGCAATCGGTTTAAGCAGTCTGTTATATCATTTAATTTTCACGATCGCGAAAGTTTCCATACTTTTTTAGTAATTTTTGTAATAGTCACACTTTTTGTTATGAACATCTTTGGATCATTGATTTTATTATGACGAAATCATACACGTGATATTATACGCTCAGTCGCATCACTAAATTTTCTTTTCACTGAACTAGATAATCTACTGATGTCAAAGTTACTTACAATTTCATGTGGATACATAAGTATCAATCCATTTAGAGACGTTAAGCTTGAATTATGTCTTCTTATCTCATACCGAAAGAATTGTCTCGGTAGTATAAAATGAATAAGACGGGTATTTCAGATAATGAAGAAATATCATGTTCTGAGTAGTTTGATACGTACTTAAATTGGAATACACCGTCGACCTTACGATTTGACATCGGACATAGCCCATTATCCATATCTGTCTCAAATCCGATCGTACATCTATCATTTGTTGAATGCATTAAAAAAAACATGGGTTTTTTAAAAAGGGATGGTTTTTTACCAACACTACAAGTATGATAGTTAGACTGAGGAGAAACAAATTAACTACATAGTTCCGTAACACGTCCCAGAATGAAAATACATTTTATGTCTGACTAAAAGCTCACACAATCACATGTAAGAGTAAGAAAGTAAGCATCTATATAAGTATTATAAAGTAATATATAGTATAGTTTAAGTTATATAGTATGGCAACTCTTATATCTAATCGTACACACGACAAGCAATACCTTCGTCAAATTCATATCAAATTAGCTTCACTACATTTGCTGGAGCTGAAATCAGTTATTACATATTTCCCACTGATTCAGATAAAATTTGTTCTATATTCCATTAAAGAATGATCGGATCAAAAATAAACTAATAGGTTTGAAGATGACTAATCAATTAATTACCTTAAAACTGATAGAGCTTCATTCCCATAACACTACTGCAAAAATCCTTCAAACACCTACTGGATCCCGCTATTAAGTCAAAACACAAGTCTTGGCAGCGGTTGGGAACATAGTTGTCTCTGCTATCAATAGACAACAACGGTAATTCGCCATTATCCGATGGCGATTCTGAATATTTTATCCTCCTGCCATTCTTATCATCTGGCTACTCACAAAAACATACAGAACTGATGACTTTCCACCACGCCATTAAAAGTCACAGTTATAGACTTTATTCCTGCCATTCAACTCAGAAACACATTCCATTCACTTCTTCTGACATTTGTCTGTAAGCCCAGGAGGATGGATTGATCCCTAATTGACGTCAACTTCTGCTATCTGTAGAGCTTTATGAAATGGAAGTCAAGAAAATATAACATCAGAAGCTATTTTTGATAGTGATGAATTGATATGTGTGAATGTTTCAATCTCATTTTTCAGGCAACCAGCAGGATGTTAGCAATTTAGTGATCCCTATATTTCAGAGATCCTAAGATCGATTATGCAACCCGAAATGTGCTAAAATTATGGTATAAGGATATTATGATCGCGTAAGTCATTTTGATCATCATTATAAGTGTTAATGAAATATGAAGAAATACATCAATATTGAAGTGTTATTACGTAAAAACAAGCATTGATAGAAAATTTGTTATTGCAGAAATGCATTGTGACATTTTACGTTAAATTGCCTGTTTTTGTCCTCTAAGTCTACCAGAGCGTGAGAGTAAATTTCAACTGTGTTGGACGTCTAGAAATTACATTTTGGAACTCCAACGGTCGAGGCTAGAGGCAAGTAGTCTCGAACGGCAAGAAAATCATATTCAACGTAATGTAAATTCAAGGCCAGGGTTTTCTAATGGACTAGGAAAGCAATAACACCTCAAACGTGTGCAGTGAATAGCTCTAGAAGTACAAGTAGATCGTGAGGAGTCGGTCAGTGTAAACAATGAACCCAATTGACGAATTCATAAATAAATTTTTGCACATTTTCGCTTCCAAAGATGCACTCGACCAATCACATGAGTCAAAGGGGGACGAATATCTCCATCTCAACCTAACCTGTACCGTCTACCCCTTGAAGAAAAAGCAAGAATCCGTCGGTGTGGCATCCAGAGAAGACAAACGGAGCATTCCATTCCGTGATTTATTTCCACACTATCACTAGCACAATCTACATCGTCAACATTGTAAACTTTGGTTACAAAAGTACACCACTTAAGAGATCATTTTTTCTTTTTTTAAAAAAAATTAATATAATATTAACAATAGCTTTGTGTTTCTGATTCTTAGATGTATTTCAAGTGATGTCAAATATTTCGCATGACTATAATTATCCCAATAAATGGGATTGACTTGAGCAGGCTTGATAAGACACATTTGTGTAGGCAATATCACCTCATTACTCCCTCCGAAATTATTTGATGCAATGTTATGGGAGGATGATATGGATGGTAGTGGAATTGCACGGACAACACACAGGAAGATGACCGAAAAAGAGAGCACTAAATACTCGTACACAATCGAATAGTTTGAAACTTCAATCAATACACGGATCTGTTCGCTCCTCACAGAATAACCTTCTATTAATGGATACAATTAATTCTACATCAAGCAGACTGCAGTCTCATGCACTATACAGATTCTGGGATCTACAATACATGTATGACCTTTATCTTCACATCATCAAGTGCACCGCATATCGTTCATATCTTATACGATTTTCAAGGACACAATCCAACATCCTTCTTGATTGCCTCAATTATCTTTCATGCATGCTCCAAGAGCCAATATTCATCGATCTAATAATGTCTGCCAACATCTGTGAACAATAATCAATTTACAACCACTTTGCCAATCTACAGTATTGAGCTCTCGTAATGTCCACACACTTTGAAATGAAGCGAAAACAGGTGAAAACAGATTAATCGTCTTGCTGTAAACAGTGATTGACAACTTAGGCCGGTAAAGATAGAATCAACCCTGTCGAGAGGACAAACCGGCTGTTGACCACCCAGCGACAAGCACCTGTCTTCCCGCTACTGAACAATCTAATGCATTCCACTGAGACCGAAGTGTGCGATTCACAGAAGACTACTTTTCCTTAGCAATAACAACCCAACTTCGAAAAATAATGACTAATTCAATTAATCATTCAATTTTCTAAGAATTATATTCTTTTACAAATGAGAGCGGGGATGATTTTCATCATCGTATGGGCATTATTTTGACAGTGGGATGTAGCCACATTTAGTCTTCAGCGAATACTGGAATAAATTTCAATGTTTTAATACAATTTGGTGCTATTAATCACAATGACTGCTGTGACTGCTTTTGTGAATGGAGGAGGACACGTATGCCTTAAATGTGAAAAACACAGCAAGTACACCTACTTATTTTACTTACTTACTTTTTCTTACTGATTTTACTTTGTAAAATATGAAGAATGTCCAACAAGTAGTAGACTCAAACCTTCTGACTAAATAATTCATTTGTTTATATAGAAAACTAATTTTATGTCCAAAAAAGCACTAAGCGTTCAGTTTCCATGGTAAAAGAAGTCGCATTATTTTTTAGCTTCGTTATCGAAAGTTATTAAATTTCTTACAATTATAAGCACATGATTTGTCATGCCAATCTGTATGCCACTGTTTTGGCTAATGGCTCCAAACCTCAACAACAGACCAGTATACGTGTCCCTACGGAACACACTAGTTCCTACAGTATTTGACATGCTCATGTTTCAGGTGTATACAAAAAATACTGAGACTCAATTCTAGAACTTTTTAAAACAACATTTAGGACCTTTCATTCAAAGCTTTTAGTAACAGCTTTAATACTAACTTAGCAATTTCACTGATTGATTTATTTTTGAATTACCGGGCAATTCATACTTTATTCAGTGAACATTATTGTTTTGCGCAATAATATTTATATTAATTAAGCATATAGCAACTTTTTTTGAAAGAGTCAATTTTGGTAACGCTTTCATTATCGGCATTCTTTATCTTGTCATTCTAAAAATATGTGTTAAATCGAATAAATGATTGAGTAACTGAATTCAGAAGATAGTCTATGCCGGTAAACATTCACCCATGTACTTCCAGGTACATTTGTCTATTGTTCTATGGGAGAGCGGGATGCGGGAAACATTAATATACACCCATTGATTTAGAAATGTGTCTTTGTCGTTATTAAAAGTAGATAAGGGGAAGGTGGACCAGATTTGAAGAGAAGCTAATCTCTTATGCAATTTTGTTTCATTCTTCTAAAGTATGTCCAGACTGAATGAGCACGTTGCCTACTATGTGTCAAGGTGTTAAAAGCGCTTAAATCCCATGTTGCACAAGCCTTGCTGCAAATTGGTTTAACTTCGTTTCATGCAGTTTAGCCGCGAACCGGTCGATCAAATAATGCAATATTACAGATACAAATACGAAGTTCGAAACTCCGCTTTCATTCACAATGTATCGCAATATGGAATTATGTACTTGATTCTTGTCTCGGAAAATCAGAAATTTGTTTACTTTTATGAAAAAGTCTGCGAACTGAAAAAATTTATCTGTACTATTATGCCATAACAGCAAAGTCAAATCACATTGAAATCCTAGTTGTTGGAATCAAATACGTTGATTGTTTAAGCAAAGGCATGTGTTGCACTGCTTAATTCACTGTGTCAGGTCAAAGTGGCTCTCGTCGGAAGTGATCCTAAAATGGTCTTGATTTAATTGTCACAGAAAAAGTCTCGAGACAAAATGTAAATAACATAAGTGTTCTCTGCAATATCCAAAACTATGTTTCTGCTGAAGTTTGGGCGGAAAATCAATAGCCTCTGAGATTAAAATAAGGCCTGCTTCCACGAGTTGTCAGAGGCATACTACAAGAGCTTGAAGATTATGATTAATAGAACATCAAGAGAATGAACTTGAGAAAACTTTTCACCAAACTTAGTCAAATAAAAAGAATTTCGTTTCGCTAGCATTGATTCAAGAAAAAACAAGAAAATTTAGGTAACTACAGTAAAACCTGTAATAGATCGCCATGTCAGCATATTTTTCAACCTTTTCTCTTAGGTGGCGGTCTATTGGAGGGTGACGGTATCTTTTTCAACATCCCCCAGTCTAAAAGCAACGCTTCAAAAAAGCTTGTATTTATGTACATGGTCCATTTATAGAACTTTCAAAAAGCTAAGTACCCGAGATTATTTGCATTTCGGCTTAGTAGCATTTGTTATTTTGTGATTGAAACTTATTATGATGCTAATAACATATTTGAGTGACATTCAATGAATATTTGGTAGAAATATTCAATACATATTTGATCGATATTCAGCAAATCCATTTATAGGTATTACTGACAATAATCAGTTAGGCCTAATTCACCCGTTGACTAGTAATTAAGGTTCAGCATTAAACAGGATGGCACACTACACATTATATCAGCAACACAAATCGTAATTAACATTGCGGGCGCTCAGTTATCAATTTAATGCAATCGTTTATAATGAAGATGTCAAAGACACACTCTGAGGACACGAAGATGTATGAAGAAGAGCCAACAACACACATCATATAGGACAAGCCTTGCACAAACAGATATATTGGCATTCACTACTTATACTGCCGAAATATTGGAAGTGGCGGTCTATTACAGGCGGCGCTACATCACAGGTTGGCGGTCTATTTTTGTAACACTTCGTCAGGGTGGCGGTCTATTACAGCCAGTGTCACCACGCAGGGATCCAGCGAAGAACGTCAAAAAATCGCAGGCTACAAATGATATTGTATTAGTTATCATATTTTCTTTGCAATGCTTCCACATGTTCTTCAATCCGTTCTAAGCATGGAAGTAAAGAAAGCCAACGAGCATCAAAATTTCGCTTCATTTTCAATTTCTTGCAGTTCTGTAACTCCTGAAGTTTGATCAATTCAATACTGCGCTTTTGACTCCTGTTGATCTAAGAAAAGATATAATCTGCAAAGTCACAAATGAAAGCGAAATGCCTAGAACATACTTATTTTTGTTTGCGTTCGCGACAATGTGAAGCACACAGTCGCCTACATCGATGACGTGCTCGAAGTCAGGCGTTTTCCTTATTGTGACTGCTCCATTGTGAACACCTCTCATTGTATTGCATGAGTTTGTTTCCTCACCAATCCAGTTTCGATAGATTAGTCCAGCATCATTCAGTCTGATCGCCCGGATATAACCGGCCGTGCCGACATCATCGCTTAATCGCTTTAGTTATATCATGCGCTCATTGAAATTCACGTATAAGTTTTTCATTTTACAGAATAGCGACCTGATTAAAAAGAAATTCATTAAAAAAATCCCAAAACCACAACAAAAGTTGACAATATCGCAGAAGATCTAGACATTATCGCATATTGCAGGATTTTGCCAAAATATCGCTGAGCGATAAATATCGAAGGATGTAGGAACACTTATTACAGCTTACAGGGTGGCGGTCCATTACAGGTTTTACGGTATATGTGTGACTTAGGGATTTTAGAGCAAAACGAGAATGATTGCGGTCGATCGACGAACTAAAATAATGAAGTTTGAAAGCACTTCCCTCCCTCATTCTTTGATATTAGTCTCATCACACGTTTTACGGTTGATTCTTGCATGATATTTCAACATTCCTACCACTTCCATGACTGCCAGTATGCATCAGCGGTTCCTTTGAGACGACTGAGCTCATAACTTGACACATAGAGGACGTCCCATGGTGCATTTGTGCATAGTTTTAGTTGACTTCTTCAATCATGAATGTGAAAGACTTCATCTTGATTCACTTCTGAGAAATCAAATGAAAATGGATGGATGATTGAACAGACTTATTTATTACACTTCAAAGTCATTGCAGTGGAAAATGGATAGTTTGGAAAGTAATGCAGCGACTAAGAATGTTGAGTTATATCAAAACTGGTGGTTATTTCATCACATCATTAATTCGTTGACTCTTGCCTATAATTGGTTATAGATGACATGATTTCAATCTTTTAATGAGAACAAAATAATAATTTTGCAAATAATTCTCAAGCTTTTAATAAGAAAGCTGACTTTTAAGCTATCAATTAATTCAAACCGTCTAATGCGACGCAGTGCAATAAATGTATCTTAAAATATAACGAGTAACTATGTAATCGTTGTTATTGAGGAAATTTATTATCAAGCTGTTGTCAACAATGCAGAATATGATCATCAAATTAAGAAATTATCATTAGTCATCGACTGGAATTTCTATTATCGGCAGTCTGTATACGACGTTTCGTGTTCGACTTAATCATGTGCACCCTATTTGACGAAAAAAATTCACGTACAATTCGCGTACACGATAAAAAATTCACGTACCACTCACTACTACACTTCCCAGACAAGCGCCTGCATGTCAACCAATATAGCATGATAGGAAATCTTAAAAGTTTCATACACTCAAGTAGGCTGCATGATTATACCTAATTTAAAGAAAAAATCACAGTTCCATCAGGTGAGCAACGATCCGATTCAATCTTAATTAGTGTTGCAACAAGCGCCTGATCGACATTTTCACGCCAAACCCTAAACTTCACACATTTAAACATTCCTTTATTGACAACACACTTTGAAATCAAAAGAATATTTAAGTGGAAAACATATCTATGAGTGTCTGAGCTTCCGATTTGCAATGACAACCATGCTTGCAACAAGTGGGTATACTACAAAAAATACACGCGCGTGCAGCATCAGGTAGTGTCTTTATTTTTATCGTCGTAATAGATAGGTCACATTTAAAACTTCATTTACGTACTGCTCGACCGAATTTTTCATAGCACTTTAAAAGTTGCGGTGAGAGCATTTTAAAGGGTGACCGCATAAAATTCTCGAAAAATATCGAGTATATTCGTCTATGTATTCTATTATAATTCGTGTATCCGCGCTTTTCAACAAAAGTGTGTAACATCAATAAAGAAAGTTACATAATAGCAGGTTGTTCTAACATAATTCGTTAGACAGAATCAAGGAAACAGTTTTTTATTAATATTGATTATAAAAACTGTTGAATGTGAGGTCAAACAAAAAGATCAAAATGCAGTAATTGTCTCTTCGGGGAAAGTTCGATAACTCTCTTCTTTTTCCACCGTTAGTATAGAATAGTTCATATATTGTCATGTTTTTCATGACACGCATTATTGTTTTTTATTGTCACAGGATATACGCATATTAATCAATAAGATGCATGAATTTATTTGTTAAGTAATTTACTTTGGTTTTATTTCTAAATTTCACTCACGTTTCAGAATACCAAGTCATGGATACCCCAAAAACGATTCTCGCATGAGTTTTCTGTAAACCCGACAAAATGCAAGTTAAACGATGTAAAAGGAGTTTCACCGTATGAAGGGAAAAAAATGAATGACTGATATCCTACAACATATATCGTATGCATCAGTGGCGTCGCGTGCTCCCTGACTATAGGCCTTCACTCGGCATTGGAATACTATTTCTATACCAAAAACTTTTATGTTACAACATTAATTTTCATAAAAGCTGAATTTCTATTAACAATTTCCCGACCATTTTTTAAGGTCAAGCAAAAGTGCACATGAGAAGTGATTGCTCATGTCGCTTAACCGCCTTACTCAAGGAGCTGAGATCGCTATATCCCCTCTCTGTCCAGACCACATTTTCTCGAGAAAAAAGGAGGCAAGGCCAACAGTTCTTGTACTTCTCACGACCGGTCAGCCACTCACATGTTTGAAATTTTGATGCATTAAAATGTCTTGTGTATTTCTTATTTCTTTTTGTGTGAGTACTTTCAATTTCATATCAGGTGTTGGCCTACCTTGCTTGACGACGGTCATCTTTTCAGTATATTCCCTTGGGACGAAAGGCGAGGTTATAATCTCATCTGCACTACTAAACATAGCGTCACATCAATCACGTAAAAACAAATTATGGAATTCTACCGAATCTGGGTGTTCGAGTCAGATGCATTACTCTGCATTCATTGGAGAACGCTCATCATCTGATCGCAGTCCTGTGTGAACGTCATCCATCTGCTACTGTTGACGTAGTGGCCTCTCTCACATTAAGTGAAGTCAGGAACAATTGGGTTGCGCTTCCCTTACTATATTTAGGCACCGCGCCTCGATCAAGAATTGCGTAGAATTTCATTGCAAAAATTGGAGAAGGCAAAGCATTATGTCCATCGGGAAAGCCAATATTGGCGCGGGCGCGTGCGCTCACACGCACACAACTCTCTCCCGCTGTCTGAACATCAGTGCTCCGTCTGAACACACGACTACCTTGTGTGTCTAATTGTTCGAAGAAAACAGCTGTGACTCAAGCCCGTGCTGCAAAACTGTTCACTCTGAGGTTGAGAGTCTGATTTTGAGACGGAAAGCTGTGCACAGCTATCACGAGAAGTTATCGAATTTAAATAAATGATGACACTTTTCATATTTATAAATGTTGGTAAATAATTTTTGAGGATGCGCCGAAGGCCTCGCAGGTACGGAGAAGACGCCACTGGTATGCATTATGCTTCATTACTCCCTATAATTTATTCCGTTAGAATATTCGTTAGAATACCTCTTAAGGTAATAGTTTACGCTTATTGTTTTCACGATTAATGCTGCTGTATTTCAATTCGAATTGCATCAAGTTACACTGTACTTTTCCATCTATATCTTATTCCAGAACGAATATTTCAAAATCGCATTCTGTGAGGATCATTGAAAATGACTTTGAAATATCAGTCCTGAAAGAGGAAAGCAATAACCACTGCCCTGAAAAGTAGACCACATTTGTTGTTTAGAATTTGCCTAAGTATATTCCACCTTTTCATGAAATTACAAAATATTATAGCACAATTAAAATCAATTAAGTACAGTTTCTGCTTCCTCCAACTACCTACTGTTCTTGAATTTCGTGTAGAATGTATCATGCATAGAATTCGCGTATAATCGTGTACACAGTACCAAATTCGTGTATAAACACGAATTTATATGTGGCCACCCTGATTCTACGAAAAACAGCCTGCAACAATCTGAAGAACTAGGCCTACGAAATATTAACTGATTCATCTAAATCGTGTGATTTATTTTGAAAAGAGGATAAAGTGTAGCAGGACATAATGTATGTACAGGTACAACAGAGCTATATTCAGGTCACTACCCCTGTAGTCTATATGTCTTGATCGATATATGTTAGGTTGATCTGCATCAAGTAGACAATAATATTGGATTGACCTCAGCAGTAGTAGGAAGTTTGAGCACACAAACTCATTTCGGACTGCTTCGAAAGTTCGAACTAAGTGGTAACCCTTTTCGGCGACCCTCTTCAAGAGTAAGGCTACCACCGCCAAGCTTTCAGTCATCGATGCTTCGTAAACAGTTGTTTTAATAACGTTGATAAATCAGGGTTTCTTTGCTAGTCGCTCAATGGTAGAGGAGTGTCGAGTAATCTGCTGCATCACCAATTTACTCACTAGGCAGTCTCGGAGGTAATTGATGAACAGCAGAAAAAGAGTGGGCCCCAAAGTTAACTCTTGAGGAACTCTTGCATTTTACTACCGAAAAATCACATCAAATCAATTTTTCAAGTCACAGAACTGCTAAGCCAGGGTATAAAAGACCCAGCTCCTAAATATTCTGAAGTTACAAAAGCTTTGGGTCGGGTTGACCTGAATTTGTCTGTAACCTGATTGAACAGTACTTTCTTTATTATTCAAATAACAGACTCCTTCAGTTAACACTACATAATACTTTCTTCCAATATCAGCCGGTGCTACTATTCGAAGACATAAGAGTAATGAGATTTTAATAGTAGACATTAGGTTCAGGCATGTCACTGGCCACACACGCTCGCTCAAGCGAGGGACGGTGGATTATTTATTTGCAATTTAACACTTCAAATGATGGGAATGCTACGTTTCCAGAAAATCACGTACATTTTCATTATTTCAAAATTCACGCACAGTGGACACTCAGATAAATTGATCGGCGGGTCATTATTGATCAACTCATTCAAGCTGGTGTCGTTTGAGAACATATGAACTGTTTCGGTTAACTAACTGCATAATTTGATTCTATCAATGTTTCTACTGACAAACATCGACTCGTATGCATCAAGATACTTACGGATGTCGCTTGAGGTATTTGTTGACTGGTCCCAAAGGAGCCAACTCTAAGACCAGCATCACTGTATCTGCTTTGCATACGCCAATCAGTCGGACAATATGGCGATGTGTGAGAGCCGACATATTGCGTGCTTCCGTCAAGATTTCCTCCTGAAATTGGAGATCATATAGGAAAATAAATTGTCTGTTTAAAGAAATAATACTTTATATTTCACAGTGCAATTATCTTCATGATTATTGCTTCCATAATAAAGCATGCGTTCCAAAGAGTGCATAAACTTCAAGGACTGCAATAAAAAGTTTTTATTGCACTCCTACATTGGAATGCATTAGCACGTCATCCTCTAAAACGGCAAATTCTACTTGGAAATCTAAAACAATGCTATTAATATCTACAATTCCATAAAAAAATATGAGGAAGATTTTTGACAGTTATAAATTTCTGATGGTCAAAGATTCTGACAATCCTGTGAAACATAAAGTTGCTGACGCAACTTGTGCAAAGACATCCATCTTAATTGCATTAATTTCGATCAACAAACAATGCCATCGCCCTTCGGGCTCGTGCATCGACATGTTGGTCTCGAAAAATGCAATGAAGATGAATACTTTGCACTTGTTCCGTAAATAACTATTATTGCACTCCTTCTTTGAAACATATTAGCACAAAACTAACTGTAATGGCGTACACCAAGGGCTCGCTTGGACATTCATGAATTTTTTAGGAGTTCCAGAAAAATAACAAATAGTACCACATCTATTCACTGGGACCCGTCGATTTCACTACCAGGATAAAATGGCTATCTCTGCACATCTCTGATATAGGGAACACATTGAAATATTAGTCATTAAAATGTCATTTTGGAGGAAGATATCTATTACTGATTAAATGAAAAATCCGGTAGCAGCTATACAAAGTGCAATTTCTACTTTTTCATGTAAAGCACGACAAATATTAGTCAACAACCAAGAACATACTGCCATCAATAACTGAGACGATATTTATTTACGAATTCAATACACTGTCTAGATGTATGCCACAGATCTGTCGATGGAATAAATACCCTGCATCATCGGATGAAACTGATGACACTGAATTAAACAATCGACTTTAATACATCATCATGGTATAACCACACATCGATCCCCAATCAGCTTCCTGTCAACTTCAACTTCAGTTCTTGGATAACTTTGTGATCTCATGCAGTAATATCAGGCGCAATATAATCAAATGTAAAATTAAGATGTAAGAAGTTGCTAGATATTCCAATCCATGGAGATGTTGAGATTCAATAGATATCTTGAACTTAAATTAAAATGATAGTGGAAAACTTGCACTTGGATTTGACAAATCATTTAAATTTCGTGCACATGTTCTTTCTCTAGAATACCGACTGAAATTCTTGCCATTCAGTGTTACTCAATGCACATGCACATGTGTTTAGTGTTTTTAGCTACCGGTGTTTTAACTCTGTGAGCATTTAATATTCTTACTCATAACAATACTCGCAAGTTAAAGTTAGAATCATGAAAACATCCTAAATTTATTACAACAAAAAAAACATTCATAGTTCGTTGTCCAATTTATTTTGAAAAAATCAGTTGCCTTTTACCTATCGAAACAATGTACCTTAACCTAATGGAAAGAAACAGAAAATAAAAAGTACATGCACAGAACAGTGACAGAAACTAATCTTCAACATACGGTAAGCATATTCTAACTCAAAGCGGCCAATGAAAGGTCTTCTTTTCAGGATGGCTTGAGCGTTCCTGCGTATCAGAGTCAGCGATATTTGACAACAAATTGACTCCCTGAATTCTGAAATCTTGGCATTAGTGTGGGTTCAAAATCTCTGTGTGATGCGTTCTATAAATTTCTTAGCCTCCTCACCGAACCCTCCATATGCACTCATTGCAAACGAGAGGCAAACCTATCCCAGTTCGAGACATTTTTCGCGACCTTGCGCGCCTCTGCAGCTCCCAACAATTCACGAACCGTAGTGATCGCTCCATTCATGCTTTCTGGAATCATGATATCAATGTGTAAAGCAGCAAGTCAGTTAAAACAAATAATAGTTGTTATCAAGACAGCAGTCAAATAATGGAGAACAGCCGCTGTCATGATGACAGCGCATTAACAGAGGACTGATGCACCCGCCCTGTTATGCAGTCCTTCAGCAGCTTGTTCCAACATTCTTGATGTTATAAACTAGCTTGGGTACCTCAGAGGGACAAAATGCATCGTGCACGGATTAATATGGAATTTATTACTTGACTTGTTCAATTCTGGAACCTTTTTTTCTTATGCCCAAGCGTGCAATATTCCTTGATTATCAGCCACACGACAAAGTCAGGATAAATAAACGTAGAGCAGCCTCCTGCACCGCTTACAACCATGCCAGATATCATTAAGCTAGTGTGGATCATTCCGAGCTGTACCTATAGAGGCCTGGTTGAGCGAAACGCAGTGTCTACGGCTGCTAAGGAATTTAGTTATATTTGATAAATGTTTTTTGTTCATTTCTGCACGTAGTTGTATTACGGTATTACTTTTAGTAATAGTGATACCATGAAAGGACTGCGTGCAAAATAGAATTTAGAACAAATGGTCAATGTGTATCTCAGAATTATCTTGTACCTGAAGTACTTAATCACAAAATTTAATAAACAATAACGAAGTCAGTTTCATCGCACATGGCACGATCCAGTTCCCTTATCGGCTGGCGGCTGATGCTCATCCACAATCTCCTATGATGGAAACGTTTTCCCACATGAAAACGTTTTTCAATGCAAATGAAGATGCATAACTACAACAGAAGCAATAAAAAGTCGTAAACTTCATTACCTATCTTGGCTTCCCCGGCCATTAATCGAGGGATTCTGAACACAGCCGTTACAATTTTCCATCGTACATCCACCTAAACAATACAAATCAATCTACTAAGAGACGACGTTAAATGACTTGATATTTGTAATCAATTTTGCCTTCAGACAAAATGAAAACAAATCAGGGATCACTTCTAAATCAAACTCATTAGGGAAATGATTAATCTTCATGATAGAATCGTCACCTTAAGTAGCAAACATTGATTGGCAATATGAATGAAATTTCTATGATCAATAGGAGCTATCATTCACCTGACATATCGGATTCCTCATTGTCAACATATACTCGAACATTAAATATTGATTCCGTGTATGAATATAATAATGAGCACACACATTACACGGTGGCACATGCTCACACAAGATGATAGCGTCAGTGACAGACTGCTAAAAGTACCATCGCAAGCTCCTGAAGGAGACGTTGAAAAAAACTTATTGTAACAGTTAACCGAGGATTTCTGAAGATTCTCAACCTTGCATCGCAGTTTACATAAAGATGCCTTGGTTTGACTGAGATTATGAATTTGAGGATCGGTCAAGTGAAGGAGGAACCGGTATTTTCTGCGAACGACACACAGGACTGAACTCAATGGAGTATTCTCGAATCGTTCAATCCTGAGAAGACGAGGAACAATGAACGTTCGGCGTGAAAGTGATTCATTCAGCCTCAAATTCGTTGGCCTGTCAACTTTTCCTTTGGATTTCATCTGGTAGACTGCAAAAACATCACACTGATAATACAGTTGCATTATCAAACAGGAACATAATAACAGTATTAAGTTTAAAGTATTTAACTACTTTGACAACTAAGCTTACCTATAGTTGAGATTCAGCAAACAGATTGCAATTTGGATTATCGTCAACCTCTCGTTCCTTGATACTTGTTCACTCAACCTCAACATACAAAACATACTGAATGCCTTTCATGCGTGGTATGTGCCGCTTACTTAGCAACAGCCATATTCAAATAATCGTGGCACAATAAGTCACGAATGTCACTGAGTACACAGCAAGCACATTTATGAATTAAATAGATCTAATTCTACAGACAAATCATGCATGCAAATTCAATCAATGTGAACTATAAGAAAAGTCGGGTGAAAGGCTGCTGGAAAGCCGAAAACAAATTATCTTTAATCATGAATGACAACATCCATAGACCTGCAATTATAGTACCTATTCAATATTTTATGGAGATTTCATCAATTTATGAGAAACATCAATTTAACGATAATTCACGCGTATTATTGATATTAATACACCACTTCGCTGATGTAGGAGAGATGAATCAATAATGAATCTGAAATAAAGTGGATTCTCGATTAACGACCCCCATAGTCAGACGACCGGCTCGCAATAGCGACCATATTTCTCAGATCGAATAGAGGCTTCAAAGGTGAGAAAACGATCACCTCACTAACGACCATTGTTCGCCTGGTCCTCTGTTGGTATTTATTGCGAGGCTCCAGTGTGTATCCCGATTTAACATTCATCACTGAAGAAAAATATACATACCTCAGCAGCAATCGTTTGCCCTTGCTTCAATGTTTTCACTGCCACTTGCACTTCTTTGCCGTCAACAGCGCGATACATTGCTTTGAGAACATGGCCGAAATTCCCGCCACCTGTAAAATCACATAACACGCGGCTATCAAAATATGAAGGCATTGCCAGATGCCTATATTAAATATTGGACAGTTTTGGATTGAATCTATTCAGAGATGGTCTAGAATCTCAGAATCCTTCAAGCATCTACGAGAAATCTGTCATTTGCATAAATACTTTGTTTCTACACTATTTTTATTCTTTTCATCCACACCTCGAATATCGGGTGTCCTCCAGTCATCGAATCTCTTTATAATGCAAAGGCTTCTATGTAGATACAGGCCGTGACCATCCACATGATGGCTTTTAATCTCCGTAGTTATTCACTGACAACAATCACCGCCACGTTCGATACATTAATTGCAGATATATTGTGGTCAGAAGTTAATGACCTTCAAAAACTCCTTTGTCAAATTTCTATCTGAATATTATAGCAGACATGAGAAATAAAGATTTCTTACCAAGTTTTTCTTTGATATAAAGCTGTTCTGGTCGCAAATTGAAGGTCACGTCGCTCACTGGCAGAGCGTCATAAACCGTCTGCGCCTCTTCCGCAAAGAAATCTGAGAATCCAGGAGCAGAGTGCTCTGTAAAGAAAGATTAAGCAGTAAAATCAGGAATGAAAATCGCGCTTAATGAAATCAGGCGGCTATCATACACACTCAGAATCAATTTTTCTATGTGGTAATAGCCGGATAATAGAACCATCTTCAGCTTAATGCAACTAACAAAAATAAATGCATTTTTAATTTCCCGGTTGTCTGTGATCATGTGTGTGTTATCTGTAATCTGTACAAGTTGGTAATAGACGACAGTGTGCTGTAAACCCCTACAAAATTGTTCTTGTCGCTCATTTGGTTAACACAGTTAAAATTATGAGATTCAAAAGAATATCTTATCTTAGATGACACCCATGAAACTTTTATCGTGAAGCAAAGTATAACGGAACGCTTCTAATAATAAGAACGAGAGCATCATTCCCTAAACATGTACAACCTGAAAGAAACATTATTTCTGGCCGATTAGTAAAAACCAAACTATCGAAGAAAATATGTCATTTTTCATCTAAAAATTTCATTCTCACCGAAAGAACAAATTTAAGTGTGCTCCCAATAGTGTTCAGCTACACTTCTGTTTTTAAAAATAAGATAGATATCTACTATTTATAAGTGGACAAGGTTTCCACGCTTATGCATCAGCTTTTAGACTTGAAAATGATGCATGAGCATGTAATGAAAACCTGTAAATAGTTTACCTATCTTGCTCCTAAAGATAGAAAATTAAAATTCTTCTTGCTATTAAACAAGGATAAGTAACTTCGTACATTGACTTTATCATAAAAATCGTCTCTGTGGTGTCTAAAAGCCAAATTTGAAGAATTTAAGACTGATTTTTTTTCGGTACAAGTTATTTTTTCGAGAATGTTATTGAAATATATTACATCTAATCAATGCTTGTACGAGTCATGGCAGACAGCAACACTACCGCTTACATGAATAAACCAACTACTAAATATCATGACGGCAGAAAAGTTTTTTGGATCGTGACATTTTGTCCACTTGACAGAGTAGAAAAAAATCTGAAATTGATTTTTTTCGGAAAATGGGCATGCATGCGGGATTTCGTCGAATAATAGGCGCCTTCGATAGTAGCCGCGGCTTCTACTTGAAGAAATACGGCAGTAAGGCAAATTCAGTAAAAAAAAAAAAAAAAGAAATACGGCAATAAAATTTTTACATTCGACTTAAGTTTCACGCATGACACTCGCCACATAAGCACGCTTACACGAGGCAAGTCAAACGTGGAGTATTTATTTGCCATTTTACACTTCGAATGATGGTTATCTTTCGTTTCCGTTCAATTCATGTACATTCTCAGGATTTTTGAAATTCTCGTGCAAATCACGTGCATGCGTGAATTCCGCGTACGGTGAACACCTTCAAACTACACAGAAGACGAAACACACGTCCTGCCCATCGCGGAATACCTCAAATCCAACTATGGATTTCGCAACAAAATTCATTGACAGCAAAAAATGATGGTTTAACGTCACTACCCCCGTTACTGGGGGCTTCGACGGTGCTGACACAGTCAAACTTTAATCTGGAGTGCTGTGAGCTTTTAGCCTGGATGACCTTCCTGACGACTTCCAATGACATTTTCGGGGCTTCGACCTCTGGACCGAAAGATCGCTAGAGCAAGTATTTAACGACTGTGCCACGGAGACCACAATCAACAATTCAATAACATCCCCTTCATCCTCTTTCGCTACACCGCACCGCCTCATAAACAATAGAAAAATCCATAAATACTCAACAATGGAAAGTACGAAGCACGCCTACACGCTCGATCACACAATATCAACAAAACAACTACAGCAAACTTACACCCACATTGTCGGAACATTCCTCGCAGACAGAAAAAACAGCCAAGTTATAAATGCCTCCCTATAAATTAGAACAAGCCAATCGGAGAGAACCACAAAATTCATTTATGTTGCGCCAATCCGGTCGCTGTTTGTAGCGATTCATGATATCATTTATATTTCTAGTGTAATCATAATGCGCCTATCAGTGCTTCTCAACTTTTAGTGTGCAGGGCATGGTTTTTTCATCATTTTTTAGAAAAAACAACTGAATTTGCTAAGAAAATAATTTCGTAATTATTTCCGCCGGCAAACAATAGACAGACTAAAATCAGATTATCATTCGACAAATTGTATTTTCAACATTCTTTTACTGCCTAAAAACATCTTTTTCATCCTCACATGTTTTACTGCTCAGCATTTTGAATTCAAGAAGCAGTAAAAGATGTTGCAAGTGTGTGAAAATGACTGGATAAGGCGCATCTGTGATGTAAGGTTGGTGGAGAAACGAAGAATGACTGAGCTGAGGGAGGAAGAAGGATTGAAGAAAACGCTGTCACAGAAAGTGGTGGAAAAGAGATAGAGGTGAACAGGGCATGTGGTAAGGATGGGAGACGAAATGGCATTGAAACAAATGGAAGAGATAGATGACACAATGACAAGAAGAAGGGGACTGCCAAGGATTCACTGGAAGGACTGTATCAAGAGAGACCTGGAAAGCACAAAAGAATGGAGGACTTGGAAGGAGAAGGCGGCAAATCGTTAAAGACGCGTCAAAGGTCGTGATGGAGAAGACATGAGTGACTACTAACTGCGTTTTTGATTATGAACATAGTGTAATATCTATGTGTATGACATTTCCCGCCTACCCCATTTCCTGGAAAATGGGGTTGTTAAAATAAAATAAATGCTTTCCGAAGACATTTTGGAAGTTGAACAGCTGACGATAATCATTCATCAGGAGCAAATTAACTGATTCGAAATCGAGCAAACTTTCCGATTCGCAAATGCTGATGCTTACGACGTGAGATTGCATAATATACGTCAACGAAAAATAAACCGAAGTGAGCCTGACGCGTTAGGGCTATAAAGCTATAAAATGAAAGCAAGAAATGATATGTCGATTAGTGCATGCAATTGTTCACAATAGAAATTGGCTTGAAAAGCGATTTCCTTAGTACTTACTTACTTTTTTACTTACTTTATCCTTTTAGCGTCTTCGTTTCCCCTATGACTAGAGGGTATATAGTACCAAAATGATAATAGATGTAGCACACACCCGCGAATTCTGTGTTCATTGTAGCAATGTAACTGTCAATACATTTCTTTTAGAACAAAAGATGATCCGTTTCTTAGCAACAAAAACAAAATTTGCCGTTTTGTCTGCGTCAGATTTATAGGAGGTAAAATTCATTCTACTACTGAAAAAATGTTTGATTCATCTTACCGTTGATGATCATCATACTCACAATATCTTATTTCCTCAATTAAAGTCAACAGATGTATGTCGGTAGATGGAAAATGTGGCTCTTTTAATTAAAAAACGAAGATGTTCATTTTACCCCACCCACCGATTGAACATATCACTTCTTAGCTGATTATGAAATAATTGGATAGCTTGAAGATCCTGTGGAGCTGTGAGGTAAAATAAACGCAAATATAAGTTTCAATACCAAAAATGTTGCAAAACGAACTGCAAACACAAACCTGTTTAAAATAGTTAAAGATAAACAGAACTGTTAGGATGACAAAACGAATAGCAATATCGGACTTAATTGATAAGAACAGAATAAAGACAAAAAATAATTGTGAACAAAACAGAAAGCGGTAATGGAATTCCCAACCCGTGGGCGAATGGAAATCGCAAAGGGGTCTACGAAGGACGAAGGGTGATTGAATTTCTGGGGTTGATTTACGAAAAGTTGGAAAGGTTAGAGTGGCAAAAATATAAGAGTACTAACAGCTATTAATTTCTGTCATACCTTTGCTAGCCATTAGATTACATTAATCGGAAGTCATTAGCAGCTAGTATCTCTATCATTTCATAATAATATTTGAATTGGTAAGAGTCAAGATATTCCTGTACAGAAATAAGTCCGTATGAATCATAGTATGACAACGCATACGTATGTAATAACATACTATGAAACATAGCATGCATAAGTATGAATAATGCATACGTGTGTATAAACATACTATGAAACATAGTATGCACAAGTATGAATAATGCATACGTGTGTATAAACATACTATGAAACATAGTATGCATAAATATGAATAGCGCATACGTATGTCTTGACATTCTATAAAACACACTATGAATAAAAATGTATTACGCATATGTATGCACCATCATAGTATGAAACATATTATGCGTAAGCATGAATTTCGCATACGTATGTATTAACATACTGTGAAACATTGTCATAATTAATTATTTAAATTCATACCGCATACACATATACTACATGTTATTGTGCAGGAGTAATCTATGTTGGGTAGCGGCAATTTTTTCTACTATGATGTTTGATGCGTAACCCGAATTTTGTACCCATGCTGAATGATGCTGGTGATTATCAGTCATCTATACAGAATTGATGAGTGACATCAAATATAACTTTCGCTGAATATACGCATTTCATAATGTTGTTGTTCAACTTCCTGATGAACGACGCACCCATTTATATCTCAGGTCATTGGAAATAATTATTTTTCATTTAATTATCTTTGTCTAGTATTATATAACTATTTTGCTAACATATAATGACATTATTTGCAGATGGCGAATTCGTCAATAGTTCTGATTCTTGTGATAATGAAATTCTTTCAAATTACATTGTATATGTATATATTGTTCATGCTTTTCAGATACTCTATGCAAAACGTCGTTGCTGCAAGCTGAAAATTTCATCTGAGACGATTTTATCAAACACGTATGGTACTTAATGCATGCAATTCTGAAATATTACTCATTGTTTTCCTATGATTATTAATGCAATAATGATATTTATGGAGCTTCCACAGTATCTCCACAATATTTCAACGTGTTTTGAAAATGATAGTGAAAACCCACTTATGATGCCCAACACATCGATTTTGTTTTATTTTCAATGCATAAATGATTCATTTATGTATATTTAGTCTAACCAAGAATTCATCGAGCTGGATCTTTCTCATCTCATAATTGCATGACCTATATGCATTTTTTACATAACATGATGATATCATAGGAATTTGATTAACGATTACCATATAAGAGCAGGTATTATTCTTGTTTAAACGAAATAATAACGTGTCTTATAGCTTTCTTTTGCTCAAAGAATTAGTTATTCGACGAGTTTACTTTTGAAAAGTCTCATATGTATTGTGGATCAGGGTTGCCAACTCATATCGACAAAAATAGTGACCATTCTTCGTGGTTTATGTAGAATTTGAAAAAAACATGATTTTAATCTGTTTTACGCAAGTTGATCAATATTTAATCTATAAGTCGTTTTTTGTTTATTTCCATGTCATATTATCACAAAATGCAGTGTATACGTATATAACGAATTTGCTATAAGTTGATTCAAATAATAAATTTATCATATTTCGGATGCATTATCAAAATGTCAAGTAATTTCCATGAAGCTTGTTGTTTACAATGCACGAGTATACATGTATACTCGATTCTTGAACATTATGTACATGTACATAAACGATAAATCAAAATTGCGGATATATACTGATTACTGACTTCTCTCTGTATTTTCTTACACCTATCAAGGATTCTTCGGGATATTTGTAAGGTTAAAAAATCACAATATAACGAAAACAATTAAGTAACAATAAGCAGAAGAAGTAAATATTCCAAGAGTACTACCGAAATATTTTCGAAACCAGACAAGAACCAAAGATACGACGGAAGACATAGTCACATTTCACAGATCGTCAACATAATTTAATTACACTTCCAAATGTGAAATTTTTGTTTTTACAATTTAAGCGATGCACACAATTTTTACAATTACAATAAGCGCAATTTACTCTACTCAAAAATTTGCTTCAAAGCTACTTAAAAACATTGACTGGTCACATCGGCAAGAGAAGACCGAAAAAGGGTTTTTTAGTCAATTCGAGAACATTGAATCGATTATAGTTTCAGAAATTCTGTTGTAACGGGTAGACACACTTGATTGCTCCAAATGCAGGCGACGTTTCTTTTCTTCCAAATGCTCCACTCGCTGTCTCGTCTCATTCAACTCTTGGTGTGTGTCTTTTGAAGACGCCAACAGATTCCTGAAGGGAGCGCGTTTGAGAAGCACGTTCAATTCTGCACAAAGCCAATTGTTTGGATTCGTTCTTGTACTGTGTTCTAGCCTTTTGTATCCGTTCCAACACACGTTCGTGCGGAACAAAGAATTCAAAATTGGAGCGGTCGAAGCGGTCCCTCACGAAACGAACAGAATCATAAAGCAAGCATCGCATCCTACTTTGATTCAAACATTCAGCGGATTTCATCACAGAAAAGCCACGTTCGACATCCATGTTGTGAGTAACTACCAGCAGAAACGATTCAACTAAGATCATCAGCTTTGGAAATGAGTTTGAGTCATCGACAACAGTTAACAAAGTATCATCTGGATGTTTGGACTGCATGATACTTTATAGATACTTTATGTGTATATATTCATACTTAAATTAGTGATTTTTTATTGTTCAATTCTTTTTAGTTTTGAAATAAGGGGTCACTATTTTTTAGTGACTTGGGAAAAAATAGTGACCAAATAGTGAGCTTTAGTGACCGGTCACTAAATAGTGACCGAGTTGGCAACCCTGTTGTGGATCTCTACAATGTCAGTAAAAATTTGAAAGTCCATTTTTGAGTAATCTAAAAGTTAAATATGAAAGTGTTACTAATATAATTTCCTTGAGTTGCCATTGATTAAGCGCTATTTTGAACACCAACACATTTTAGACAAGAAATTCTATCAAACATGATTCATGAAAGTAATAAAAGCTAATTCAATTAGTTTCGAAAAATATCGTTGATATTTATTTTGATTATTTATCTTTCCTATTATTGCTTGAGAAATTGCCACCTTATCATAGACGTGTATAATTCTTTTATTAGTGTGTCATTGTATCTGAAGTTTTCCATCATGCCCATCAGGGTTGTCCAGTCTAACTCAGAAGGCTCCTGGTTCCTTTCACTTCTCTAATAATAAGCATTAGTTTATTTCCATTGAAAGCAAAAATGAACTTGTATGAACGTCAAAACAATAAACTTCACACTGTCTTGACGTGGGAGCATTATTATTAACTGCTTGCATTACAGGTAACGGTAACGGATTCTTTTAAGATTGTTTATGCTACTGAATGCTAACGAGTTGCTTCATTTTCTTTTTTTATCTTCTGCTTAAGGGTTTATGGTACCGTCCTCTTCACTCGAACTTTGATTTTCAAAAATCATACAAAAATGTTTATCTTTGATCAAATGGGTACGTCGTTCGTGTGTTACAACAAATGAATGCCATATATGTGACTTTGACGCATGAGAAATCGTAATTATTTTGACCTTAAAATGCTGCTAATAGATGTCTCCCTCATGATATGTTCTCTATCTAAATCAGTTGACTTGCTACATTTAACAGGTTACCGGAGAGACAAGGTGTTTTTGACTTTGTTCCCTTTCAGATTAAAATACGACATATTGAATACAGAATGCATGTTATTATTCATATGATAAATGGTGCATATAATAATGAATTCATGCTGTTATAGAATATATGTACAACATCAAAACATATATGCTTATGTATGATATTCCTTCCTACGATATACTGCTGTATGCATATATGTTGCATTTTTATGTCAGGAACATACTCTGAAAACTCACGCGTGTTTAGGATGAGTACACGTACCTATTTTTATAGTATGTTTCTTTGCATGATTCATGCGTATGGCACGACAACGCGTTACATGCTCTTAGTAATAGTCTCACGCCATGTTTCGCATGTCTGTTCCATACTATGTTTCACATCATGTTTTCACAGCGTGTGCCATATGAGTATGCATACTATTTTCATAATATGATTCATACTATGTTAAAGTCTTAGTATGAATCGTGCGTATGTTAGGGTATGGCCCGACAGAGCGTTACATGTTCATAGTATGCTTCATACGGCTGTTCCATACTATGATTCATACTACGTTTTCACAGTGTGTATGGTATGAATACGTATATGATTTTTCATGGTATGTTTCATAGTATGATTTTGCTGAGTATGATTTAGGTATACTAAGTTTCATACTATGTTAAGTCATAGTATGAATCATACGTATGCCAGGGTATGGCCCGACAGAGAGCGTTACATGTCCATAGTATGTTTCATACCAATTTTTTCTGTACGGGTAATTATCATTTTTCAAATGTACAAAATCTTTCAATCACCATCCAGCAATCATCTTCAGGTACAAAAGACTATGCGTTAGTAGAAGTTTAAACTATAGGGAATTTGAAAATGATATTTACAACGAGATGACATGATGATTTACAATGACATGGTATGAAGGAATGTACATATGAACAGGTTGTACAAGATTACAAATCTTAGCCAGAAGCAAAAATAAATTGACCTGACAAAATGGATGAATTCTATGTAAGATGATGTAGTGATCGATAATGTTGGCTGCCGAATGGTGATCGAAAAATTTTGGATATCTGAAAAATAATAATAATAATTAATATCTCTAAAAACCTGACTATTTCCAGCTGAACTATCACACAATGACTAGTCAGGGCATTTTTCAAATATTCTATGATTTCATTTTGTGACTACAAACGTGTCACTGGCAGCTAGCTTAACATTAATGGATAGGGAGACACGGAAGACACTGCATTTTAACCGCATTTGTAGGGCAAATAAACCCGCGGTATGAATATAATTTAGTCAGACATGGCGTTTGCATCAAGGTTGTACTATTAGTCTTTAAAACAAAAATCGAGTGGACGAAATGTTTGGGTGGAAACATTTTCGCAATTTCTGTTGATTTAACTCTGACCTACCCTATGTTCGCTTTGAAAGTTGAAAGAAGATGATTTATTTTGGGCGCAAGTCTCCACATTTCTTTGACCAATGTCATCAAGATATGCCATCATTGGTTTCACGCATCAAACCAGCTTCTTCGGTTTTCCTTCCTTCTTGAGGAAGGCTCAACCTTCACCCTACTATATTTACTTTCCTGTTAACTGCAGATACTTTTCTGAGTCGTCTTGATTGATATACGCATCATTAGTTAAGGAGTGAAAGCATTGCCGCCCTGCCCCAAGGACCAAAGGGCCCAGAGGGACGTGTTTGGCAATATAACACACGATGGCATGGCTAATATATAGGTCTCTCAATATCTACTTCAGCACATTCCATGTGTGCTTGTAGATTCACCAAACTGCGATATTCACTACTGATGTTAGGATAAGCACGTTTAACATTAATGGTACAAAATTGCCATTCATTTAATATGAAATAGGAGATGATGGATAAATCAATAGAGAAGCAACATTTTATTTGGAATCAGCAGCTTAGTAGATAAATTAATTATTTTCCTTCATACTTCCCTGTACTCAAATGTTTACATCGTGCAATTGATGTTTGTGATCATTACACCGAAAAATGTGTTTAGACTGTATCAAAAAATTAGATAAGTTGGTGATAATCATCTTATCCAATGATGAAGCATAATTTTGCAGTACAGTGAGAACTGGTTGCAATAGAAGGGAGACGATCATGATCAAGCAAGTTGCTCATAATCTGTCCCATTTTATCAACAGTAATCACTGTCAACATTTGGAACAGTGAATATCCTAAAAGGGAGCGGCGACTGTAAGAAAACGATACGAAGTGTAAGGCTCAAGGTAATCGAAAAACGGCATCTGGCTTTAGAAATGTAATAAGTAACATGCAAATGAAAACAGGAAACTTGTGTGGCGGAATGGGATGGTATAGAAATTGATATGTGTTGTAATGAGAGGACTGAAAAGAATAAAATAAAATATACTGTTATCAAATATTTGTCCTAGACTAACTACAAATAAGCCCAACAATAAATTGAAAGTATGATCACTAAACATAGCAAGCACTTATTTAGCTTGGAAAGACCAAGTAGAGTATACTCGTACAGAAGCGATGTATTTCGTTGATCTGCGAGATCGCCATTATCAAAAGATGATCTACGAACAAATTTGAAATACATCACAAAGGGGAAATAAACTATAGACTGAAAAACGAATATGCAGGAGATCGCAACGATAACACCGGTGTACCAAGTTTAATTCTTTAAACTATATAGCTTCTATCAATCTTAAATTTGTTTCATCAATTTGACGTCCGTTATCACTTTCCTATAATGCGGTCGAAACGTGACCTGACATCGAAAAAATTAGCTAGGAGCTGAAAATTGATGGTAATATCCGGAATAGCACCCTTGGCACCAGAAAAAACCAACAGAATCCACTCATGGGAAATCGAGCTGTAGGCCTATGCATTATACATGTACACTGTGTACAATTGTACATGTATACATACACCTATACCTATACATAGTACATGGTCACTTTTTGAGCTATTTCGAGCATACTGCGTGTTTAAAGCAGGGATGCGGAGTCGGAGTCCTATCATTTTTGCTGGAGTCGGAGTCCTATGAAATGATAGGACTACGAACTCCGGCCTATAACTAGACCCGAAATATAAATACAAACAAATTATTTATCCTCGTGCATAGCTGTCACTGTTTTGATGTCAACTTTCTCCGTCAAACAAAAGTACAGAGACAGCAGTGCATGCAAGGTTCGTAATAGTTAATGGAATGAACCGTGATAGTGAAAAACAAGTGTCGTTTCACTCGGTGATTTAGTGGAGAAGACAATTCTTTCTTGCCTCGATCACACTTACGCACCAAAGGTCACATCAGAGACAAAAGTAAAATATTAGTTTGTTTGAGAACATTACCTCTTACCCTAAGGTCAATCGTGTGTGATGGCTCCTCCATAGCGCATATTAAAATCGAAAATATACTCATATTTTTTGAAAAAGGATGGGGGATTCTCTTGCCTGGTAGAGACGGGAGAAAAGCCGTGTGAAGCACACACCAACAAGTGATGTGCGAAGTTCGTTAACTTTCATAGAAAATGATTGATTTTATACAGCAATGAACATTAAAATCAGGCTCAATAAGGTAAGCCTATAATGATCTATGATGTAGGTCACCAGGACTAAGGCTGATATACTTCCCACCCGGAGTCGGAGTCCTGTGAAAATGATAGGACTCCGCATCCCTGATTTAAAGATCGAGGAATCTGAGCTATTCAGAGATATGCTCTCGCGAATTGGCAGGGGACTGATGGTACTGCAAAAATAGAGGCTTTTGCGATTTCTACATGCAAGGTTTGACACCGCAAGATGCATGAAACATTTCAGGAAATCTTTTATAGCACAATCATTGAATTTACAATAAATTTTACCACGAGAATGGTTAAATTCATTTCTAAAGCTCTGGCTTTATGGACATCTTTGGCATTTTTTCCTTCAATTTTAAATATTCGCTGGAGTCATGCGTCATTATTATCATTGATAACTGACAATTTGAAATGCATTACATCTTCCCGAGAGTTTCAATTGTAGCAAGGCTTTCTAAAAGAATGTGAAATTGGTTAGATGGATATGCATCGGCTGCTACTTTTTATCTAGAACCCTGGACTGGGAATTAGATGGTGGTCAGATACTTATATAGGGTGTCGGCGGCTTTTCGAGGTCAAAATTCGGAGTACAGAGTTCATACAAAGCGAACTTTGATGTGTCAGCTCAGAAAAAGGACGACTGATTTTGTGGAATTATTAGCAATTCAAATTCTTCAAAGCTCATTCATGTATTTGCGACTCAAGGTATGAGACAATTTAACTGTCCTTTGAAAAAAGAGAAATTAATTTTTACTTCTACTCTTCAGCTCGCTGACAACATTATATATTTTTGTATTTCTCTAAATTCGAAGGGGCTAGAGTTCACCCTGAGCGGAGAGTTGAAGTGCCTTTGCCAACGATCGAAGTAGACCAAGTTGAAATCGGTGACGTCATGTTCGCTGGTTTGTTCAAGGTATCGAATTCTGAGTAAGCAAGATAAGTTAACTTCGAAGAATGTAAAATCCGATCTTCCCATGCCGCTCAAATCAGTCGATCGCAACCATCTCTCTTGTTTTGGCTCCAATTCTGAGAATTCTTACTAGTCGCGTAATAAGCAGAGATCGCTTGTTGACAATTGTGTCGAAGACAGTTTTACTTTCCAATTTAAAGACGTTATCGGCAGCATGGATGCTTCAGCAACAATGAAAAGACAGAGGATGTTTTTCAAAACGACTGAAAAAACGAAGATGTTTATTTAACTCCGACAAGTAATTGATTATTATTGATAGATGGTGATTTATGCCTATCTACTAATCTCATGTATTTTAAGTCAATGAAATGTTTCATTAGAAACCGAATAAACAAATTTCAAATCAGCCGATGTCTGGCAAATGAGTCTGTTTTATCACATTTTAAGTCCATATACGATGGTCGATGGTTATTCAGGCTTGCGCGGTTTTCAAGAGATCAAATTCTAGGAGTTTCCAGGAGGCTTCCTACAGCTTTTTCAGAATGGCCCTGTATTGTAAAACCAGTAAGATGAGACTCCCCGTGTCATCTGTGGTGGTGGAATTTAAAGTGGGTAAGGCCCTGATGATCAGCAATTCGGGCGATGAAGCAGTGGCACTATCACGCCCGGTGATGCAAACTGGCAAGAAGTTGAGAGCTGAAGCAGCTGCAGACAGAGCAGTGGCGGAAGCGAAGTGGAGAAGTTCATGGTGCGGTGCAACAAGGAAGACGAGGGCTTGGATACTCCAACTCACGGGTGAAGTGGCTCAGTAAAGCAAACCGAAGAGACAGAAGAACGTTGGTTCCTGAGAATGTCCGACAGGAAGAGGATGAATTACGACTTTGTAAAGCAGCACAACAAGGAGTGCAAGGTGCCTGGATGGCTTGGGAAGAGGTGGACCAGCGCGTGGTGTCGTGGAAAATGTTGCTGCCAACACCTGCCGGTGATATCAAGTTCTTGCTGTCAAGTACGTATGTCACTTGTCCAACCTCGGTGAATTTGAAGAGAAGGAACGTCAATCCAGTGAACTCATGCAATATTTGCAGGAAAGCTCGGGATCTCTGGAGCACACGCTATCGTCCTGCTGCGATCTTCTCCGGGCTTACACTTGGTATCACAATCAAGTCCTGGAAGTGCTAAAGGGTTTTTGCGGGAAAGAGAGACGAAGAAGAAACAGCGAACATTGGAAAGGACTACGATGGTTTAGAGCTTAGTGTTTGGGACGAGGGAAATACTACGATGTCATCGGATGTGATGAGTACCTGCTTGAGGCCCAATCTGGTGATGGTCAACCGAGATGCTCGTTTTCTATTTTTGATGAAGTTGACGGTCCCGTGGGAAACGCGCATGCAGGAAGCACACGAGAGGAAGCATCTGCGGTATGGTGTATTGAAGAGCGAGTGTGGAGAGTTGAGGTGTTTCCGGTGGAGGTTGGTTGTCGCAGTTTCAATGGTTGGTCCTTGAGGAAGTGGTTGGCGCGCATTGGGCTTGCTTGGAGAAGAAAGACTGAAGTGGTGAGGCGCACCGTCAGTCGGCAGAAGTTGGGTCAGCATGGATCGTTCGAAAATCTTTGAGTGCTGCTTGACTAACCATCAGAGAGTACTGGCAGACCGAGTGGAGGTGTCCAGTTATTAAACAGCATCTTAACAGCTGATGATCTCTTAGTACTCGCAGCGTAATACGTTGTTTTTTGTATTTAGGGGGGTTTCTCTCGTCTCGAAGTATTGACTCTCATTCAGAAAACTGCATATTTGTAAATATTTAAAAATTCTTATCACTATCATAGTAGCTTTCGTCTCATACGTAGCGTAGAATGTCTTCACATTGAGAACCATTTTGACTTTTATCTAACGAAAATAAATCAATAACTTGGCTTCACCATGGAAAACAACAAAAATTCATAATGTTGATTACTTCAGTGATGATAATTCCTACATTTTTTCAAATTGACAAGAAAAGCGAAATTAATCTATAATTACCATCGGGGTCAATTTAACTATGGTCTAATTTAATAATTATGTGAATAGATTGCAATTTTGCAAAATAATGAAACGGTAATGACAATGCAAGAGCTGACGATATTGCTAATGGTTTCAAATTTTTTTGAGCTACATTGTTTCCTCGGGAATTCATCGAACACCTTTTTTAATGCACCACTGACATTCAAGTTACAGCAGTGTATACATATCGCCCGACTTCTCGCAAACCGTCGCATGAGCGCTATATCCTATCTCAAATTTACTCCGCTTGTATAACTGCATTTTATTGAGAGAGTTGTGTTGATGTTCAGGGATATGAGCTGGACCTGTTGATGATCCCTGACATTGGATGAAATGCCAGCTATGTGCTTCCATTTTCCAACTTAAGATACAACTATTGACGTTATTTTGAAATTTACAGAATGTAGAAAAACATTGTGTATCAACATACAAAATTGACAGATAGCACGAAAAATGGTTTCTTCATTCTAAATATACAGTTGTATCTATAAAAGCAAGCGCCTTGTCTGCAAGCAATTCGACAAGCATATTATCAAAAACCAAGGCGGTTTTCTACGCACCCGTCCTACGTCTGCCTCCGAGAAAAAGGCCATCCCCGCCGACACAGCCCTAAGCAGGACTGCGGAGACGCCTTCTCCAGCAGCCGCATTCGTCTTCGATATCGAAATATATACGAGAGACATACAGTATATACCGTCTTCCTAAGTGAAAGAACTGAATGAAGTAATTTTTTCAGTGAACTGAACGGCAAAGCGCAAATTCAAAATGAACTTCGAAATGAGTGAACGAAGAAAATGTCAAATGAACGAGGAACTGAGTGAACTAAAAAAATTGCCTCACTGATGCTCGATACTAGTGGGCAAAACGTGGTTTTACTTTAAGTAAAATTTGCATTGGAGGAGGTACTGAAGTTGAGGGAGGCACTGAAAACAAATTTAGCATGACACCATTACTCCTTTCCATTACTTGATGTTTTTGATTATGATTTCTGCATAGATGCGTCAAAAATTATCCAATGATCTTTTTCAATAAAAATGTACTTGGCAACATGTAACTCGATTCGTAGTTTAAACCAACTATTACAGAGTATCACATTTCATAGGTTAGTAATTGAGTCAGAATCTGATTTATTTTACTTTTAGCTTACTAATGGTAGAGATATAGAACCGGAATAATCGATGAAAGAACATATGAAATGAAGTTTTTACATGACTATCACAACAAAATGTACCGCAACTCGCAATGATAAGGGAACATGGGACTAATAAACAACGGTACATACACCACAAAACCACAGGTGTACACTTACAATCATCGCATGTTCAACTTCTATTCGATGGGGTCATGCATCCCTTTATTCATATGAATGTGCCAATACCGCAAGCATCTCTCAGAAATGATGTCTATAAATTCTGACTGAATTCTATAATTTTCAGATTTTAAAGCAGCAAGCAGTTTGAGATCTTGCCTTCCTCCGTTCCGCTGTTCACTATGCTTTTAATTTTTATTTTCTCTTGTCATGTATTCTGAGTCCAAATATATAGATGGTGAACGGACCTTAATAAGTAACGTTTCGCAAATTTCAAATATCATGTCTATCTAAGCACCTTAATTTTTGAAGCTTGGAAATTTGATGGTCTGAGGTTCTTGTCGTTACACTTGCTGTTTATGTCCACCTATTGATGCTGAATATTGCTTGTGTTCTTCAGCTGTACTCATTTCCACTCTTCCAGTTCTGCTCAGATAAATGTCGCGATGTGGTGTCGTAGCGTGTCCCGATATGCGGTGTGTTTTAAGATCACCAATTGTTCAAGCTTTCTATGTATGTAGTTTGAATTGATTAAGAGATGCACTTCTGATGACAGCCACTTCAGATGGTCGAACTACAAAGTTATCATGTCTCGTTTTTGTCAAATGATATTTTGTCCTATATTATGGCCTGTTCATAACCGTCAAGAAGGCGAAACGGAAGTGGGGTGGAGATATATCCAGAATGAAGGACAATAGGTGTACTTACAACACCACTAATTGGTGCCCTATTGAATGGAAAAGACGCAAAGGAAGAACATCCACAAGATGGAAAGAAGACGTAGGCGACTTCTGGAACGGTGTCGATTGGGGAAGGAGGGCAGAAGACAGGAGAAATTAGAGGATCCATGGCGAGGCCTATCTTAAGTGGAGAACAAACGCCTGATGATGACGATAATGATTATGGCCAGATTAAAACCCTGAACCGCCTGAACGCGAACGAATGTCATTTGCTATGGTCTTCATGGCTCGGTGATCTTTTCTCCGTGAAGTCGAACTCGTACCCCAAGAGTGTCAATTAAATCCAGAGGTGCAACCTCGACCTCGATTAAGCAGATTTTAATCGAGGTCGAGGTCGGGCTGAACAGTAGTCAAACAATTGCAGAAATTTTTCACTATCTCATAATTTTTCTAATTTGTTCCTTTGTTTTTCATACTGATTTGCTCCTTTACCCCTACTTATCGGACACATTGGACATAAGAATCTTTAATAAACACATAAAATTGTAATGATTGTAGCAAATACTATGGAGACATTGAAATGTATTGATAGTCCCGCAAGCCAGGACGAGTTCTTCCATGGAACGAGACCGAAGATGATACTTTCGCAGCCTTTTCTATACCTATGACTACTACGAAAATGCTCGCCTTCCGAGTTCCTTTGATCCACAGACAAGATCAAAGAAAACGACGTGCTAATTGAAGGAAAATTGAAGTTTTCGACCAGAATATCAGTTTGGTGTGTTTAAACCAACTAAGCGAGATCTATTAACCCGACAAGGAAAAGGAACTCGATAGAACTCGGAAGGTGCGCATTTCCGTAGTCATAGGGTGTGGAACATTCTGTGAAAGTCTCGTCTTCAGTCTCGTTCCATGCAGAAGTTCGCCTAGCGGCGAAACTACAAGCATTTCTGTGTTTCCATAGTATTTGTTGCAATCATTCAAACTTAATGTATCTACGAGTATATGTATTTAAATTTGTATTCAAGATTCGTGCGTCATAAGTGAGCACCCGTTGAGATTGGCCGTGTGGTTTCATGTCATTAGATAATTTCAATAAATTTTGTGACTCTTTATTTACAGAAGAAATTGTTTTGCAACGATTTCATGTCGTGCATTGAGTAATGCTTTGAGTGCATCCATGAGCAATCATCATGTCTTATCTGCGTTGTCAGTATAAAGCATATTTTGTTTCCAAACATAAGCATAGAGCACATCATGATGAAGTAATTCACTAATTAAAGCTGTCATAGATTTCAGATGTGTTGTGCAACGTGATTAATAACATGATAAATACAAATATTTTTGTTTTCCTTTCATGCAAGTACCCGGTACCAAAGTCGGTCTATATAGTAACCTTATTTCGAGGCCGACCTCTCAACATCGATTAAACTCTAATAGAGGTTGCATCACTGATTATCGGTAGAATGAACATCCGAACTGAAATTCCACAACGCTCCAGCAAAAGTAGGATATGCAAGCACTGTACAGGCCTGCAGTGGGAGGGAGTAATGAAGAACGAGATTAGCAAAATAATACACGCACGAATTTACTTACCTTCACTTCCATCCGGTTCATTCCAAGGCTGTTCCACGATCGGCGACATGTTGAGCGACTCGAGAGGGAAATCGAGCAGATGTTGACCGGGCTGTGGCTGAGGACCAGATGAGGGTGTGGGTTGACTACCGGGCCGAGAGAAGGCGGAAGCATGGTGCGCAGAGGGCAAGGGGACCGCTGAGGCGGATGATGGTCGGAAGGGAAGGAAGGCACTCGTGGAAGAGGGAGCCGGTCCTGATGGGCTCATGAAGGCGGAGGGAACAGAAACAGTACCACCAACAGAGACGCTTCCGGGAGGCGCTTGGAGCGGTGGGAAGGCGGTGGGTGGCCAGGCGACCTGCCAAACGAGAGCACAATGATTGATCGCAATTGAACAGACAAAAATAAGGATTCCTGCACATGCAAAAAGGTGACTTTATCTTGAAGAAGGTTCATCAGTTTTCATTTCCATAATGGAGATCATGACACGAACACAGAACACATACAGGTACATGTGGATCGGAATAATTACATGAGGCTCTAGATAACATATAAAACAAAGCAATCCTAAAATATAAGAAAGTGTATAACTATATATTACCTGGTTGCATAACGTAATGCAAAATCGGATAAATTAAGACGATCTTAGCAAAATCCTATGTATGCTTCAAGCAAGTCGGGCATCTCGGTATCAACTCGTGCAGAAGAATATTTTGAAGCAGAATAAGACATTGACGCCTTACGGCTAAAACCATACTGGCAATTTCGCAAAGTACTAGTATATGTCAAACATGATCATCTCAACTCAAAGCTTTGAAAATCACACCTATGTAGAAATTTGAGCTCTTCCTCATACCAGATTAACACGATGTTATCGATGTATCTGCGATAGACTACCTTCTTCTCCTATTATTTTTCGATGATCTGAATGCGCCGTCCTGACTATCTAAAGTTTGCAACGTGCCCTCAAACATCAAAATTATACGCGATTGGTTGATATTAGACACTTTGTAGAAAGTTGAGCTAGTGTTTTACAGCAGCTTTTATCTTGGCATTTAATTTAATTTCATAAGCCAACGATAACAATGCGCGTGAACATAACATGCTACCATGTTACGGAACATCATTCTGCAAGGGTTGAGAAGGCGTGAAATTAATTTTGTTGGAGATTCTGGTTAGATTGCATGGTCAGGCGAATTTGAGATTCAACGATGTCTTTATGTAGATGATCACAATTCTAAAAGTGAATAAGTAATTCATGAGTATTTATTATGACGTCTACTCACTAGTTTTAATAAGGTGAATGATTGGAACATTTTAAGATGTCATACATGGATACCGTGCACTTGTTGGTTCATAGTCCAAATTCACAATCTTTCTGGCACTATCTATTAAAAAACGTTGATTGAACAAGCTTGACAAAGAGGTTGATGGAACAAAACAATTCGAATGGGGGAAACTGACTGAGTTAAAAGTCGATTTGCATGCAAATGTTCTTTCGATATAGCACATACTTAAGAAGGATCACTAGCTTTGCAATTCATCATGGCAAACATTTGACCAACAAGATTATGATGAGAACGTTAACCTTCTGCTAAGTAATGCGTTACTCAAAGTGCTTGTTCGCAGCACTATCTTCTGCTGATGTACGAGGGTAATCTAAAAAGCTCGTACCGATGGCCTCCGAAACGGAAATGATGATCAGAATTATATGTTGATTATAAAAAACTTTCAAATTAGTTCATTGCCAACTAAGTCGTGCAATTCTGCCTTTCTGACATTTATAAATATATCGATTGTTGCAGCGGTCGGCTGCGTCAATTATGTGTTCTTTTGCGAATGATCATTAGCAGTCTAAAGCTTGCGAAACACTTCAGTAAGCACGCATTCACATAATTCATTAGGCGATCGAAAGCAATCGAAATTCAATAAATGGTTGACTTGCAAATGACTGACCTCCAGAATCTTTCGCTCTCCACTCTGATTAAAGTTCACACCACTCCAACGAAGCATGTGATAATGCATTCAATTTCAAATCGAGGTTCTGTAAAAATGTCGAACTTTACGCTTGATGACCAGCGCTCGTTTATTAAAATACAAACAGTACGCAACATTTTGGTGCCAGAAACTGCTGAGAAGTTGCACGAGTTCCGTGGTGATATTCAATCAAGGAAAGCACTGTACGTAAATGGGTAGCACGTTTTAAGGATGACTTTCCTCAACATCCAATTTTCCAATATCCGGGCGCCTAGCAATTGCTGTTACAGATGAAAACTGAACGCAGATTGAACTTTTATTGGATAAGACTGTCGATGAACGTGTGAAGAATTTTCACGTGAATTAGCGATTTGCCCACAGTCTGTTCCAACGACTCTAGCCCAAAATGTTGGAATGTGGAAAATTTGTGCCAGGTGGGTCCCTCACGCTGTCGATCCAGAACAGAAAGAGAAAAGAGTTCGAATTGCTCAACAGCTGCGATTCAGGCGGAGAAGGGAAAAGAAAGCTTTCTAGACCGCATTATAACCCCCGATGAAACTTGGGTACGAGCGTGTGAACTGGAGCTGAAAAGCCAAACAGATGAATGGCACAATGAAGACCACATGCGATTTGCCAGAAACCATCGCGTTTGAAACTGATGACAATCGTGACTTATGACGTGGAAAGAGTGATTCTGGTTCATGAAGTTCATGAAGATGAGGCTGCTGATGCGGATTACTATAGCACATTCCAGCAAGCCAACTTGCGACCGACCAACAGAAGAAAAATACCTCATCTTCTGCATGACAATGCAAGACCACCTACTGTTTGCGTCGTGCAGAATCTGATTGACTCTTGTGGATGGGAAACATTACTTCACCCACGATATTCACCCGACTTGAGCCCATGTGATCATCTTTTTCCTGCATTCAAATTTCTAATGAGAAGTAAACGGTACTCTACAGATGAGGGTATATTAGCTGCTACAAATCGCTCCATCAGAGGTGTTGTTCGCCATTCTACAGCAGAGGAATTCCCGCTTTTCCAGGACGCCGGGTTCGCGAAGTTGAGGTCGAGAAAGAGTATTTTGAAGGAATATGAAATGTTAAAAGCTTTTTATTGTTGTTGAATAATGGTTCATTAGTGGTACGACAGTGTTTAATGATAACACTGGGTTACAAAAAAAAACTTTTTGAAAATAGTCAGAAGTTTTTCAACTGATTTAGGACCATTTTCCTCCACTAACTCTGAATATGGCATCCATTTAACTCAATCAGGTCAAGTTTTCATGCTAATTATATTTTGAGAAATTAGATTTTCTGGCTTAATATATCACATTTTGTGAAGTCATCTGTTATTTCTAAGAACCCTCCTCACCCCAAAATGGCTAAGTAGAAAAAAATACATTATAAAAAATGCATTGAATTGGTATCACAAAATCTAATTTCACTTATTTGTATAAAAGTTATTGACAAAGGGGGAGATAAATACATGTAGGCCTACTTGCACATGCAATCTGGGTAGAAAGTCGCAATTGTAAAAAAGTCAGGGCATGAATTTCCTTCTTTTGCAGTTCCTTGAATGCTCAGCTGCAGGGATGTCTCTCTTTAGATTCCAGCAGTAATCAGCCATCATAACTGCATCCCAGCGTCCCTGATACCTTGTCTCCATCACTTTTATGTCTTGATGGAATCTCTCCCCTTGTTCATCGCTCACAGATCCCAGATTCTCAGGAAACCGATCCATGTGTGAGAAAATGTAATGCATTTTGATACTCATGTTGCATCCAAGGATTCTGAAAGCAGTCAACATATTTCAGACTAGCTCTGCATAGTTTCTGGCCTTTTTATTGCCAAGAAAGTTATTCACTACTGAGATTCTTCAAACTGAGATCGCGAACTAGATCATTTAGCTCATTTTGGGAAAAAGGATGTGGAGCAGCATCGTCAAAATCCATTTGTTGCTCTTCTACATGTTCAGCAGCACTGGAGGAATCGTCGTCACTGATGTCAGGAAGTTCTCCAAAAATAGGTTCCGGAATTTCATCACAATGAGCTACAGGACGACGTGCCGATTCAATATTAGGATACTTCAGGCTGCTTCGGTTCTTTCTGTTGATCCCAGTCACATCTGAAAGCTTGCCTTCATTCGTTGAATTGATTGACAAAGTGCAGCAAGGAACTCGCACCTAGACTGGTTGAAAATCCTCTAACAGAGTGAATGAACAAACGTCCATCAGAGTGCAAAAATATCATAGAAATGTCATAAGCGATGAATTCAACAAGGTATTTGAGCAGTGGAAACATTGATGGTGAATTGCATATTTTCAGATGGGCAGCATTTTAGATGATCAGATGTGACGCAAAGATCTTCAGAAATTGCATTTTTAGTCTAGAAAATAAAAGAATGGCTACATGAACGTAAGAAAATACCGGTACATGAGAAGCTCTGGATCATCGTGTAAAAAACTTAAAAACCCAAAATGTAGCTTACTTTAAAAAGTTGACCTGAGGTGATCTTGAGCAAATCTGAGGTGATTTTTGAAATCAACACACTTGATTTACCCGAAATTAGCTAAAAACACTTAGACTATTTTTTCTTTGTTGATCAGTGTAATACATGATTGAGGCAGACGATCGCTGCAACAATCGATGCATTCTTTAAAGATCCGATGGCCCAATGGATGTGTTCAGAAGAAAACATCTTTCCAAGGACCACGTTTAATGATCATCCCTTCTTATATTAAGATCAACTAATGATAGATTACTATTTCACAACAATTCTTCTTCATGATTAGAAAAAAAGCAGCATGTAACAAGTAAACATGTGGCTGCACATAATATGATCACAAAAATTAAGAATAATTTACAATATTTGCGATTAAGTGTACATATCAAGGAGGATAGTAGGATGATGGCTCTTGAATCTCTAATGGCCACTGTGAACTTCCCTCAAGGAGAAAGAGCAAACAAGGGACGTGAGTTCCTGTCAAACTCAGAATGAGGCTTCTTGCCTGCTAGCAGTCGAAGTATCGCTGAGTTTTCAATATGTGTATTATGGATTTTGTGGACCATAAAATAAGGAGTGACCAATAAAGACAATTCATGAAAAACATTTCTTCCTAGATGGATTATCTCCAGAAAATCATTATCAGTTACGTGATGCTATTGATTAACTTTTCATTTAGCTCAAGTGGTTTGTTTAGAACAGCTTCTCGATACATTTCAGCTATGAGAGCCATCAGCATTCTCAAGAGTCCTCTAGCTTATTAAATGACCGTAGAATTCATGAGTGCTTCAGAAGGATAGTCACTGTGATTTATGATTAAGTAAGCGATCCGGTAATATGCGAAATAATTTAGTTAAGGCCTCATTTATCACGAAAAACTTGCTATCACCAATACGTCTTTCGACTATAAGTCTGATCACAATGTATAAGTATTAAAACTGATTCTAGAACAATGCTTCAATAGCGATTACCGATTATTTAACAGAAGGGACAACATACTGAAATAAAACCCATTTGTAATTTTTCATGTTTACAAAATGTCGAAGTCAGATCAAGGTGTTACCAATTGATAATCAAGATTCATAAGTATTGATAAGATTTTTCAACTGCTAAGTTGAAAGCATCAAATAATTTACTTTCAAATTATACTCATTACTTTTTACTTGATTCCTAGCGATTCCATCATTTTCAGTAGAAAGATACTTCCGAATAGACAGACAGGTGCTTTCAATGTCTGAGCTTCAAAGTTCCGCGAAGATTATAAATCAACTTAGTAGTCAGTGAAGCAATAGTAGCACACTGGGACCAATTTATTCATGAAGATATGAAGAAAAATAGCGTCTTCCTGTGTCACTGGACATGAACACATGAATCCACACTAATGACCACATTAACTGCAGAGAAACAACATTGATGAATTCCATCAGCATAATGACGGCCAAAGTCTAGCGTTGAGTTGTCATAAAGTCGTCCTTTCCAGCATCGGTGATCGCAGAAATTGGCCAGCTGAGAATTCATGATTTCGCTCTGCACGTAGGAGCCAAAATCAACCAGTAATGATAGGATAGAATTCTCAACCCATCGAGCACTGGGTTGAAATTCTGTCCGCCATCAAGGACGCAGATATTGCGTTGGTGATGAGTATCCGGTTGAAACATTGAAATAGTGATGAGACAGGAAGCGTAGACGGAACTCGCTTGAAAGGAAATTCTAAAATTGTATGAATTTGAGACTGCTCACAGGGAGGAGATGTTTGCTGAACATTTGAAAATATTTCGTCGACTTTCTTATTAATCTAGTTACGCTGAAAATAGTTGAATCGGATTTCATCACGAACATGAAATTTGCGTCGTGCTTCAATCTCAAGGCCTGATATTTTAGTAATTCTACGTAATAGAGCATTATGTGCGTAACACAGTGACCTGAATGATAACAAAAACACTTCACGGACAATACAATTATTCTCATGATGTTTGGGCTCTTAAAAATACACGAATAATACCTGTAGATGAAGCATATCATCATTAGTTTTCTATTTTGCTTTTGCCACAGCACAGAAGCGAATAATAAACTTGTGTATCATATTTGAAATTGAATTGAAAAAATACAAATTGTGTCTCCCGCGAAATATTCAGGATGTCCGTGGCATTTCGAGGCCGAAATTTCAGGTTTTTCAAGCTTACCAGGTCGATATATGTAAAATAACAGGTTTCCAATACTGATCGAGGTTTACATGCCTAAATATTAATGTTTTATCGATTTCAGGGTTATGTCCAGTTTAAATACACATGTAACCATGCTGTTACATACATAAGGTTATTAATCGGCTTCATGAAATCACAATATCTAAAGAAGGCAGTTGCATCGAAAAGCGTTCGTGATGTATGGAAAGCAATACATGTAACAAGCAAGTCCAAGAAATTTTCAAAAAAACTAACTGATTCGCATAGTGCTGAAGACTACAACTCTCATTTTGCAGCCAACTTCCAAACATCCCATGAATTCGACCATGATATTTTCCTCTCTGAAAGTCTTCCATCGATGGACTTAAGTCTTTCTTGCAATGAGGTTTATCACTATCTGTGCAAACTTAAACGGAAAAGTTGCGGTGTAGATGGTCTCCCATACTGGATATTTCGGGATTTTGCTAATTTGTTTGCTCTAGCAATTACATATATTTTTAATCGAAGCTTGAGTGAAGGAAAAGTTCCATCGTGTATGAAGTTTGCCAACATTACACCTATACCAAAATCTAACAATCCCAAAACTGTGAGTGAGTATAGACCTATTTCAATTCTACCTATCCTTGCCAAAGTTTTGGAAAGAATAGTTGTTGATAAGTGGCTTTTTCCATTCGTGAAGGATCAAATATCAGATGATCAGTTTGCCTATGTACCCGGTCAGGGCAAAGGAGTAACAGTGGCACTTAATTTATTGTATGGGAGAATTTTGGAATTTCTTGATTCCTCTTCTGGAGCTGTTAGAGTCCTAACTGTTGACCTATGCAAGGCATTTGACAGATTGACAAAGAAATCAATCATGGAAGCATGTGTGAGATTTGAAATACCTGCCCAAGCCTGCAAATGGATAGATGATTACCTCACAATTCGCTTTCAACGTGTGAAAATTGGTAATGATTTTTCAAACTGGATCAAAATCTGCAGTGGCGTGCCACAGGGAAGCGTTGTGGGTCCAGTATTATTTTGTATGGCCACAGATACTCTACAACCAGTTTGTGTGAATTCTGCAATTATCAGATATGCAGATGATATTACTCTATTGCATTTCTTGAGCTCTTCCAGTGATGACATGCTCGCCATCGAATGGCAAAATATTGCTAGCTGGGCCGAAGACTGTGATCTTTCTATTAATTTCAATAAATGCTATATCATGAATGTCATTACTAACAAAAACATTACGTTTGATAAATTTCGTATACATGCAAATTCAGATGTCATATGTTTGCGTACAGTCTCAGAAGTAAAAATTCTTGGTTGTATTTTGTCATGTGATCTAAAGTGGAACTCATTTGTTAACTTTTTGATAAAGAAAGCAAGTAAAAGGATCTATTTGATTCTTAATCTTCGTAGAGGTGGTTGTGACTCTGAGCTGATCTACTCCGCATATTGTTCTTTTATTCGTTCGATCATTTCATGGGCGTATCCTGTGTTTTGCAACATTCCTGATTATTTGAAGAAAAGCCTTGCACGTGTCGAGAGAAGAGTGTTGAATATTATTGATAGCACTGATGTGCCTGCCAATTCACTTTTTACCCATTGTGAAACTGTGTGCCACAACCTTTTGAAAGTGGTGCTGGAAGATGCTAGACATCCTCTTAGACATTTTTTTCGTCCCCGAGACTCTCGCACTAGAAACAAATGTCCTCTGAGAAAAATGAAAAGTAGAACCCAGCGTTTCTCTAGGAGTTTTATTAATTACTGTTCTCAACTTTTTAACTGATATCATTCGTTTTTTGTCGATGTATTTATTTTGATTGATTTTAATTGATGTATGCTAGATTATTTGCTATGTCGTGATCAACCAACTACCTGTAATTTTGTACTACATTTTGTAATGTGCTCACCGATTTGTGAGACAAACAAAGATTTCATTCAATCGTCATTATCTTTATTCACATATCCCTTCACAAATGTTTGCTCATCTTTGAGTCTTTGAATGAGCATAATCATACAAGACTGTGGAGGCACAGTGAAATTCTACATCGGGATCCCGGCCAGAACTAGAAATGTAGCCCAAACCCAACGATTTTTCGTGAACGAAAAAAAGATTTTATCATTTTTATCATGCACATAATTGAGCATGTGATTATAATCCCAGGTATGAATTTTTCAGAAACACTGATTTTCCCCATTATACTTACAACCCTGTGATCCCAAAATTGCATATATAGGTCTTTCTATGATTCTATCGGATGTTCAGCGGTTTCCAGAAACTAGGCGAAGCTGATGAATTTGTCAACCATTGTAACAACAATAAAATGATAGCTAGAGCACACTTCCGTTACATAACATTGGTATTTTCGATATCTAAATTGAAGGGTCCAAGCGCTGTAACAGGGCTAGACATAATTTGTTGTTGCAAAGCCGAAAAGTGATAGAGATATATTACTTGACACATAATACCAGGTAAATCTGCAAAAGTGTCTAACGTTCAGAAAATTTACTGTTCATGTATTTCAAATCGTATGCAGTTGACCAAGCAAGATGGCAACAAACATTTTTCTGGTTTGTTTGTGCCAATTAGTATGCACATTAATTAAATGGTCATGTTTGTTTCTTGTTCGGCGATTCATCGCTCTCGATTGTAGAGTACACGGGACTGGATCTAGTGTAGGTGCAAAGTTGGCAGTTGCAATGCTGTCATGACATATTCAGACTGGTTAGAGTTTCACACAAGAGACGAGTGACGTTATATTCCTAACAAAACGAAAATGCGGATCAAACTGCGAAGACAAAGTAATATCATCAATAAGAGCAGGTGATGTGTGCATTGAAGTCAAATTGCAATTAGGTCAAAATCATCGACCAAGAAACTGAAGAACTGGTTACGTAGAATTAATCTGAGGACTATAACACCACCAAACAGAAACATGAAAAAATGCTGTTTACGGCAAATGTTATACAATACTAATAGGAAATAAGAGTAATGCTGATAGGAAACGCGATGCTTAGAAACAATGTAAAACAATCATTTATGATTAATAGGGCAATTTTTCGACGTCATATTTTTAGGGTAATGTCATATTGTCATATATTCTGTGTCTGATCATATTCAATCATATGTTGGTCCATATTCTGTAGTTTTAGACTGTTACAGTTGCCGGGAAGAGGGGATAGAAAATGAATTCATGAATTAATTCAGAAGTTCGAAGCCTCAATACTCACAACCCCGGAAGCGAATGCCGAGCTACACAACATCAACCTATAGGAAGATAGCGCGAAGATCAGTGGCTACCTGAAAAGAAGACTAAAAAGGAACGCAGACCTAGATGCCATCATCACGATGGAGAAGCAAGAACCTTCGCCAGCACTTCACGCTGAGCTGCGGCGCTGCAAACCAACCGCTGCTTCGGTAGAGTGTTCTTTTTTCATGTTGATGAAGATGCTGTGCAAAGACAGACCTTTTATAACATCAAATGTATTTTTTTACAAGCTGCAAATTTTACATTGTGGCAAAAGTGAAATAAATCGTTTTGTTTGTCGCAAATTGAGCGTTTCAACTTTTTACATGAAAATGGAAACATAATTTTTGCTATATTTTTTATATCGTACTAAATTACAATTTTGAGTTTTATGGGTCATATTTGGTTACATTGCAAGTTTTTAGGTCATGCTTGGTTACATTTTAAGCTTTTTAGGTCATAAAAATTGCCCTATTGATTAATAATGATGTAAGAGATGGCTGAAGGCGGGAGGACCATAATGAATCAATGATGTGAAAAAAATCAGCTTTCTCTCCCGAGTAATTTAATGCCACAAATAATTACGAATAAAAAATATGTACACAGCCGACGTTTTCGTTTTTTTTATTGCTGCCTTGCCTTGAGAAAGGGTCTGGACCCGAAACGTCGGCTGTGTACATATTTTTTATTCGTAATTATTTGTGGCATTAAATTACTCGGGAGAGAAAGCTGATTTTTTTCGCATCATTGATTCATTAATAATGATGATTATTAATGAAAAAGGGAAAGCTTTAAATGTGAAAACAAGCAGATAAAGTGTGATATTACACATTTGTAAGAAAAGTGCATCACAAAAAGTATGCAAAATGCTATCCTATTCTTTTATCATCAATTCAAAGTCTTCAATCTGGGAGAAAGTGCGCACAAAATGCAGAAAACTAGTAAAGTGCAGATGAGGCATGGATAAAAAATGCGATCGATAGCTACCCATTTTGCTTTCTGTAAATTATTGTTTACCATGATCCATCACTCCAACGGCGCTGGTAAATGTACAAGAAAATTTCAACACGACTACGCACATGTTCGCCTGATGTACATCAATAGAATTCTATTCTTCTTCGCCCAATCTATTGCATCAATACGCATTAAAGACGATCACTTTACTTGAAACACACTCACCTTTCAAAACGCGAAACTTTGAATAATGAAAGGTTCATGTTCAACCAAATTTGAAACGATATGTTGTATTCTCGCTATTTTAAAAGCTCTCAGCAAGCAAGGAAAATAATAACATCTTGCTTTCTCGACGTTTTGGGTTTAGACCCTTCTTCACAGCCCGTACGAAAATAATTTTGCAATTCATTAATGTTTCATCTAATGAACATGTAATGTTTCATTAATGACTAATGAAACTTCAGCATTTCATGATAATGCATTAATGAAAATACTAATGGTTCATCTAATGAAGCATTAATGTAAAATTCATTAATGAAAATTGCCATGATTTCATGTAATATTTCATTAATGAAACATTAATGTAAAGTACATTAATGAAAACTGCAATGGTTTCATGTAATGTTTCATTAATGAAACATTAATGTAAAATTCATTAATGAAACATTAATGTAAAGTTCATTAATGAAAACTGCCATGGTTTCATGTAATGTTTCATTAGTGAAACATTAATGTACCATTCTATATTTAGAATCCTTGCCTTGGATTATTCATGCTTCCCTATTGTGTGTTACCGCAGTGACGTCATGTCACGACAACGCGTGAGCCGTCAGTTTCTTCCTATGCACATTTATCGACTTTCCTCGAAGTTTAATGCTATCGTCTCTATTTGGTAATCGACATGCAACGCGGAAACACGGACCATTTCATCAATGCGCTGGACGTAATTCAGAATTTCATAGTGACCTTTTCGCCTCGTCGTTGTCGTCTCATCGGTATATCATGCACAGTCGCGTCTAATCCCGTCAATGTCGAAAAATAGCAGAGGAAAGTCTAGAAAATTTGAAGTTGCTACAAAAAAGTTTAATGACTTCTTACAATTTTTTCAAACAATGTGACCCAAGATCCAGAATATAACAAGAAATCTGACAAACCGCATACAGAGTTAAAAGAAAACGAACTGAAGCGAAAGATCAAGGAATTACGAAAGGAAAACGGTAAGCAGTTATAATGCTCTTACTATTATAGTACAGTAGCGTAGCTGCAGTTTTGTATTCATAATTAGATTAATTAACAACATTAATTTACATTAATTATCGCATATAATTCAAATTAGCGATTTCAGATCGTTCACACGAACACGAACCTTGACCTTGAATATTTAGTGTACAGCAACATTACGAATATGTAATTAGATTACAATCGATGAATGAATTTGATGCAGGCACTTGCGGATTAGACAGTGGCCGAGTACTATCAAATGTTATCTAAAGTTTATTGCATTTAAATTGGGCACATCTATCAATTGATATTAATTGTGGCAACATGCAATTAATTGATAGCGATTACTCGTCTTCAGAAATCAATTAATTCTATAGCAGCTGATAAAAGCTTTCAAGTAGATGTAGAAATTATGCACTTCGTCAATTCACATTTATACATTAAATATTTGATTATTGTATCAATTTAATGCTTCAGATATATATGTACACTTTTACTTAATACGTAATGCGAAGTACTTTTTTACTTTACAACATGACATATGAAGCCACTCATACCTTAGATCTAATCGAACACTGAGTACCTTAAAAATACGTGTCTGAATTTACAATTGGATTTACAAAATTCAAACGCTCGTTAGATTTTCGAATCCGCCGTCGAGATCACATTACTCCTGATCTTGGACAGATGAACTGGCTTCCGGTAAATGAACGCTCAACACTCAAGATTGGATGCTTGTGCTATAAAGGACATTACTTGAATTCGCCTGTGTACATTAATCAATAATCCTTCCCGTTCTCTTCGATCATCTGAAGACCGTTGCTTCTTGAAGGTATCGCTCGTCAAAACAATATCCAGGAGAGGTCATGCTTTTTCTTTCTATGGACCTTCAGTGTGGTACTACATCCCTATGATTCTAGTATAATTCGAGCAGTTTGTTAACTTTCAAGCGTCGCCTGAAGAGCTGTTTGCTCATTAACACTTTTTCTTCCATTTTATGATAACTTTATGTAATTTGTGACTTCATTGTTCGTTTTAATGCTGTGAGCCTTTTTGGGTACAGCGCTATATAAATTTGTCCGGATAGATAAATAAATTTAAAAAATCAAATCACAATTACTAACATACCATGAATTCATGCATTGAATGCTGCCTGCATTTTGTAAGGTGATGATAGTGAATTCTCTGTCAGATACCATTGCTCTAGAAGCCTTTAAGCAATCAGTTAGTGATGATTCTCATAACATATCAAATGTAAGTAACAGTATGGTATGTTCAAGTAATGCTTATAGATATTAAATTATGATTCTACTAGCTAAATACCAAAGCAGTTAAACGTGCTTTCTTCTGTTTTTCTGTAGCTGGCTTAATGGGAATAGACTTTTACAGCAATTGAAAATTACTTTTAAATTGTAAACTTCTTGACAAATAGCAACGTGCATTGAAAACATGCATGCATGTAGGCCTACTGCAGTTCACATGCAGACCTACAAACCCCCATGGACTTACTTATAGCTGAAGTAATGTGTCATTGGCACACAGAAATGTGACAAAATATCATAAACAGAAAACACTATTGCAAATAATACTAACATTTAATATAATCACTAGAAAAAAATTGTAGTTTCCGGTCGGCATAAAATCAAAAGTAATTGAACAAAAAAATGCAAATTGGGATACCGAGAATTAATGGCCCAATTTTTTTACCTCTACAAAAAACTGAAATAATGCGGGTATGTGACTACAATTCTGCGTGCTAATGTAGGAACATGCACAACAGTTGTAGGTTTTCATCCTATCTGATATCGAATATCAAATGGATTTTTTAGAGAAAATTCAAATTGCAATTTTAATTCAAAAGCACTTCGTCAGAGCATTTAAACGCATTATCTTTATACCAGTGATTTATCAAAAATGTGTATTAAAAAGGGTTCCGTCTTCGTTTCAGCAACATCAAAGTCGACATTAAGAGACTTGGAAGAACCGGCAACCGAGGAATTGTGAGAACATTGGACGTATGCTGTCTGTATTTGCAGTGGGCAACTCTTTTAGAGACAAGTAGATAGATAGTGTTAGGTAGATAAGTAGATACATGTACTTTGGAATAAAAGTGTCATACAAACTTGATGATGGTATTCTTTTTGCTAATAATGACACATTATATAATGTAGGATCATTCTAGAAATAATTATGGTGCATTATCGTAGACCACAAATGAAAGTACCGGGGAGCATTAATGAAACATTAATAAGAACATTTATAAAATAGCATTAGGAACGACGTTGAAGCAGTACTAGGAACACTAATGAAACAGTACTGTGAGCATTAATGAAACAGTACTGTGAGCATTAATGAAATAGTACTGTGAGCATTAATGAAACAGTACTGGGAACATTTATGAAACAGTACTGTGAGCATTAATGAATCAGTACTGTGAGCATTAATGAAACATTAATGAAACAGTACTGGAAACATTAATGAAGCAGTACTGGGAACATTAATGAACCATGCGTATGCTCCATGTAATGTAAATACTAATGAAATACTGATGGAAATACTAATGAAACATTACATGAAACATTAATGAAAATACTAATGAAATGGCTAAATTTCCGTAGACAAAACATTAATGTTTCATTATACTGTTTCATGTAATGTTTCATTAATGTTTTCCAAAACATTTTCGTACGGGAGAGACCGAAAGGTTGAGAACAACGAATTCTACCTTTTTTTCTAATTTGCGGAAATATTTAAGGCAAGTATTTTGAGATAACGAGAATATAACATGATCCTCTTGTTGTACGCCATCACTTTTGTCATGAAACGATTTTCAACCATGAAAGTATTGGAAATAATCCTGCTAAGGCACCTTCAGTCGCTCTCATATTTAAATGAACAATGTTTCACTTCGATGTGTTAAATGGAACATATGCAAGTTGCATGTAAGTGCCATGTAGTTTTCACACGTCACCGAATTTGGGTAATTACAATTACATGCAAACATTTAAAAGTGTTATTTTTAAAAGGATTGATGTGAAAGTATAACTACCAGATAGAAAGCAAAAAGAGGAATTCAAAAATCAGTTTCAAAACATCTTGCATACCCACCTGTACCCTGGCGGGAAGTTGCATTGGTTTGATCATAAACAAGAGAGATGAGATGATTTTAACAAAAATGGACGTGGATGACAAGCATGTGTCGTGCATGGTAAATGAAGATTGGCACGAAGTGATCAGCGAACGTGTTGGTAATGAAGCGGTCGACTTAAGCAATAAGTCATGAGGTGGCCAAGAACAGTCGGTGTCCTACCAATGCACTGCTTTGAGAGGCCGAGTTATTGAATTCATCTGCTAGTATAGCCCATAACACTGCAGGTTATTCAAACTGCCATAACATATCCTATTTTCTTGTAGCAATTTTATATTTCCTTACATTCAACATGAAGCTGTCCTCAGTTGTAAGGAAGAAATTTCGTATAACGAGGAGACCTTTCAGAGGACAAAACGATGTAAAAGAAAAAGTATGAAAGATCACGCGAATTCACATAAATACCAAACATTCACTACAATTGATGAAGCTGAAGAGCTCACATCTGCGAGGAGGCTCATTAGTCAGTAAAACTGTAAACAGCTAATTGATAAAAATGACAAACGCGCTACTATATTCCGAAATCTATCTTTTGTCTAATAAGCGCGTACCATGACATCATATACACGACTAAGTCAATCCTCATTAACAGATAAGAAAGTCGACGCATTGACATAGACATAGATGACTTCAGCAGTCAAGAGAGGAAGTTGAAGAGCGTAATGGCTGAATAATGACAACGGCACACGGTTCATCTTCTCAAGTTAAGAATGAAAGTGAACAAGAGTTGTAATGCGATCCTAAATCTGTATGCTGTGAAGCAACAAAAGCTCATTGTGATATCAAATCTCAAAACGCAGTGAGTTCGGATCAGGAGTTGAGGAATATGCATTTCATGAAGGGATAAAAGCAAAGTAACTGATGCACACAAGACATGCGAAAATGAAAGGCCCACTCACTGTGTCAATAACGAACAAGTAAATGTCATTTATATAAACAAAATGGAGAAAATATTAAATGCTAAAATGTGCCGTGTTTCTCTGACGAGGTGAGGCAAGTGTGCAGCATTTAACACGGCAGCATATGATATGTAAGAAATATAACCACCTGTTGAGTTTATTTCATTTTTGGCACTATATTTATTATATTTTTGTGCACGGTCGTCTCACCCCCACACCTGAGGAAAAGAGACCTTAAACGGGGGTAAGGCAAGGTAAGGTACTATGACTTGAGATTTTCGATGTTTTAATTGATTAAGTGGAAAGTACTCGCCAACGTTTGCTGTGCTACATCGCTGAATGAGGGTCTGTCCGCCAGACTTTTGCATCGATTCCAATTCGGAACTAGGTATTATTTTTTTGAATACTTGCACGAATCTCGTAACCCCATCATAAAATGATGAAAATCCCGGAAATCCGGAGTTCCTTGCCAAAAATGATGGCTTCACTTTCCATCTAACAAATAAAAACATATAAAATCTCCTTATATCGAAAACTTCAGTCAGCTTCCCATTGAATCTACAAATGTTTTCCTATGATCCTGTCTGGCAAGAGGTACCTGGTAGAACTCGGCAGACGCAAACTTTCGTGGTAGCCATAATGAGTAGGCTGTATAATTCTATGAAACTTCTCATTTTTGTCCTCGTTCCCTGCAGAAAGTCGGGCTAGCATTCTGGCTGCCGGACTAGATGTCGTCTTTGTTTCATGGACAGGGTCGTGAGAGCCTTCAAGACCACGGCGATAACAACACTACGCAAGATACCTCTGACGCTTTTCGCAACTCCTCTGCGTAATGAAGAGAGTATTGAAACTTATTTTGTTTAGTTCTTATCTGGTTTTGGAATCGATGACCACTACTAACGATATTCCGAACTAGTCGTTAACTCTATTCCTCTCATCACTCCAGAGCTAGTCAACCTATTCACACTAGTCCTCACATCTTCCTACCTGAATATTTACAAGCCTTCACCGAAAGAGAAAGGATGTTATGGAAAGAAGTCTAGGATCTGAAGCAGGTAACCTATTCATTCATTTATTTCAATTTCCCGCAGGAAGCCTAGACAGGTGTCATTTATTCCATATAATATTTCCCAATCTGTGGCCATGGTTTGTGGATAACCCTCTTTGCTTAGGAGCAACATCTAAGTTCTGTGCGACACCGAAACCGAACAGAATTGACCCGATGCTCCCGTGTCATAAAAAGCGACTGAAAAGGGCCTTTTGCCACTGGAGCTATGGTGGTTATTGCCTTTCTCCTCAATTGATGGGTATTCTAAGTTGTTGTTGACGATTCTGACAGCCGAGTGATTAGGTACCGAGCTTCGTCCCATATAGCACATCTGGTTGTGCAACGCACCACATGGCGGTCCACGGGTCAATGGGCACCACGTGGTGAATGACTACCACGCCAGTGATTTCCAGTAGTTTCCTTCTATTTATGATGTTGGCAGATTCAAATACATGTTAATACATTGGAAGTTGTAGGCACAAGCTATGAGAACTCTAATCGCATTACATACATTTTAATCTACAAAAAATTCAAATCATGAAATGTAGATAAACACTCAGAGAAAGCGCAGATGAGAAACTGTCATATCTCTTTCTATTATCTTCTTTCTCGTTTAGGCGCTTATATTATGTGACCGACCATGCAAATTTACAGTGGCCTCCGTGGCACAGTGGTGAAGTGCTTAGCCTAGCGACCTCCTGGTCCAGAGGTCGAGTCCCGAAAGTGTCATTGGAAGTCGTCAGGAAGGGCATCCGAACTAAAATATCACACTGTTCCAGATTAAAGCGACTGATTACGCGATCTATGGTGAAGGTGACCTCGAGAAACTTCTTTACGTTGCTCTTGATGTGGGGCGGAGCACCGTCCTTGCTGGAACGTGGTCGTCGAACATTCTGTGAGTCTTCAATATTGGAATCACGTGAGTCACCAGCATGTCTAGGTATCTATCGCCGTCAATTGCTCCGGATTCAAAGAAACACGGAGGAATCATAAATTAACCATTGAATCCGATTTAAACGCACAATTTGGGAAATTGAATTGTCTTTTCTGCATGATAGTGGGGATTGCTGGGACTCCATACGTAGGCATTTCTCGTGCAGACCGTTCCATCAAGGTGAAAATGCGTCTCGTCCGTCCAAAGCATGGTCTCCAAATTGGCAAGCTGATTATTTATGAACCATTTAGCAACGTGTCTTCGCTTTTCGAAGTCATCTGGTTGTAGCTGATGGTGGATCGATATTCGGTACTTTTGGTATTGAAGCTTCTTTCGCATAACTCAATGAACACTAGATCGATCGCCTCCAAATGATGCAAGAATATCATGGTGAACACATTGACTGACTGTGAGTGTAACTGATCATTCATGAACTCTACTTTTGTGTAAAATTTGATATTCTAGGAAAAAATTTGTTTTCATTTTTATAATTGATTAAAAAAGCTTAAAATTTATTGTAATGCACAACATTCTAAAACATACCTTTAAGAACTCGAAGGAAGACAAACTTACTATTTAACAAAATCCCATGATGTGCAGTTTCTACTGTGCAACTTTCAGACTAATCGATATAATAGGAGAGGTACCATTATCAATTTAAGTTTTTAGCGACTTTTGGGACACGCTGTATTTGTTGCTATATCCTTGCCCAATAAATTAAAGCAAAAATAGATGTCACACAATTATGTGAAGCTTCTGAACAGGCTTTCGTTACATTTTTCAATAAGCGTAGCTTGAATGCATGCTATTAAGTAACATGAGTGAAGATACGTGAGGTTGATGTATGTAAATTGCCATGACATTAATCAATGAAAAACATTTGAAAGTTTGAAACATTACCTGTTGATTGTTTTGAGTGGCTGGAGGATTGAATTGCTGCAAGGCCTGGGAGGGGTGCGAAGACTGATTGGTCGTCAGCAAGGAATCCACATTCGGCCAATCAGCAAAGGAGATGAGATCAGTTTGAGATGGAACAGGAGGAGCGGTAGGGAAGACGGTGGCCGAAGAAGAGTGCATATGTGACGGCGGGAGCGGAGCTACAGCCGATGGAGTAGTGGTTGAGGAGATCGAGGAAGATTGAGAGTGCGAGGGAGGAGGTGGCAAAGGGCGGCCCACGGTACACGTCGTCCCAGCGGCTTGACCATTGGTGCCCGGCGTGGCAGTGGTGGAGGATGTGGTTATGGTGTTGGTGCTGCTGCCAGAGCTCGCACCAGACATCACTATGGGACTCTGCAAACGAAATAGAGCTACAATAGACTACGAAGTGAATATTTATTTCGCATTCATGGACTGAGTATACAATGGTTATAGTCGGTAGAATAAGAAGAGAAATGCATATCAAATGAAAAGAACATTTTACTCATGTATTTAAAATTAGTAATAGTACACAACATGAATTTGATATAAAAGTGCACCTCTTCAGTAGATCGAAGTAATAGCACAATACACATAGACGATTGTTGATGAATGTTGCCACAATGTACATTGTACAGGGTGTTCCAGCTAAATCTGCACTTTTATCAGATGAGATAAATTCATCTTTAATTTGTGCTTTTGATTCCATGAGTCAAGACATCAAATTATGTGATAAGATGGAAGAAAAGTGCCAGAATCAGCTACATTGATATGCATTTCAGGCGCTATTGTTCAGATGATGGTTCTAATTCGAGTTTTAAGCTGCTTGACTTTGCTGGAAATAGGTAGCATGTAATCCTTAACATAGTCTCAAAGACAGAAATCACATGGCGTGATGTCAAGGCTTCCTGATGGCCAAGGTTGAAGGTCTTGTCTTCGGAAGTCTCACTCACTCACTCATCCCTTTTTGCGTCCTTGTAGTCCAGAAGATGCTGGGTTAGACGATTTCCGCTTGATGATGCTCCTCCACTTCTGGCGATCGTGTGTATCAGCTTCTTGAGCACCAACACTTTTCAGGTCTTCAGCGATGACATCGCGCCAGGTCTTTCTTTGGCGTCCAACAGCACGCTTGCCAGATACTTCCATGTCCGTAACTTTCTTGTCCATTCCGACTCGCTCTTCCTCCGCACATGACCAAACCAGGGCAACCTTTCTCTTCTGATCGAATCCAAGATGTTCTCTAGCCCCACTTCCTGTCGCAGTTCTCCATTCGACCTTCTCTCTGATCTTCTCACTCCGCCCATCCAACGTATCATGCGCGTCTCCGCAGACAGCAGCATCCTTTCATGATTTGCGAGCAGGGGCCACGATTCACAACCGTAAATCATTGCTTGCCGGACACATGTAGCATACAGCTGGCCTTTGACTCGCATGGACGGTGACTTCGATGTTAAGAAGGCTTGGAGCTCCCGGAACTTTCTCCAACCACACCGTATTCTGGCAACCACTGCTGACTCAACGCCACCGCAACTGTCGATAACATCACCAAGATAGCAGAAGCTGTCCACGCTCTCAAGTCGGGTTCCGTGCATGTCAACGCATTTGGGAATATCTTCACCATCATTCTTCGGAGCTGATAGGCACTTCTCACATTTGTAATTGATAGCCGCAGTGAGTCTCCCTTTCCCTTTTGAGCATCGCACATGCAACCAACCATTGCAGATGTTACATTGGATTGAGTTCGCTCCCACACCTTTGCAGCATTTTACACATGGCAATTTTGCTGTTTGGTACTTCTTCTCGACTCTGTCTTTACCACCGCTTACCATGATCTTTGTCTTTGTGGCATTCATCTTCAAACCTTTACAGGACAAACTTCTTTCCCAACACAGCAATTTCACTTGAAGATCTTCCTCCGAGTCAGTCATAAGGAGAAGGTCATCTGCATATAGAAGTTCATATGGCAATCCCTTCCTCGCTGCTTCACTTGCGGCATCCATAACTATGGCAAAGTATGGAAGTATATTGTCCGATTCAGCGTTGAGGATATATGCCATTCATGAGCCGTCGAACCAATGAATGCCAGTGAAGCGGCTTCGCTCTTGCTGGAAAATGAAACTTCCATCGTGTTGGCATAATAGTGACATCAATTGATTGACGAGAATCTCCAGATATGTAACTTCTGTAACAGTGGCTCCTTGAAAATAGAGCAGACCAAAACTGTCGACTGTCATGGGATACTGCAAGTTGAGGAATCAGTAAAAAATTTCAAAATGCATGCTACCGCGAACATAATAACGGAATGAGAACAATTAAACTATGAATAAAGCTTCTCAACGTCATTTGTCAGATGCTATTAACATGTCATTACATGTAAATGCGAGCTATTAGTTTTCAAAGTTGAGCTATTCCTTTGTGTTCACCATGTTATCAAAATACATTTAATCGAAAATTTCAACTTATACAATTTGACTAGAATATAAAAAATGTCTCGGATCCGTAGATGATGACGTCAAAAAACATTCGCCATGAAAGGAAAGCATATGGCTTAAAGATAGCTCAATAACAAGACGACTTTTTACATTTGTCATTACCGTCACAGATCAATGGAACGAGAGGCAATTTTCCCAAAAGATCAGCATTGCCCTAAGGGGATCACTCAAAGATATTGAGTTAAGCAAGAACTGTCTCGCTTAGATCTTCACTCTGAAATACGGACAGCAGAAGCTGCAGATTTATCCATAGAATTTCTGATAGAGGTCAAGAAAAACATTAGGACTCTCAGGTTTTCAGCAACACTCGGCAACAAGTAACTACATCGGGCTTCTCGGTGCTCTATATAGCGAGATAATATTATATGAAAAAGTGCTAATTGAGCAAAGTTTATTCAGGGAATCAATATCAGAATCAAACAACTCAGTTCAATTTTTACAATAATAAATTAAAGCAACAAAGTTCAGATTTCACACCACAGGAGCATGTAAAAATAGGAGGATAAACTAAGTAGCAAAATATGTGTCAAAGTTGGCCCGTTAAGTTGTTCTTCTATTCAGACATATCTAATGAAAAAGTATGGTATTTCTGCCTTCGACAAAGCAGAACTATTTTTGGGAATTGTTGCTTGATACTTTGTATTTACGATAAATTCAGCTTGACATAATTATATCTCGTGCATTGTATGCATTCGCATCTCAGATCACACTAGATTGCTTTGTTAGATCTTGAAATAATGCCATTGGCCTGTTGAAGGTAAATTATTCATTCGCAACATAAATTTGCATAGATTATTCGTTATTTTATTCATTTATATTACAACATTACTTTTGCCACCGCCAAAGCGCTTCAATTCGACTGACAATAGCAAATCTTCTATAAATTGTACAGATTAAGTCATTGTACTTATCATTGTATCATATTGTAATGATCATTGTTTGTATCATTAAAATTCGATTAAGTCACCGAGCTGCCAACGGAAAAGTCATTTTAACGGATTACTTTATCGAAAATCTGATTATCGGGTGAAATTTGAAGTCTTGAAGGTCGTACGATATTCCAAAATCAGTCTGGAAATTTATGGATGTAAATATATACGAGCATGATAGAAGTAAACAAGCATTGAATCTTTCACAAGAAATTAGTAACCAGATGCTTAGTGTAAATAGATTTTTCGTCGGGGGCAAATATATTGTTAAAAAGTTGCGGAAGATTTAATCACTGTATTGTTTGGCATCTGTAAACGCTCGTAATTATTCGCTATCATCATGAACAGGACATCTGTTTTTAATTTATGAGACTTTCTTCATGTGCTGTGCCTGAAGCCTCAAATCTCGACACCACAAGGGGAGGGGTTGCCAGCGAATATAGAATATGTACCAAGCGTGCTGATGGTTCCTTCCATTGAATAAAATGGCATTTTAGATATGCTCCTATTTTTTCACTGTGAATGTAACCCAGTATTAAATTCTTCCTTACATAAAGCATAGGAGGCTTCAAATCAATATCATTGCAAAAGTTTCGCAAAAATATTGAACATTCAAATTAAAAAGACAATGCATCAAATGCAAAAGCAATGAGCCAGTTTCATCATCTTTTTAATTTATTTTATTATTTAGAATAATCAAAAGACGATACGAGATAAGAAATGAGTTATTGAGCATTTGGATTGCATTGGTTAATCCGCCATAGTGAGTTCAGAAAAATGTGCTCCCCATTATGATAAAATAATGTAAATTGGAAGATAATGACATGGTCAGTATAGATGCTCTTTCTGTCGACAGACTTTCTCGAGAAGACTAGATCTCACTAGCAAGAGATCACAACTCGCCAGGATAATCCGTTAGTTATTTTATCATGGAGAAAATGTGTGTGCAGTATATGTACTTCGTTGATCAATCAAAGATGAATAGGAGTGGTCTTAGCGATCAAAATGTTCATAACTGAATCTATAGTTTCTTTTAAAAGAAGTTCATTTTTTCTTTTTGAATATGTTGCTTCCACGTAAATCAACAAGTTTCAACAAATAGTAATAAATATTAACGAATTATGAGACATATTGAAATAGACAACGAAGATTTTCAACGACCAGAGGATCAGATATCAATGGTCAACTTGAGACGGGACATTTTCTGATGCTTTTTGATGTCGGTTGGTCAGTATCAATTGCAATCCATTAAGTGAATCAAAAACTCTAAAATCTTGGATGCAACTTATGGTTTGAATATCAATCAACTGAGAAAAAACAAGACAAGAAACTTCCATTCTGAAGCGATGTTCTACCGTTGAATTAACTAAAATTATAGGCAGAAGTTTCGTTGTCGAACTTGAGCGCGTTTTATATCATCCAAGCTCTATCAGAAAATCATTTTAAGCAACTGCAATGTCTTCAACGTTAGTTGTTCCCATCGAATGTGTCAGCAAGGAGTGACAAATTTATAAAGATTTCATCATGCTAAACACCTTCGTAAAGGCATTTTAAAAATTAAACATGACGCCACATCTCAGAAGACTGACGTTAAATGAGTTGACTATTTGAGATTTCGGATGCGGATTCGCAAAATATTGAAAAAACTTGTCCCGCATTACTGCAAGTGGTGCATGCATTTTAAGTTTCACCTTATCAGACACAAATGTAATTTATTCTCTGCATTTTGGGTTGACGGAGACCGTTGCTGAGGTTGTGAAACAGAGCCGTCTAAGATGGATGAGTCACATCCTGAGAAGAGATGATGACCACCCACTTAAGAAAGCATGGAATTCCGAAGTCGAGGGAAGACGAGGACGAGGAAGACCAGCTACATGGAAGAGCATGGTGCTAAGGGAGTAGCAAGGCTGGCTTGATGGAGGAATGGTGTGTCATCGTGGTGCGAACGACAGCAACCCCTCTTAAGATGGAAAAATGCCAACTAAAATAACGAGTGGCCAGAAGTAACTGAACCCTATATCATGTCAAAAAGTAGCGAGTTAATCTTGTTGCAAACGGACTTTTATCATTGCTAAAAAGTATTCAATGGTTCAGACGAAGTCTACTGCTTTCAACTCCGCTTCGTGAAATAGAGAACTAATTAACATGATTTTTTAAAAAAACTGAAGAGACTTTACTAGCGTGACACATAAACCGATTGTCATCAACATTGAAGCTTCTGTAACACCATGGAACTCCATAATCTGGAAGTCCATGGTAATGCGGAGCGCTACAAAAAGGGTTTGCTAATAAAAATAAAGGATGCATAGAGCTCTAACACTTGTATCCTCTATTGGAAGTTTGAATCGTCTATTGGCCTGAATTTAATCGCACAAGATCTGGCACTTTGAGTTATGGATTAATCGGCCTATTTTTCTTAGACAAGACAGTGACAGCCGAGTCACACTTGAAAATGATGAATGCGAAGTTTTGAAAATATCATAAAATATTGAATGTTAACTCGCAAGTGTAACGGCGATGAAAAGCTTTAGCCGCACACGCCGTAACTGTCTGAGCGTGAAGATTGTATTAATTTATACTCGTGCTTTCTAGTTTCAACAGAATGGAGCACCTGCACATTGTGGTCTCCGTCCTAAAGTGGTGATCATCTTCCGAGAAGATCGAAAGACCTTCGCCGTCCGTGGAATGGCCTGCAAGATCCATAGACCTCAGTAGCCCAGACTTTTTATATGGGGAGTAGTAGTAGCAGCAGTAGTGTGCATTTTATCACATGGAATGCACTACATCATCAAGTGTTCGAAAATGCACCGAAGACTCTTAATGATCTTAAGCACGTTATCACAAACGCCTGAAGTGGTATTACTCCAAAAATGTTCCGAAAAAGTAACTGTTTTGACCATTGCACGATGCTATAATTGCATTGCAAATAGCAATTTGCATCTTGAGCACTTGCTGTAATTATCAGTAATACAATTATCCCGTTTAATTGCAAGTTTTGATTATGATCATCCGGATTCGATTATTTCTTGGCCACTCTGTATATTATGATGATGATGGCAATTGTCTCTAAGACAGATGAGGTCACATCCATAAGCTATTCATTTGTATACTGACTTGAAAAGAAAAGTGCACAATGATGATGAGGATGGGAGTACCAACGGGTTCTCTCGTTCGAAAGGAACTAAACTTCACAATTCTAAAGAAGGTGTCCAAGCATTTGTCACACCTGAAGTAGTATTGGAAAGAACCAACAAATTGATAGATGGATATTCTTTTTTAACTGAGATATTTTTCACGCTTCGGGCTTGTGGATTTTGATTGCCATTAGCCACTGTTAACTAACACTAATCACAATACAATTCAGAATTGCTGTGGGACGCCATTCCTCATTCCCACACCATGGAAAACCTCTATGTTAATCCTGTGGGAATTCTAATTCTCACACACAGCAGGAATACATTATTGTATGTAGTATCAAACATGCTCGCATAGTACGTACACCATATAGCATTATGTATATTGCTAAGCATAGCATGCCCTTACTATAACAGTGCTCCAAAAAAATGTTACCAGATTGTGAGGAATATTCAAGCGTTCAGTCTTATCAAACCGCTGTTATATTGTAGTCTCAACAAGTCTTTGTAAAGCTAAATAACTGCATAATATATTTAAGCAAGTGAAACACAGTCTGCTACATATTTCTCAATGTAGCTGACATGCTTCAGCCCTATACAAGCATCACATCGTCGGATGAATGATTTGACATTTTCAAACATTCGTGGAAACGTGTATAACTTAGTCTCGATTCTCATTCGACGCTCATACATATTGCTTGGTTTATGTCGATATACCTTCCCGATGCGATAATCCTAGAGGAAACATCACACACACACACAAGACTGGTGATATCGGGGTCCATATTGGTATCAAGAATATCGCAGGTAGCACGACTTATGGAGATCTGATACATTTTCGCAGCATATATTCACTAGATTCGAAATGTTTCGACTTTCTAGGTGAAGTTTCGACATTATCTGTCGCAATTGATGATGAAATATTCTATTCTAGGCCTATAGTGCTAATGCCAGCAACAATGCACGGCTACGGATCGGCGATTTTGCAGGATTTCCATTTTAGAATTGAACATTCAATCACAATTAATAGTAATTTTGGTTGTGCTTATTGACACTGCCGTTCACATGAAAAAGAAAACTGCTTCATCTTAGATAAAATAAAAGTTTTCGCGAAAGCCTTCATGTTCTTCAACTGGTACCCTCATCTGTAATAAAGTGAAGACGTCGATCATTGTCGCTTCCAGTCGGTCGTTGAACAATATTATTATTGCGCAGCCTAATATCGATGAAATTCAAGTTCGGTAGAAAATTGTGAAACTTGTCTTCAATGCACCAAAATTTCTGGAAATGTGACGAATGGACGCATTCCTATCTTCAGTGACAAATCTCAAAACAGAACTCCGGGACAAAGTGTGTCTTCGTCTGTACGACAAAGCTGCACACTCCGACGACCTCCTCCACTTCGTGCTCTATCAGCATCCAGCGCCGACTCGCTTGCCGTCCAGAAACCTGCTGCGGACCCACGCGGACCCAGCGATTCCACCCGTGCTACAGCCGCATCATGGTGTACTTCCACAGGCCACTACTTCCCACGACGGTCCTGGGTGCAGCTCAACCGGTTACGCACCGAAGTGGGCCGTGTCGCGGCCACCATGTTTGCCTGGGGTCTACAAACATCCGACAAGTGTTCATGTGGTCAGATCCAGACTGCCCAGCATGTCATGATCTGCAGTTCCGTGGGACCACCGTGTCCACACACCGACCTTGACAACCCTCTCCTTCTATCCTGCCTATCACGTAGTGACTTCTAACATGTTGATTCCATGTTCTGATATTATTCCACTCTGATTTGTTGTATCATACGCTACAATAATAAGCATAATATTGAAAGAGACGCAAATTGCATGATGATCTTGATAATCATCTGAAACTCATTTCTTATTCTGTTAGCGCAGTCACCTCCCCCATTAGTCTCCCTACATCGAGTTGAGAAATCAATAGGAGACAAAATTAGGCCGCAAATTTGGTTCAATTAACAACCATCATAGACTTGACAGGATCAACGGATCCTACGCATTTTCCACTCTAGATATTTGATGACATAATTTTAAGGGAAGGGTATATCAACTCAAATAAAGTAATTAGAAATGACCATGAACACACTAAAATGCTCCATAATGATGTATTTTCTACTTGGGTCTAGACGGGTTCGGCTTCATACCCACACCCAACAGACTGACGATTCCAAACCCAAACAGACTCAGACACAGACCAATTATCATCTCTGACTTGCACGACTGCTCATAAACTCCGGTCTTAATATTTCTATTTGCATTTTATGACAGACGTTTATCAAGGAAGCAGTAAAATGACAATGAATCCCTTATTAGTGGATAAGCATAAAATAATCTATGCAATTTGATTGAGATGACAGCACGAATTCGCTACTAATCTTGTTTAGAAATTCCTCAGCTGGATAAAAATATCTTAATTTCATTTAAGTAATGTATGCATTAGTGTCAACATTCATATAATAAATGCTAAATTCGAATTCAACAACAACAACTCTCAACATTGACTCACGATGAAACCACCATAAGAAATGCATTTGGGGAATGCAGGATCTGCGAATACTCGACAAACGTTAGACAGAATATTCAATTCATTTTTATAGCTCAATGTCTCCGAAACAAATACTTGCTATCTGCCGATATCAATCCCCATAGCAAAATCTTCTGAAGGACAAGAGAGAGAATGAAATATATTGCGCATTTATATGAACATATTCTGCTTCTATTCAATGCACTGTGCTGGATAGCGTGCATGACAATGGATGACGAAAGATGCCTTACATTTTGAAAAAAATAAAAACATTCTGCAAATTAATGAAATCATTGTCTTTCACTTTAAAAACTTGATATGTAAAGAAAAAGATACCCTTGACCTTGATAGGACAATAAGCTGTCGATATCACTTGGATACAACTACTGCTTTCACTCGCATTCCTTTTGTACCGTCAGCGCGGCCTAGTGAAGGTGTGAGCTCGTTTCCACCGCGGACTTCGGTTCGATTCCTAGGTCGAGTGAGTGCGGTCGGGGAATCAAGGGTATTGATGTCTTGTATTGACTTAATAGTTGTCATTCTCTTTAGATATTCAATGTACTGCGACAGATAATGTGCTCTGCTGCTCGTTCTAGAAATCGTCATGTTGCTCAATTGGTGATATGCATCATGCTTGTGAATAGCTATGTCATATATCGTTTCAAAGCGACGTAATCACACATTCTTAAATAACGTTTCACGAAGGTAAGGAGCATCTTGATAGGACAAGAATGGCCTGAATTCCGAACTCAGAGCTCATCTGCTGCTTGATTTCCATTGACCATTGCTGGATATTGCATTTGACAGTGCGGTCCAAAAATAAATTCGACTAATAAACTGGACCAGTTTGGCAATTTACATTCATTTTATGTCAATGAAACGATTGAACTTCAGCGTTTTAGCAGCATCATTCAGCTACTGACTGAGGACTCATGAGCAAGTGCTATCGACAGGTTCAATTGCATGGAGCAGTCTAACTACGCTTCCAATGTGGAGGCAATCAGACTCTCAACATATTATCTATATCGATTGCCTGTACATTGTGAAGACAGGATATTCCTCATACTATCATCAGAAGTCTCTTGACCTATCTTCAGGTCACCAAATCTATAGACCAAAAGAATTTGAGTTTCTAACTGCATTGTACGCTCGCATCATTCAGTTATAGAATATGCGAGCACAAATTGACGCCTGATCTTCTGACCTTCTTGAAAATTAGAATTGTTCATCGCTTACAGATGTCAATTGAAAACCAAGAAATTCTGGAAAGTTGTATTCTCTAAGTCGTATATTTCTAAACTTCAGGAAAGAGGTAGAGACTATAAGCCAAAGGTAGAAAAATCAGAAGCAAAGAAGAAAGAAAGAGGAGAAATATGTGTGTGATTAAATATGCTAAGTAACTACCAAGTATAGAAAATTTCTCGTAACTTCAAAGCCTCTAAATATGGGTCTTCAATGTGAGAGCCATGACAATGATCAGGCGTCTTACCAACCGTGCTACTTAATCATTTTATGAATCCTGTATCGCCAACATGCGATTTTCATCTCGAGAAATTTGATTAGAATCTTTCGCAGATATGACAAATTCCAGTGAGGTACCTGCTCACTAAGAGAATGCAAATTCAACTATTTTCTGCTACCTTTTTTGCGCAAAGCATTCAAAGATCTTTATTCTATGTTGCCTTCCTCTGCCGGTCTGCCCTGCCCGAAAAGCGAATCTTTAAATCGAATTTTCATGACTGGTATAGCATGAATTTCTTTAAGCTCTAATATGCTATTTTGCGAAGTGATGGATGAACTACTCGTTTATTTACCAGCTGTATATTAAATAAATATGGGTGAAATGACGCACAATCTATTAGAATTCATGGCCACTTAACACATGCGTAAATGAAGACAATAAAGAAAATGCTTTAAGAAATGATTGAGGATAGATGCCTTTCTTCAAAGAACTTTTAAACTCACGAAGAGATTTTGCATGAGTTGATCATTTGAAAAACTTTTGATCATTCACAGTTCCATGAAGGGTTTTTCTGAGCTGGGAGCTGAGATGAAGAAGCGTTTATTCACTGTGATGTTCTAAATGTCATCGGGTGGGTATTTCTGGGTTTAGTGATTAAGGTAGCAGAATATAAATGATGCTAGACGACAGTTGCCTTCATGGTATGCTCATGGATATGCAGCTATTCTGCTAATTAGGCGATCTGTACTAGTTAAACTGCTCATCACACCTCAACCAGTCGATAGCACTTGCTGATGATTGGAAAAAAACCTCCGTCAGCATATGAATGATGCTGCCAAAACATTGAAGCTCGATCGCTTCGTTGAATCGAAATGAGTACAAATTGGCAAATTGGTCCAGTTTGTAAGTCGAATCTGTTAGTGGACCGCGCTGTCAAATGGAACATCCATCAATGGTCAAAGGAGAGTATGAAGCAGCAGATGAGCCCTGAGTTCGAAATTCAGGCCTGACCTTTAGAAGGTTCGATAAATGCCATTCTTGTCCTATCAAGTTGTTGGTTACCTTCGAGAAACATTATTTAAGACTGTGGGTACATCACTTTGAAACAATATATGACACATCTGTCACAAGCATGATCATGTCACGAAGTTTGATTTAGTAGAGTTGCTGCAAATGAACTTCATTAAATCAAACTGAAATGTGATTAATAATAGTTGAATAGGAGCTTCATTATCACAGCCAAACATGAGAGAAATGCATTCACGAAAAGGATGATGATAACATCTCAGGATGCTCTTCTAAAAAGTGATTTAACTAAAAATGAAGACAAATTTCCATATGAAAGGCAATCCTGGACTACTCTTATCCAATTGTTGCGAAGCTTTCCTGCATTATTAAAAATTACAGCACCATATCCGAGTATTTATTGGGACTGATACTTTGAACTGTTTCTACAATGTCTGGGTACATCATCAATCAGATTTATTATACTGGAATAAGTTCCCCGATAGCGGGGGCTGGCCAGTCATCTCGCCGCTTTTCTTTTCCATTAATCTCTGATTGCAGCCAACTCCTTGATAACATTTCTCCTCTTCATATCCTCTTCGATCACACCAATCCACTTCCTTGCTGATCCGCCTCTCCTGGAACTTCCTGCGATCGTGGGTGTCATTACTTTCTTCACTTCCTCGTCCTCCTTTCGACGCATGACATGTCCGTAACACCTCAGTCTCTTTTGTCTCACATGTTCATCCAGGTCATTAACTTTCAGTCTGCTTGCTATCTCCTGACTGTATACTCTACCTTCAGGGTCACATCGCATATCAATCAAATCTTTCTGTGGATTTTAGTCTCTGGAGAGATTCGGTCTTCAATGCCCACGTCTCTGCTCCGTGACGGGACAATGTCTGGGTAAATTGATAGCAAAATTCTCCGTATTCAAGAGCAATCCAAAGTTCAAACTTCTCAAATTATTCATGAGTAAACTTTGATTAAAAATATTTTAATAAAAATCGAAACAGAAACCTCACTAATCAAAGTTTTCTTGACCATTATGTATTACATTTACAAAATCAGCTAATTTCAAAATGAATAATCAAATTTTCTCAAGCAATGATTTTCAATCTCGATTGAAATTCCTCATAACTACGAGAAGAAATCAAAATATCGAGCGTGAAAGCAAAATGTTCCTCAAATTAAACAACTGCGCATAAGATTGGCCATTTCTTCCATTCTTTATGCTACTGAAAGCAGAATAATAGCCAAACTCGTCTTCACCTCAAATTTAATTTCCGATCTTGCTGTCATAAATATCACGAAACATTTCTATTGATGAATGGGTCAATCGTCGAACAAACACAGCTTACAGTCATAATAAAATGATACAGCTGAAATAATCTGCTCATGATTTCCGTAGCAGGAACAACTTGATTGGGGGCAGCGCAACAAAATCTTCATAACATGAGTGAATAATTAGCGAAAACTACGATGAGCACGTGAACAGCGTCGTGTTAGTTCGTGGCCAAAGATGATTAGCATCTCAATTAATCAAAAACTCCTATATGTCATGTATATCAAATACATTGTAGGTGTTGTGGGTTTGACATTTTTCACTATTCCTCTTTACAAAATACATGTATGGCGTTGATCAGACTTAAAGCAGCGTTGGGGAACTGCGCGTCCGCAAGCTCTTCCCACATTCTCGACGATAATCGCATTCACGCTTGGTTTTGTAAGATCCAGGTAGACTAACATGAATATCAGAAATAGCTGTATTTAGATTAAAGTTTCTCAAAGCTTTAAAACGGCGATAAATTCAAAGCACATGATACATACAGCACAATTACATGAAAATATGCCTCTGTCACAAGATTGTTGCAAGTGGCAGGTCAAAACTCTTCACAAGCACAGAATGTCATGTGATAGTTCTATAACCAATTGTTGAGGAGAATCATCAAGCGGAAGCCGTCCAGTCCAGCATCTTCTGGATCATAAGGACATAAAAAGGGATGAGTGAGTGATTTCTATAACCAATTAATGGCGGAGCTTTTTTCAGGTGTCAGTTTCTTCAACACACAACTTGCGGACAACACAATAGCGCTGTCTCCTCTCTTATTTGGACACTTTTGGTCGCTCTTGGGTCAGCGTTGCTGCTTCGCAACTTTGGACCAAAAACTTCGGATCGAAATGTCCTCAAAACATGTCATCAGCCTTTATTGGATTAACATTGGTTACCGACTGTTGATTTACAGTTTATAAAAAACGGCACATGATTACCATGAGACTGATGGTGATGCTGAGAGCAAAAGTAAATTTTAGCAAACCAATCTCAGGATTCCATTATGGTGATGACTAAAACGACAAGTTCACCAAAATTTTAAATAGTGTTCAGTTTAAGTTCATTTATTAAGTTACTTTCTACTCTCAGGCCGATCACTCATTTATTTGAATACGAACTCAAATTCAATTTGTTCCGCTCAGCATGCAACTTTAATAAAGTAATCACGTCATATTAATATGAAGCTTCTCATATTGCCAACAAAAGACATCGAAACAACAAACATCAGAAAATATGTTTTATTTAATGAATGTACATTTTAGGACCGCAAGATATGGCCTGCATTAATCAGAGCTATTGATTTTTGTCAACGAAGTTATTCAAGAGTCTTGCATTAAAAATCTAATACATTAGTATGCGAATGGATGAAATTATTCTTCATGATCTGAAAATACAGAGTATCAAAGATGAAGTAGATCGGATGTTTGACTCCTATTTCAGAAACACTGAAGCACAATCGTCAAAGTCTTGGCCTTGTCCGCCACCGAATAGCAGTCTAAACTGCCATCAGCGGTTGATGATTATAGTGTAGGACTGACAAATAAAAAAGTAAGGATTGACCATTTTTTCCATTTGCATTAGGCATGCAGCACCTGATGCTTGTAAGACATACAGTAAGGTGTGATATACCCATCTCATCCATCTAGTGCGGTAGCCAGCTAAAAAGACGTAGACGTAGTAGTTGCCATAACATCGCATAAATTATCAAAACTTACATCGACTTTTTATCGAAATTTTCAATGGTACTGTTGAAACGAAACTTCATCATTTTTAATGTTAATAAAACCTGATTTGAAAGTCATGAAACCCCAGCTCACGCTCGAATGTATCACAATAAAAATGTGCATACCCCATAACTGATGAAAATGAATTAAGACGTTTACAAAAACATAAAATAAGTAATTCTCAATCACTTTGGATAACTGTAATACATACATGCTGTTCACCGCTTCATCACGTTTCTTTTCAATCTGCACGATGCTTTGTCTGATTACAAATCTGATAAATGAAACAGAGTATTTCTGAATCCTCCTAGAAACGACTATATCGACTTTTAAAGAATGAATTATGCGTTTAGTACACATGTTCACAGACAGTTGTCAAACCACAAAAATTGAATGAGATACTAATTTCCTTCTGACAAAATCAAGGGCTCAACTGTCAATCAAGATAGAGCAGAAATTATAATCTGGAAGTACAACCTTTAGTTTTTAATCGTTGGAGCCTTTCAATTCTAAAAAGTGCACTAGCATTTATTTCGTCTAACGTCCAAGAGTTCATTCATATCAAACATGACATCATCATTTCTGATCATGCATGCTCGTAATATTGCTAACAACACAGGAAGAATTTTAATGCCATTTATGAATTTCGAAAATACTCACCGAAGTACCACCGTTCAGTGAGGAGCGGCTACTTGCGTTGCTACCTACAAAACAATTGAACCAAATTACTTTCTCTTGCGCCGTAAAAATTTGAAAAACGGAGACAAGGTAAATAATAAAAAAATATTGTTTCGTTTTTTAAATTAAGTAATTATGTTAATGGTAAACCGAATTCGTCGTGAAAATGCATATCAGAATAAATGTACAGAGAAACGAAATATTGAATCATTAAGGCTGAATTACTATTGATCAACTTGTCATACTTTCAAATCACTTGATACACAATTGAAAGCAATAATGAGTAACAATAAGTAATAATGAAAATTATACATGTGTAATGATACCAGTCACAGCTAATTAAAAGAATTGAGTCCTCAATCGAAAAATAGTGCTGATATTAACAGAACCCTTATATAAGTCAGAAAAGTATCTCAACTTTCTGTAATGACAAAACATTGCATTTAAGTACCGCTATAGTAACCTGCGTCTCTTTAGATGTGATTTCTAATGACTATTATTAAAAAGATATGAAATTGACTTTAGACCGTGAGTAGTGTGTTTGATAAACAAATAAAACCTTTTGTAGCTTAACTGCATGTACATTGTAAATGTTTGTTGCCTTCGAATTTAGACTTTTCAATCGATGACTCAAGTGACATGCTTTTGGGCTTAGCACACTTTCACCTTTTCATTGTTCAACTACTTTTTTAAAATAAACCTGAGGGAAGATAGATTGATAGAACACGGTATGGGATAATTTAAGACATCAGACAGGGTAGTAGGCCTACAAACAGAAATCTTGAATATCATGGAAAAAGGATTTCTTAAAGATTTATACATGATGAGCAGGCCCCGTTGAGATTATGTTCACCGAACATGTATATTTTATTTACAAGAATAATGACTTTCGATGAAGATCAAAATGGCTTCAGTTGCCTGCATGCGTGTCGAATCATTCGTAGATCTTGCTTTTATTTTGATGTTCCACTTTATTTAATCTTACTTCGCATTGCGCAATTTTTGACGTATTGGAATAATACAGATAACAATTCTTTTGGTACCTGCTGCAATGTTCATTGATGAAATTTTCGCATAAAGAACATTTGCTTTCAAAATTGTGCAGCAATACACTTCAAATACATTCGTAGCAGTGTAGAACTGAAAGATAGAGGTATTTTCATAAAGCTATCTTCAACTTGCATGCAACGAAGACCGACACTTAGGACTTCAATAGTCGCTCGAGAAAATGACCAGGACATGAGATATTGATTCACGCATGCATTCGAATCCTTAGTTTCGTCTTGCAAAACATACATTTAGCTGCTTGTGGAAACTTGATTCACTCATTACAAGTTACATACCTGAGAACTAATTATTTGTTTTACGATCTATTGTTATCATTACTTGATCTTAGACATTTGCAGTCACTTTAAATTACACAATCTGTATTTGACAATTACGTAAAATGAGAAGCATAGCAAAATGTTCACATAGATAAAAATTATGTCTTCCACTCGGATAGTTAAATACTTTATTCAGACATCAGATGCCATCGTTTTTATCAATTTAGTTCCACGTTAACTGTCGATCATTCGCCCAAAAGTCTAAACGTGAAAAGACTAACATGCAAATGTCGTTAACGTTCAATAATTGTCAAGTGTAGTTGTGGGAATATAACAGCATTTGACGCCTTCGTTGTCAACTCAAATTTGTAGATACATGCAAAATGTCTACCAACGATTAAAAACTGCACCGAGGTAGACAGACTGTGAAATAGTGACAATGATACTGTACCTTGTTTTGACTTCTTAAAGCCGGGACATTCGACAGGAATTTTCAGTTTACACAGAAGCCCATCCTGTCGAAAATGGTAGTGATCGATCATCTGCAAAGACAAGAAGTGTTGAGAAATACATATACTAAGCAACTTTCTAAAATCTAATCGTCAGCAACATTGTTTTAATGAGTTTGACAGGAATTTATCTGAAAATGTGCGTCCAAAAAAGTTCTGTTACCTATGCAAAAGTAGAGATGGGAATGAAAAATGCCAAAAAATCCGGGAGCACTAATTGCACTGGAGGGGCCCGATTGCGTTAAAGCTACAGTCGGCATTACCGAAATTGTTGCGAAGAATCCGGCCTTCCGACAAAATCCGGAAAATCCTCATCCCATGAACTTCAGTTTATAGACAGCAAATTATTCCTGAATATTTTATGATAGCAGATAGCTTGCATGCGGGATGTGTACGAACGTGATTCGTGTAGTGCTCATATTCTGAAAAAATCGTGTCATTCTTCGCCTTTCGCATTCTGCGCATATAAAGATACTATCAGAACAAACGGTTAAGAAAATAAACAAACCTTGTTTTTTATATGAATCTCATATGAATTGCATTGAGGAAACATATTAACACTCTTGCAAAATGAATGCGTCATTTGGTTATGAAAACCTTTATTTTAAGCATCATCTTTGAAGCAATATTTGAAATGGAAGTCTATAATTCAGCGCCGGTGACACTCCCACTTGTAACTAAGCAACTTAACACGTAATTCGATTCAGTATCTATTTTAAAACAATCTCGTCAAGAGAATATCTCAGGCATTGCAATGAATTTAAGTGAGTGATATTGAAGATTTGCTACACGTACACAATCTATAATTGCCTCCTTTACGAAAATTGCTGTGAAATAATCTAGTTGCTCTAGACACTACTGCTCAGACGAAATAACATCGACTATCAGCATATGCTTCTCTAAATGATACCACATTTTGCGAGCTTCCCGAATGTGTTTATGTAATATTGAATTATTGTAGACACAAAAATTAAGATGCTCGAAGATTTTTTTCATATTGTGATCACTAATTGCAATTTTATAATGATGTTGTATGTGTTATTTTCACTTTGTTTAGCATTTAAAAAGCCTTACTTATATGAACGCTTTGCTATTATTGGAATACTCGTAGGTGGTTGGGACTTTAAGTGATTTTTTCCCATTGTGGAGGTTTCCAATTGATCGATGTGAGAACTTTTACATAGGCTGAAGCGCTTTTCGTACCAACGCCGTTCACCTTTCTTAAAGTGCTGGCTTTATTGGCGTTGGCACGAAAAACTCTTCAGTCGAAAGCAAAGCAGGGTTGTGGAGTCGTAGTCCTAACATTTTGGACGGAGTCGGAGTCCTTTCAAACGGCAGAACTCCGACTCCGACCTATATGCAAGTAGACCGAAAAAATGAAACAAAAAATATTTTATGCCTGTGTGTAACTGTAATTGGCTGGACAGCAACTGTCTGGCTCCGCTCTGCTTCGGGCAGCGACCAAGGACGTCGAGAAACCTATGCAAAGTCTACCTCCGACCCCGAAATATCAGACGTCAGCTCGAGATTGAGCGATCGTGGCTGCCTCGCAGTTTCGACATCGTTACGAAGGCGGTTCGTAAGGCAGTTTCGGATCGTTACGTCAGATTTCAAATTATGTGAGCGTTGATGATTATAAATTGCGAGGAAGATCGGAAGGTGTAATGCAAATAAACATATTTATAGGCTAGAAGTCCCAAAACAAGATGTTTAGAGAGCAAGAGTTTTAGAGCAACAATCATTTTTCGACATCTAGCGGAGTTTGATTTTTGGAGAAGACAGTGTACCATTGCCCATCATTTGCAATGTCATTATCTCTTGAATGATGACTAGCCGTCCTTTTCATCTAAGATTCAAAGAACACACACCTAGTACTCATAAGCAAGACAATAAAAGCGCCCTTTCAGAACATTCAAAATTTCATAATTATTCTCTATTTATTGATGATTTTAGCCTTGACACACTTTACCGTTGCAATGATCCGATATCCACGAGATTGTCAGAAAGTAAATTTATCAATCAATGCAAACCTGAACTAAACAGGCAACATGGGTGATGTTGAATGGACTGCTAGTGTTCTACATAAAGCCGATTTTAGTGCACAGACGGCTATTTCCCGTGAACAAGTCGGCAGGACGACGAAACGTTGGGTTTCGAAGTGTTTTTTTTTCAATATTCAATATAGAGTCGTAATTTGGGAGAGAACTTCTGTCTTGTGCATGCAAATTTGTTCTCTTCTTTTAGATCCTGTCTTTACTAACAGGTCTAATCCTGTCTAAACAGTTTCGAATCTGAAAGTCTGGGACCGTGAAGCAGACACTCATTCTCTGCAGTAATACTGAGACAAATTATAATTCAATGTAATGTAAGTCAGAAGGAGTTTGACGCTTGCATACATAAAATGACGACTATTGATATGGGTCGAGTTCTGTAATCTAACCGCAATTACACGACGAGTAGAATGCAACCATCGATTGCAGCTGAATGACCAAAAACGGATATAATCGTCGAGTCAATATCCCCAACAACTCGCTATGATGCTAATAAACTCAGCCAGTTCTATCAATTCATTCATATACTTTGCGCGTCGTTGCGCAACATCCTGATCGGTAAGTTGTGTTTCCCAACGTTTGCGCTCGGATTTCTGTTATTGAATTCATCTAAGCATGTTCAGTGAGCAAAATCAGTCACCGATTCATCAAAGGATATCCGTCTTTGACCGTATTTTCGATAATTTGCTAATGTATACCACATGTTGCCGTTTGCATTCATGTTGTAGTATGATGAAGCTTCAACGTCACACTGCTCTCCACCACTGGGACCTTGTACGGTACTGATTTTTGGAGCCTTGCGGTACTTTAAGTCAGGATGCGCGTCATTCCGACTTCCAACAACACTTTCGCGGCTCAACCTTTGGACCAAGAGATCGCTAGCAAAGGGGTCGAGTCCCGAATGTGTCATTTGGAAATCAGTATAGGATCAATTCATGAGATTATAAATGAAATGTCAAATACTACACTGACAAAATTCTGTAAGTGCAACCCAACTCGATTGAAAGGTAGTCTGCACCCACTGTTCTAAATTCATAGCAGACTACAACTGTAAGCACAGGCGCAGTTTGTTCGACAGTGTATAATACATAAAATTGGAATGATGCGAGTCACGACTGAAGTAAAAAAGAAATGATAATGTGCAAAAGCAGGAAAACGAGTTCTGGAGCTTGATGATTTGGCAGGTGGAGGACGGAGTCAGCAAGTATTCCTCAAAAGTCAGTGGCAAACACTCGTGAGTGGCAGTCTTCAGATACCATTTTCTTAACAGCGAAACATATACATATTATTCAGTATCCGTGACAGATTCGACTGGCAGATCCATTGGAGGGCGATCGCAGATATTGAACTATCGTCAGATCATCACAGTGATGTTGGGAGATAGTGTTGTGAATCCATCGGTCACCATGCAAAGCAGAATCGGGCCAATGACGACACCTTGGGGAAAGCTCCTGGGCGAGTCGAATCACTATGACGAGGACGATACAACACGCAGGAATTGTCTTCTTTCCGAGAGATAATTCTGTATCCACATTATCACACGATGTGGAAGACTAAATTTCACACATGACCGTAGAATGGCATCGAAAGAAAACTTATCAAATTCGCGGGCGAAGTCAGCAGCTAACACTATATTAGCTTTCATATTATACAGTTTCATAATTTATGCCATACGTATTTTTGACTCCCTGACCTTCCCAGAAAAAGAAACACGTCATTTTTGTCGCGGCTGCTTGTTATTCTAATATTGAATATTCAATTAATTAAATATTGAATTGAATCCACAGCTGAAAAATGGGAATAGACCTAAATAGTAGCCATTTCATCCACTATCAGGAATCATCAGCAGGCTTAATTTGCATCCCTCAACATCAATACAATTCCATATTTAAAGCGCAACCAAATCCGATGTAAATTTGAGATGTGCAGTTACGTAGATTTGTGATTATACTTTCGTGAAATTCTGTTGGTACAAGGAAATTATAATGGTAAAAATTTCTCTTTTGGAACAGTAGCGTGTGATCAATGTTTCATGAACACTACTTATTTTGTAAAAACCGTAAAAATGAATACCGACAGTACTTTTCTTTTATTAACAGTTGCATATTCAGTCAGGTTTGTTACAAGTAACTCAAAGATTCAAAGAAACTCTTTATATCATAATGTTGCTTTGTCCAGGCCTGTGATTAGCCTATGAGAAAAATTGAGGATTTTCCTTGAAAAATTTGAGGAATGGAAACGGAGCCTAATGTGGTAATTGCAAAAAAACTCCAAATTTTAGCATGGATTTTGGGCCAAACGTCAATTCATGAAAGTCACAACTAAGAAGGTAACCCCAGGGTTGACTACACCACACCTTTAGAAGTTGTGTATGTTACAAAGGGATATTGGCCTGCTAGTAATCACTTCCCACGTTGTTACGAATTTAATTTGTTGACCTCAAGTACTATATGCTTAGAATGTGTCGAACAGAGGATGTCAGATCAAGCTGCTGATATCGCTGTGATTCACGCTATCGTCTACAACTCCATGATGCTTGTCAGATTTGTATACTGTAATTTTTTGAATTTAAGAAATATCTTCAAATGCATGCATGCGGAGCTTTGTGACGATCAATTTTTACGGATTTTAGACAAATTTGGGAGGAGAGTAACCCATTAGTATAGAAAGATTAAAATTGTTGACGGAATGCATTGCTTGTGGCTAAAAAAAATCAGTATTATGAAGGATGCACCACATTACACACATTAAAATTACTTTTTATTACTGAATAAGTTTTGGTGGTTCTTGTTAACCTGTTAGCGCTTTGATCATATCGTTCCGATCTACATTCAAATGAGCATGAATTCTCTCGCACGACACAAAACAACTGTCAGGAACAGGCTTGCCAGTTAAGTTGTTGGTCTCATCTAGGCAAAGGGTGAAAGATCATCCATCACCTCTACTCCCATGAAGTTCCGCAGAGATATTGACATCCACATCTTGCAGTAGACCAGGTTGAAAATCTACCAACCCAGTAATATGTGGTTTGAATGTCTTAATTAATCTAAGTTCGCATGCAACGATAAACGATTCGTGCGTTACTTTTACACCAAGCTGTGTTCAGATGTCGGTAGGCAGACCCTGGAAAACGTAGCTGCAGACTCATGGGATAGCAGAGCCTCATAAGCTTCTAACCCCCACACGCTAGTGACCAGGAGGCAGATAGACACTAAATTTAGGGACGATTTGCTTTACCCCGTCGGATGTGTTCATATTCAGCGGAAATAAAATGGAAGAGGAAGAGTAAAGCAAAAGTTTCAGTTGATACGAGCACTGAAATCCAAGTGGTCTGGGCTACCTATACTTTATCATATAATGGATATAAAAGATCGATATCCTAAATTTCTTTAAGAAGCACAGGCATGCACTTGGCAACCATATAGTCACAGAAACATAATGAAGGCTGTGAAAAAGGTCAAGATAATGAATGAAAATAATTGAAAGCAAGTAGTAAGGAGTTCTACACCTCTGGATAGCGCAAGATGGCCGCCGTGGACCTCCCCCTCCTGTCAGACTAGGGCGTCGGCCCTAGTCCGACCCCTGGTTGCTTCGAGTCCGACTCCCCCCCCCTCTGGAACGACAGAGGTTGTTCGTGGTGCGCTCTCCAAGCTGTCGTGGTGTGCTGGCTAGGTTGGCGTGGTGTGCCGGCCAGGTTGGAATGGTGGAATTTCGGTGCGAGACCACTCCCATCGTGTTTCTCGTCAAAAGTTGGGTCAACAAAATTTTTTCACCCCCCCCCCCCCCCGGCAGCGATCTTCCAATTTTGGTTCTAGTGGATGGATTTTGTCTTACAGATACTCATTTGAAAGAGGAGAAAAAACTGCCCAATGACATTTTTGTTGCGAGTCAATCGGATCAGCCGTTCAAAAGTTAGAGCTGTTACAAGATTTCACGTCGGACCTCACCTGAAAAAATCCTAGGTGTCAGAGCCTAGTATTTTGAAAAATTTTTGAAAATTTTTCCAAAGTGTCGCATTTCGACCTGGGACCCTTACCAAAACAGTTTTCATCAAATTTCTCCGAACGGGGGGGGAAGGGGGGTCAGTGAAAGGTGATGAAAAAAGTCACGAAACGTTTTAAGGATTTGTCTGTTCCTATTTTGTCTGTTCGTTGTAGTAGCTACGTTCATAACCAATGCTTCTTTCCTCCTTACCTCAACACCGCCAAAGTCCTGTATGGTTATCATTGCTCGCTGTATGATAGTTACCAGCTGTATCCATTTTATCTGTTTCAAACCATTGATTTATAATGCATACTTGTTGCAGTTATTCAATAAATGTTACTATGAGAAGAGTTGTTGTTTTCATGCAATGGATGGGTTAGTTAAAGGGCGATCATGTCTTTCTCAAATGACTGCGGAACATTACATTTTCATAGACAAAGTTATCCATGATTATCTACAAACTATGAGTTCTTATTCTCGCATGATTGTTATTCCTCAGGATGAATATGTACAATTGACTGCTATACAACAAGTAACTGACACTTAGGATTTTTTCAGATGAGGTCCGACGTGAAATCTTGTAACAGCTCTCTAACTTTTGAACGGCTGATCCGATTGACTCGCAACAAAAATGTCATTGGGCAGTTTTTTCTCCTCTTTCAAATGAGTATCTGTAAGACAAAATCCATCCACTAGAACCAAAATTGGAAGATCGCTGCCGGGGGGGGGGGGTGAAAAAATTTTGTTGACCCAACTTTTGACGAGAAACACGATGGGAGTGGTCTCGCACCGAAATTCCACCATTCCAACCTGGCCGGCACACCACGCCAACCTAGCCAGCACACCACGACAGCTTGGAGAGCGCACCACGAACAACCTCTGGCAACTCCAACCTCTGTCGTTCCAGAGGGGGGGAGTCGGACTCGAAGCAACCAGGTGTCGGACTAGGGCCGACGCCCTAGTCTGACAGGAGGGGGGAGGTCCACGGCGGCCATCTTGCGCTATCCAGAGGTGTAGAACTCCTTACTACTAAAGCATTTTATTGTTGGAATTCTAGGGAACATTATGATGTTTGAAGTAAAAATTGATTGCAGTGTTCAATGCAATACACAAAAGTTCAATGCAATGATAGCCTATACAATTTCTGTAGGTTGATCGCAGTGTTTCACTTATCAAATACGTGAATATGTTGCACTAATGAGTTCGACAGACAATAACTTCAGACAACTTCTCTGCATAGCAAAATAGGTGAGGACGAACCCAAACATCTGCAGCCCTGTAGCTTCCAGAAGTGAAAACAACGTGAAATAAGAACACGTTATAAATCATAATTGTTCATGCCCAGCAGTCAGGATAGGATTCTATCTCAGCTTCTTGATTGGAAGTTTACATATCATCGCCATCCGCCAAAAAACGATGCATTATCCTACAGTAGTCTGAAATGTGTCACATTTGAGGAATTTCTCTTAGTTAAGCTATATTTGAGGAATTTTTGAGGATTTGAGGAGTAAAAACAATATTTGAGGAATCTGAGGAATTTGAGGAGTTATCACAGGCCTGCTTTGTCTGACGAATGCTGATCTCTTCCGTGGTCGACTGCGGAACATAGCTGCTCGAAATGCTCATCAGATCCGTGATGTGGCCCAAGACTGATTACTTTGGCCCATCCTATCTCAGATTATGGCTAAATGATAACATAGCCGCACTCACAATTTCTTCGATAGCTTTTCGCCATCTCCTAATCAGATTTCTTTTAAATAACCAGATATAATTTCAAGTTTTTTGCACATGCATTCACACATTTATTACGTCATCGAAGGAACTCAAAGATTACTAGCATTCTGTAAAAAAGAGTTGCATTAACATTAAAACTCGCATGTATCTGAATAAATGCAGTTTATAATTAAGGTTGGTATTTCATTTCTTAATTATGTTTACTGTATTTCGAGCAATATAAAAGACTACTTTTACATTGGCTTGTAGAAGTATACTACAAATCAATGCTAAACAATGCTGAGTACTTTTATTCTAAAAAATAGGGAAGCACTGTTTGACAGCGAGGTTTCGTCAGGACATAGCTTATAGGAGACAATATGACCCGAAGTACAAAGCTGAATGAATTACATTTGATGAGTATTTTGTCACACTCATATATAGTGACCATAGTGACGAAACGCGACATTTCTGAATGGAAATGTATCACTTGATATTTCGTTTATTGCATCAGCATTGAAGAGATTAATTCGTTATCAAGTTAATGACGGTTATATCATCACTCAAAGCGAGGTATATTTCACTACTTTAATCATCATTACAATGCAGAGAACATTTTCGAACTCGTCAAGCGCACGAAATGAACCTCACTCTGATTTTAAAATCTGAAATCCCTTCAAAATGTAGCAAGTATGACAAGCATGAGGATGACATCACTCAATGAACTTGCTCAGATGAGAACACGTTTCTTCCTTATACAATCGAACACAAGGCGTTTAAACAAGCAGAAGGTTGAGTAGAAAGAATCCTTAATTCATTACGAGGCGGCTGTGTGAACAAGCGTTGAATAGAAATTTAAATATAATGCTAAAAATCCGCTCCACTCATCAACTTGCACTTTCCAAGGGAGTACCTGTATATCAAGCACTGACATTCCCTCATACATGCATTTTGGCAAGCGTTCAAACAAATTCAGTTACTCAGCAGTGGTGTACCACTAACCCTCAGAACTGAATCAGTGTTTCTCCTTGCTAGAATATCTGACATCCACAGCTGCATGGGCGAGAAAACGAACAGTTAATCTTCAATCGATCATATGGTCGCTCAGATTTGCGTTTGTCAGGTTAAAATTCAGTTGGAAAACGAACACAGCGGGTATCAATGAAGCCACATTTTACTGTGCCAAATGACATTTACATCTACTTCATCTTCACGATTATCTTTAAACTGATGAGAAAGTATGCAAGAGTTCAGTAGTAGCTTTAATAGATGGGTTTATTAATCATCAACACAAGCGTTGTTGTGGTCAATCAAACACACTCATAAATTGATTCTCCTAACCTTCTCATGGACATCATGATGACTAGACCTATCTCACTATAACACCACAAAATGAATATAGAGACTATCATAAAGATATCTTATCATGTTGATTAAGATGAGGATTTAAGATGATCTGAATTTTAACATAATATGGGACATGTGAAAGTGGGACGCAGGTCTTTCCAAATACTGATATAATTGTGGCCGATTGCTTACAATATCTCAACAGAAAATAACATTTGTTTTAACAAGGACATGCATCATTTACAGAAGCATGTACATGAAGTTATCATAGTAAATGTACTATGAGTTAGTTAATTATTGTGTTGAAATATATTATGCATCTCACTGTCTTTTTTTAATCAGGGCACCATTCATGAAATTAAGGAAAGCACCTGATACAAACCAGTAACTGAAGATGATCAAACAGATCAACTTCGCCAACTTTGTACTTTGAAATAATTATGAACTACGCAATTTTACATCATCCGATGTGTGTATAAAGTCGCATATTCCTTATTATAGTGATTATTTTAGAAGTCTATCAATACACTTCTTTCATACTCATGATAATAAAGACTGCAAAATTTCTTCAGATATAAAAACTGAGTATGCTTTCATAACAAACTGAATGCTATGGCTGCTATTTGTTGCATTATCAGAACACGCTATATAATAATATATCATCATATAATGATTATAATAATGACACGAGCGGCTGTTACTATAGGGGAGATAGAACGATATTCGCGCGAAACACCCTTCAATGGACCGTTCCTGATGTGCAGAGGGCTCTCCTATTGTCAAATTATGCCTACGGTGAATTAGAACATCATCATGTATATCATGGAGGTGGCCAACTATTCATATAAATGTTTTCACTTCAAAATGTCTGATATTTCGTTTTACAGAGAATATAGAAGAAAAATTTCAATAATTCTTTCGACAGGGCGATCTGCACAGTGTTCTTCGAATTCATTACGATATTGTGATGATTTGTAGGGCGTTTTGTACAAGAGAGCTTAGATATCCATATGAGCCATTCGCCTTCGGTTTTCGATTATAAAGAGACCATGAAATTAAGTCATTTATTCACTTCTATGGTGATCATTTTTTGTGGTATTGATGATCAATATATAGTTTCTACTTCATATTAATTATACTTGTCTACGACTACTTTGTTGCTCAAACCATGTGAAAATGTATGTGGAGAAACTTTTGTTACACCCTGTAGCTGAATGACTTTTATTTGCGAAAATAAAGGGTCTCGCACTGACAATCTTTTATTTCATAAAATTGCTCCGAATGACGAAAAAGATTGCAAAAAGAGATGAGAGACACCAAAGACAATTAAATTGACAGTCTTGATCTAAACCGCCATCATTTCCATCTCCTTTTTTTGGACATTACAATAAGTACTGTGCCTAGGAAATAATTCACGACGTTTTCTTGGATCGAAATGCCGGTGATCTGGTGTTTGGTTGAATGCCTTCCCAATTTCATCATTGGGCCCTCATCTAGAAGATTATGTATGCTAGAATAGCTATTGCCCAGAGAATTTGCTTCGTTGTCTGCCTTCCACACACGTGTCGCTGTAGAGGCATGGTCGACTGTTTGGGTCTGCATCCCCTGTCCTGTCGATACAACTCTGGCAGAGCCCCAAGACATTCCGAAGACAATAACATACTTAGCCGAGCTCTTCTTTCTGCAGGAATCCCGTCAGTTCTCGAGTCTATCAGGCTGAGTCGAAGTGGTGGTAAGAGACCTGACGAGATGACCATATTCCAACTACGATGCGGCAGGCCGGTGGTTTGACATTTTACTTGTGTGGACACTTTTGCGGCATCCAATGTAATCAACTCATCATTGGAGACCGGTTCCACAGCTACTTCCACAAAAAACACAACGTTTTGGTCCCGGAGAATGGCATTGGCAATAGCATGCATCACGCATTCCTTTCGCAACGAAGCAAAAGCTATGGACACAGTTGTCTAATGAAGCATCGACAAAGACTGCGTTTCAGACGTTTGACTCTTGATAAAAAAAAGTGTTACTTCGCTTCAAATTGATCTATTGGCAGGAACCTTTTTGTTCTTTGACAGCAAAAGCTTGACTTAGACAACATATATGAAAAAATGAGAAAAAGCACTTCACTACTTTATCTGGAAATGTAATTTATCAAATGCATTTTACATAAGATAATTGATCAGATAATCAGCTTTACTTGATCTACAGAACTCTTGTTGTCACAAACTTCATCTGATTAAAAAAATGAAGCAAATTCGATATATATTACAAATGTTGGATATGTGTAATGCTGATAACACACGATTGAATTAAAACCCATGCTTACGATGATCCCATTGTGTGATTTTATGAATCAGACTCTAGCAATAACTTATCTAGTTCTTTGCTCGATCCTTCATAGACCAGTATTATTAAATTGACAAGTATAAGCGATTCATTAAAATTCATAAGATAAATGGCGAACTTCCCGTCTGCAATAATTTGAGTATCTTGATGATTGTCGATAAAGAATTGAAGCCGCTTGTTTGTAAAATGCAGGCATTTTGCGAAAACCTTGCTATCAGAAGCACTGCATCTAACAATGATGAAACGATGTCTCATTTTTGATAGTGAGCTCAACTGAGCCAAACATGCCTTTCAAACTTCAAAAGGCTGAATTTTACAGTCATTCTCAGAAATTCTCTTTCAAGTAAACGATAAAATATTATCAATTTTCCTGTTGTACACCCTACGAACAATGTGATAACGACTAGAGCTCTGCGATAAAGTCTGCATGCGGCAGCTGAAACAATGATGGAAAACATGAGTCGTAAAGTAAACTAATGCATGAGAATAATCAATGAATCTAAATCTTAGAGTGCAATCATGGAGCCTGTTACTCCATTAGCATGAATGCCAATAGATCCTGCTCATAATAGTTAGGTAATGAGGCGATCGGTCTCACAAGATTTGATTAGATCAAAGAAAAATTAGATATCGCACCGCAAAAGGCCTCCTCAAAGGGAATATCAAATCTTGGGAGTAGCAGTATGCGGTCGTGGATGAATTCATTGGCTTGTATTAAACACATCACGATGACTCTTGTAAAACGCCAATGGCACTCAACAATTCGTGGTGAATCACAGATGCCAAAATACCCTCCATGGGTATCGAATGTTAATCAAATTATAAATGTTATTTTAAGCTATTAACATTTAATTCTCTGATACCATGAATATTATTGACTGTGAATGCACTGAAACCCTCAAAAGAAGGCAGTTGAACAGGTAACACATAACTGATCTGCAGTAAGGATATGTATGAACCATTGAACAAAATCTGATATGAACACCATATTCACCTGCTGTTCAAAATCAATCAACGATGACGACAGTTTGCTCCATGGAAAATTAACAAACAATAAAGACCAATTGAAAAGAGTTTAAAAATGATAAAGTAGAACTTTGTGAAAACCAAATGTTTAATGGTAAAATGATTTATTATTAGACGATGTATTTCAAGTTTACGAACAAAATAAATTTCAAGATAGGAAGCCAAACAATTTCAAATTTCAACAAAAATGCAAAATATCGAAGGTCCAAATGTTGAGTCCTTTTAAAAATCAGTACAAAACATTTGACAGTGTAGAAGTAGTTGAAAGGGAATGGGTAAATGTGTGGAAAAGGAAGAGGAAAACTATGTCGTCCGTAGATGTACATGTAGATGACCAAATCACAGAATTAAATATTTTGTTTATCTGCTTCGGTTTGTTAGAAGCGTGATTAATATTAAATCGACGGCACATCGAGGAATGGGCAAAAAGGAATTCCTAATACCTTACAGAGATAGGAAAAAAGTCGTGCGTCACTTGCGGATTAATGTGAGTTCCAGCAAAGTGCTTCGATTGCCAAAATTCCTTCAGATTCGAAGAATTCAGATCATTGGGCACAAGTTTTCTCCATAATGTTGGCCCTTCCGATCATTATTAAAAAAAGTAGCAGGCGTACGAACATTAGCTCACTTGATGATTTCACCATCGTCTTCTCACCATCCCTTACTGCATAGTGCATACACTGAATCGAATGTTACCAGACGATGTGTGTTTTGGTGTGTGCGAAGTGATGTCACAGCACGCACGCCTCTATCAATGGCTCTGGTTCCTCTGCTGACAGCCTATTGTTTGCCATTTCCAATAGCAATAAATACACGAATGATCCATTCGAGAAGGAGCAAGTTGTCTAACTCTGTGATGTGCCATTTCGATATTAAGGTTAGATAAGATTCTTCCTTTCTAGGAAACCGAAGACACGCGGAGATGAATCTAATTCTGTGAAGTGACCATATGACAGATATAAAAAGTCATTCAGTTCTTCAATTCATTTGCAGTTTGTGCTTCTTTAAATTTACTTCATCCCGATCTATGACATCACTTGGGTGGGGCAAGGGAAAGTTAAAAAATTGAGCATCTATGCTATTGTACGTTAAGGATCTTTATTATAATTTCAAATTTCTGTTCGCGTTTCCAGTGAACTGACCAATACCCGGTCATCCCTTTATGTTATTGCGAGCAACAGCGAAAACCGTGAGAATGTGAAAAAAGCATCTAAAATCGGAATTGCTTAAAAGCTTGTAAATCTATTTTCATTTCATGAGCATTTCTGTCAAGCAGAATATACTGCAATTCTACTATGATGGAGTTATAGTGTGAAAATGATATGGTGTCTAACAAATTATAACATTACTTGCGACAGAACTTTGATTGCCACCGTTGCCATCCTTCCTTTCATCTAGTCAATATGGAGAACTGATGAACACTTATTCACCAAACATTGCTATTGTACTTATTAAAAAATAATTTTTCTTAATTACAACATCGGTAGATAGTATTCGGTTGTCTTAATGCTCCCTTTAGAAATTCAAGCAACCTTTATCTATTTTGGGATATTCATTAACATGAGGTCAATATGAAGTCGCATTCATCAATTCTGTGAAACATGAAATATGTTAAGATAATCTATGTCATTCTACAACGCCAGATATGCTTCAGACAGCAGCAACATTGCCTGAAAAATGCCGAAAACGATCCCTTGGGACAAGGTTATTGTGTAGCGACGTAGAAAAGAATCAACTACGATATCAAACATCCGTTTTCACAGTCTTGAATATCAGCTTCAACTATACTTGTGAAGAAACATTAAATCGATCGCAATATTTTTTACTTTAATGTTAAACGGCATTTAGGCATGAAATGAAGAAGAATCTAAAGGATTTGGCAAAGTGCTCATGAGTTTCAGCAGCCTTTATCGAGTGGTCATGAAGCTTGAGAAAAGTGTCATTTCTGCCACAGACGATGCTCTTTCCAAATTGCGGAAAAACAACGCTTACTGAAGAATATGTAAAATTCAAGTTTGAATTCTTCTGAATCATAATTCTCGTCTCTATTAATGCATGCAAATAGTTATATATGTTATGAAACAACCAATTTCTGATCTTTCCATTTGATGGATTTGTTGAGCCTAGAGAATGTGAGTTCAAGATTTCTTTAGCCTGCGCCAATAAAACTTACTTGATGACTGAAGAATTTATGATCTTTACCGTAATCTGTAATGTGTGATGACTTATCATGTAAGCCACAAAATCAAATTGACATCCAAATTTATATTGTAAAGCCACTTAAATTAATACGGCAATAATCGCATTTCATCCGTTGACAGCTATAGAATACACATTCAAATCACCATGTGGTTCATCATTAAATCAAATAGCATAGTATTCACTTATTAATATAAATATATACTGCATGTGGGCCAATCAGTCGATGTGTCAATCTCGGGTTTATTTTTTAAGTTAAAGACGGTGTAATCTTGTTCGTGGAAACGTGTAGCGAGAAATAGCAATATTTTTACTTTGATCATTATCGCTCATAGCACAGGATCGAATAAAAACACATGTTCGCGTTTACATGCTCATTTCTTCGAGGCAAATTTTTTAAACTATATTTGATTAACTTGCTATTAGGGCTGTACGCGGTGCACCGGTTCTCGGGTCGGAGCACCGAAATGTGCGAATTTCGATGAAATAGATATCTCATTCAATTACAATTAATTCAATCTATTATCTTAGTCACAGCAAATTGGAGAGAAAAATATTTTACATGTAAGCCAACATTATAATCAATCCAACAAGGAAGGCATTATTCAATTCTATTCATCGATTCAATTCAAACTCAGAATTTCTATATGATGAAAGTGAGACCCTTTGCGAATCCCAGCTGCATCATAAAGAAACCGATGCATTTCCTAATGTTGAGAAAAAAGGTGATTGGATGAAAATTAGATAATTGAAGTTCATGATAGATCATTTTAGGTCATGAAATCTCAACTCCATGACCTCCGAATCTCGGAATTTCATGATGAATACTGAGTACCCTGCTGTTGCTCATCTTGCTAGGATCTTGCTTAGGCTATCTTAGTATTCCAGCGCCTAGCGATCTGTCCTAAAGAATTTCTTCAGTGCGCTGTAACATTGACACATTACAGAGAGACTGCAGGAAACCGAGTAATGTCAAGATGTTGACCATTTTGCATAGTAATTTATAGATAACAGTGCCATTGCCTCGAATCTTTCTACATTTCCTGATGTGTTCAGGTACTACGAAGAAAAACAACAAAAACAAGCTTTTCCTCTGCTACATAAATTTTTTTAATGAATTAATTTAAAAAAACCCAATGTTTCGTCCGCCACTAAGTGATTTTGGTCATTGCAAGTTTGCCACTTTCTGTTGCATATCTTGCAAGTACCTACTGGTAAAACAGAATTAAAGAAAACCTCTGTAAGTCCCTCAAATAGTAGAGTTTTCCTAGTACATACTCTAATACCCGAAAAGTTTGCATTGAATTCTTAAAAAGATGAACATTTACTATGAATGAGAGACCCTACCTTCATGATATAATGATATATTGAAGTTTTAATTGATCATCACGTGACAATCTAGAACACGAAACAGCTACAAGAGCAGGTGCGGCTAGCGCATAGCCCTACTTGGCGCTATACATGCAAATGAGAGAATTTTCCCAATCGTCTAGAAAAACAGTGATAATGACATACCTATACGGGTCGAAACATCACCCTTTCAATGCATCGGAACTTTCAAATGCAGCACTGATGCATGTGCACTCATGTTCTCGTATTTGACTAGATGAAAAAATGACAAACTGGGAGAGCATCACGAATGAAGAGAAAAGCTGGGATAAATGGATCAGCCTTTATCAAAGGATGCGGAAAATAAATGTATTCAATACAAATTCTATTTCTGTATCTCTTGATAGAAATTAAAAAAACCGACCGATGGATGCAAAAGATCTGATTTAAATTGTCACAATCAGCTTTGTGGTGCAGCTTTAGCGTTAATACTCCTACACTGGGGGCTTGGACGGTGCTGATATAGTCAGAATTTTTGAGTGCTGCATTATATTCTCATCCCGGATGCCATTCCTGTCGACTTCCAATGACACTTTTGGGGCTCGCTTTCTTGGCCAAGCACTAAACCGAAGAACATGAAATCAGTGAAGGTTGCAAAATTTTATTTGTATCTACTTAGTATAGAAACTAGTACTACTATTCTCACATTATGAAAAATTAATTGCCAAAACACTTAAATATGTCGTTCTCCTTAATGCTGGGAATGGAATTATTTAAATTGCTGTAATGTCTTTGATTCATTAGATCATTTGTTGAATTATTGAAGCATCTGATGAAAGGTAACAAGAAATTTCAGAATATTGCGAGTCATACATCGACAAAAATGACCGCTGAATTCTCCATAAATATTTTCAAATTCTTGCAAACGAAGGTCAAACAGATAAGACATCCTAGGAGACAATGGATAAAATTCATTCGATCGGGATTTCGCTTCGTGGCTTGCGTGATTCATTGCCAAGTCTGATGAAGCGTTCAAAATGTCAACCTCGTAGTTTTGACCTTCAATGCGATATCTCAAGCTAATCCCCAGTTTGAGAACCTTCATCACCACATAGCATCAACTGCGTGATCATTGACTATTTATCCTGAGTAAAAAGATCTTAAAACTACAGATTTCGTACAGAACATTGTGAAAAGTGACACACTTGAAGGTAATCAATAATTGAATCACAATTTCAGACATTTTTTCAGCACCTGTTCATCACTGCTTCGAAAAATGAAGTTCAGTTAATGACCATGACCATCTATCAATAGTCGAATAATCACAATGGTTCAGTGCCTGCGAGAAGAAGTCTTCAAACAAAAAAACAGAAGGATAAATTATCTTGGCATGGACCAATGCTGCTTGAATATTACCAGATGCGCACCCGCTAGCGATGAAATTATCAGCACGTCCTCAGTCGCCCATTCCTAAAAACACTCTACACCCTACATTCAAACTGAGCGATTGCAGTTGAAGTGCAACATCTGATTTTTCTACTTTTATTGATTGTTTTCCAATATTGAAAGTCGAAATTGAAAACTGATGATTCTTTCTACAATGCATCATGCAAAAATTGCCATTTTTATGTTTTTTTGCATGGAAAATGTTCTTAATTGAATAGAAAGTAAACAATAGAAATCGTGGTTTGTTAATATGCCGCTTCAGATATTCCTAAGAGACTCTTGCACTTTGGTGAATGCCTATGAAAAAAGGTCTTTCAATGCAACAATCGACACTGATTATATGTATAGTTATCAATACTATACTAGTCAATGCATGAAGAATCAAATGGCAAACTCTATCTACATGTAGCTATCCAGTGTCTTAGTTATCAGTTTTCATTTTAGCTTTATTTCGCTATATCATCTATAGCTATGCATCTATCAATGTTTTTACTAATGTATAATGATGTGTAGGCCATATTGTTGTCAAGACTGTTTGAATATGAACGCTGCGAGCTATGCCACAACTACATTATTATTCTCCTTCATTCCCCCATATATTTGAGAACCCTATTTAAGAGGGTTGTGTTTTAAGATGCAACACAATGTCGATACATGATTTGCGAATACACTTGCTGCATGATTTTTAGTAACCTATCAACAGTTTTACCCGCATCCAAATTCTCACTAAAAATTGAGCTGTACTCGATCAAGAGTTATTCAGCACATGCACTTATAAATCTATGCTATGTGGTTGATAATAAATTTGAATTGAAATATCAAATAATTTCAGAAAAATTCTATCTAAATATATTTCTACTATACAAGTACAGAAACTAGGAAAGAGGATTACGGTATTTGTTCTTCCGGATGTTTTCTTTTTCCAGGTATTCTTAATCCATGACAAACTGTATTATCTTCAAACTGATTCAATTGAACCACATGCAGATTGTCTAAAATTAACTCTTTCGAATGTTTATGTGATAGCGCTTGTATTCTCGATTGGATTATCCATGGTCTACCTCAACTCAGCAATCGTTTCCTGCAAAACCCAATTACAATCGCATTTAATTTTTGAGAATTGTACGTATTAAACACTTCTATAATTCTCATAAAAGCTATCCGGCAGGAAATCCGGATATTGTTGCTCTCGCTGTACAAACTGTTCCCATAAATAATGCATCTGACTGATTAGTATTCCTAATCTAGGAAACTGCTAGAGTTCATATTACACTTTTCTTAAATAGAAAACTGCTGCATGTAAGCATTTCAATATTCTTACTCAGCTGGTTTCGATTCGATGGATGCTCTGCAATCTTTTACCAGCTGCAGCGTTCCAGTCCTATTCAGGAATTATTATCATGCGGCTAATCATATTAATGTTTCTAGATGAAGATTGGAGGGTGTAGCTTGCAAGACATGGTAGAGTATCCAATCGAAACCGGTTGAGTAAGAAAATGTACATCTACAATGATTTTTGCGACGTTTTCCTATTCAATAGCACTTCACTTATCACATAACGATTCGTCGCGTGAAGGTGTTGATATTTTATAGACCTTGTACTGTAAGGAAACTTTAAATGTAGCAAAGATCAAACAGAAAATTTCAATCACGCGGTAACCAAAGTCAACAATTCTACGAATACAAAAGGGAAAGCATTAGCGTTCATTTGATTAATGCAGGTATTTGGATGAAATTCATTATCTAATTTCGGGATGAAAGGTTAACGTTTAATGGGAGTGAATATTATTCGTTGTTTTTCGTAATATTGTTCATTCTTTTACAGAGACATGTTCTAAAGGAGAGCATGTTTGAGGGAGAGAGAGAATTCGGGATACTTGGAACAAGAGAAAGAGAATCGGAAGAGTATGTTCAGCTCATACAAGCAAACACTAACAATTTCTACAGCATCCGTCTACATTCGCAATTCGCGAATATCATCATAACGACCTCAGATAACCTAGTTGCCGCCTTCTACCATTACAATTATCATGCGACGAAATGAAAATACGAACCAGCCCAAACCGCATAAAACCATTTCCCTTATCGTCTTTTTTCAAACCTTGTTCTTCCAAAATCGGACATAGAAACAACATTCACACTTCATTGAGAGTCAACGACATCGATTTGAAAACTGAGTACCAATCAATTCCCATGTGCACTATTCGTGTATTCCTTTCTTCAATACAAATACATGTTGCCTTTGCTCCAGTTTCTTGACTCTAATGTGATCGGGAAGAAAGACCCAATTCTGAAATCTGACATCCGACGTCCTTCTGTCTGTCTTCGTGTTACGATCCACATAATCCCCTAGCGGCTATCTACAATCTCTGCTTGATTACCAGCAAATTTTGAGAGACATCTTGCAAGATTTTCCTTCACAAAATCAGGTTGAACACATCACTGTCATTACAGTTACACCAATTTGTCACAAGCAAGTCAAAGATATAATGAACGAAGAAAATAGTAAGAGTACATGAAATCACCAGAATCATAAATTGCACATAATCCATTCAAATAAGCGAACTTCAGGCCCTGGGAACAATGAACTGTGCATGCACTGTCCTATTTGTAATGCTTAATATAACGAAACGCCTCACCTTCCAATATGAGCACATTATTTGACTAATATAAGTCGATGAATTATATCACGACTATCCATTGTACCAGCGACACCGAATAGAATGGAATATTCGGAATTCAAATGTTATGTAAATGCTACTTCTTAATTTTTTGTACAATTGTGACATTTGTAAGTAGGCTAAGTCAGTTTTATGTTTTCTCCTATTCATTTGAATTCTTTGGGTATCTGTGAGTCGTCTCTCCTTATAATCACAATTGAAGTTGCTTAGAACTGGGAAATATAATTTCACAGATACGTAGAATAGTCTCCTTTAAAGAAAAATATTCCACGTTTGATGAACGTGTATTTTTGTTATATAATTTACGTAAACCGTTCTTATCAATCACAAATCAACTTCGGAGTGCATTCAACCAACTTCGCAAATCAGCAAAGTAATCGGAATAGTAAGGATTAGAAACGTGATCTATAGCCGAAACTGCGCTGAGTGGCAGAAATCGGACGAAATTGGTTAGCTTAAAATTACCAGATGAGATGAGCTTGGTTAAATGGATGCCACCATTTTGGGGCGACAGCACAGGAGCAGTGTTAGATAGTGAGTTGTAAGTGACAAGCAAATTTCAATGGGCGAATGTCACTGTTAGAGATTTGTTAGGCAAAGTGTTTCTGTGCGGTCGCCCCAGGAATTTTTACACAATAAATATGTTGTACCTTTAATTTCGTGTCATTCTGAGTAATTACTTAGAAGGAAGGAGGTCGAGTCCCTCCGGGATATCGATGGTTTTCAAAGCCCGGTACGGGTAGGGCTAGGGGAGAAGGTGAAAGACGCTATTGCAAACTCATCAGATATAATGCATAAAAGTGCATTCACATCATGCACTTTGTAGTACAGTAATCTCCGCTCAATAAGTCCACCTCGGGATCGGATCTATCTGGGCTTTTTAAGCGGTTAGGCCTATTACATGGATGTGATTGACCAAACAAAAAAAATAAACCAATTTTTGAAGGGGCCCCAGTATAGACAGTCATTACTATATTAACAGTACAACCATTAGTTTGAGACATTCACATATTGCCTAGTATAGGTCGATTATAAGCAAGAAATGAAGTGACACAAAATGAAAACAAAAGCAACGCGCTAAGTGATGTATGCAACTCATATAGTGTATATGCATATTTAATCGAAACCTATGTGACAAACACGTTATTAAAACCTAACATTGAGTCATAATCTTTTAGTATTTTTTTGCAGAATCTGCCTTGTCTCAAAAATGACCGAAATCGGCTCAAGAAAAATCACATCCATGCTATCAACCGCAGTATCTACAAAATGATAAATTTTACATATACAAAGTGCATATTTACAGACCCATATAATGTTCATGTATTTTTAGATGCATACACTGATACAGTATTGTGAAATGGATGTATTGTTGCTTTATTTCTCATTGATTTTTCTGTAATTCTTGCAAAATAAATGTAAAATTCAGAGAAAACTTGTACTCATTCGTTGTGACTACATTGTTATTAAAAAATATTGTGAAATCGGTGTAAGTCCATTAGTGAAAAGATGCAGTATATAGAAAATTATAGAATCAATAGCTCTCAAGTATATGAAAAGCCACCAATGAAGTATGTTAAGCATGTTATAAGTGTGTCAAGATATGAGTTTGTTTAGCAATCCACAGCAGATGCGTTGGGCGACACGCACTGTGTTATTCAGTCACACAGGTAGTAAATTGTGAAATTCAGAGACAAAAAACTTAAAACTTCCTGCTAAATTAGCGATCGAACTAATTTTCTCACTGCAGTTGACGTTTTGCTTTTGATATTTGGTCAAACTCATGAATAGATTGCAAATTATCTATACAAAAAGAATGTAGCCGATCAGTTGTCTTGTTCAGATTATGGAACTAAATACACTAGGAATTTCACGATTTATCAACTCATAAGAGCTTAAGTTGATTTAATGAAAGATTCCAAGTTCGAAAAAGGAAATCAACGGATAAGTTCAGTGACCCGCCACATACATAGTGCAGAATTCCGGGTTTATTGAGCGGAGTGATGGGGTTATAAACCGGAGGCTTCCGTATAGGAATTCAATGGGTTAAATCCGGACCGAACTGAGTTGGGCTTATTAAGCGAAGACTACTGTAGTCACATCACGATAAGTAGACCATTCAAGCTCGTGACACATCATTTGAGGCCACGAAAACTTAATTCTCGCAATCTCAAAAATTCGAGAACCTCATAGTGAATTTCTAGCGCCTGAATTGTATTCCCTTGTACGATATCATCACGCATTGCACACCCACAAATCATTATGTGATAATGGCTTTACAAATGCGTAAAAATCGTCATTTGTAAAGGCCAATCGGGCACCCAGATGTCACCTCCAGTTTTCCTGGTTGCTTATTTAAGCCTACTTTTACTTCGAACATAAAAACTTATGCACGTAATAAAAGAAAGATCCTACCTTTCAGAATTCAAGGACTTACTTAACATAAATTGCTTATCTGAAGTTGACTAAAATGGAAATTGACTCAAGGTCGCGGCACATCCGGGTGAAGTAAATTGGGGCATGAACCACCAATGAAAAGCTTGGAATTGCACATGTGACTGATTCTAACCCCATGATTCAGGCGCTGTATCTGGCTGAAAATGAAGCTTTCTTCCATTGTATATGTAAGTTTTATTGTTATCAATTTCTATGCTAATTAACTACACACAGAACTAGCTATAACGCGAAACTTATTTTCTGCCATGTACTATTGAGCATTAGTGCAAAGTGTATTTCAGTGTGACTTTTTAAAATTTTCACCACATCTCCCGGCGCACCGGTGTGAATAGAATGCCACTGGAGCATAGCACTAGTCTGAAGCCTTAATGTCCCACCTGACTGTTGTTAGTTAACCTAAACAGCAAAGACGCATGTTTCTTTTTTTAAAGTCGGACAATGACCGTAAAACGAAAATTCTTTTCTGTTGTAGGTTCAGATAAGCTATCTATGCCTTGGATTGTACATTAGCGATAGAGGTCTACATGGTACTACACTGCATAGGTCGTAGTTTGGTTTAAACTTTTCTACAGGCATTTTCTTGAGTTTACACCGGATCTTGGCAGCTAGTAAATTGTGGTCCATCCACAATCGGCTCAAGGGAAGGTAACTGCCTGCAATACGCTACTGGCCCAACGGGTCAGTAGCAAAATGAAATCAATCTGATTCCGTGTGACTCCGTCTGAAGAGCGCCATGTATACAACCTTCTGATGTGATTCCGGAAATAGGTATTCATCACTCTCAAGTCATTTGAAAAACAGATCATAAAGACATTCACCGCTCTCATTTCTTTCTCCAAGACCATATTTTCCAGTGGTTCCTCTGTTCTCCACATTGCCCAACTTCGCATTCCATTCACCTATCACGAAGTCCATGTCCCCACTTGGTGTGTTGTCCAAAGTATCCTGAACTTGATGGTAGAAAGCATCAATCTCTTCCTCATCTGCAGTGGACGTTGGTGCATATCCCTGAATTAAGGAGAGGCTAACAGGTTTACATTGGATCCTTGGGGTAGCGATTCTGTCATTTATGGGATAAAATCCAAGTACGCACTTATTAACTGCAAGAGAGCATACAAAGGCTACTCAATCTCTCCATTGACTCTCATGACTGCTGAAATGAACCACGTGCGAGTCTGAGCTGAGTTTTCCTATCACTGTCCACCAAAGTTCACTAACACCAAGAACGTCTACACGCAATCTATTCAACTCTCTCTTCACGATATCCAGCTTTCCATCAGACATGGACCGAGCATTCCATGTCCCCACAGATTACACCCTTCGTAAGTTCTGATGGCAAGCATGCCAAGCCTTCGCCGATACAATATTTTCTTGATACAAATATGTTTTACCTTACAGTAACAATTGTTCCTACAGTTTTAGGAGGCTATTTGGTTTTAAATTCTTCCAATCTGTTGTGTAATCTTTTTCATTATTGATCTACTTGCTAATTCTGTTGAAACAGTAAGATAATGCATCACATAAAAGTAAGACGAAGATTAATATGATTTCTTGTCAAATCTATTTCGGAATGAAATAGATTTGACTTATCTTTCAGGATAACTATTTAAAATAAATCGTCTTATCAAATTATGCGAATATTGTTTACTTTTTTCTGTAGTCAAATATCTGATTGAGCGCAGCTTCCACGATTTTATGTTTTCTGATCAACTTGGTGCTACGCTTTAATATGTAGTACTTGTCTCCTTTTTATTCTTATCATGCACATCAATGGCAATCTGATCAAAAAGGTTGACATGTAGGCTAATTACCTTTTGAGAGTTCCTTGTTTACAGGTTATCCACTTAGCAGATATTCGACTTTGAATGGACAATATTAAGACATGGGCGAATTGTTAATCAACATTATATTTCATAAAGGTCAGGTCCTGCATGAGAATAATACCAATATCTTCCAAGCGAAAATATGCTGTTAGACACCTTTCCCCAAAACAATCGCACATCATTTCAGATAGACTAATAAGATAAGAAAACGAAATGGAAACATCATCCTACGTCTTGTTCACTTTCCTAACCACAAGCAAATCTCGATATTTATGCATCACCGCTAAATATGCTGCAGTGAAGCTGGTTTGTTTTCAATGAGACGGCATAAGATAGCTTGTTTATAAAGGCGAATGGCTCTCACCGATGAGTGAAGAGCGGTAGTAGGCGGTCTGACGTAAAATGCAAAAGCTAAATTAGAGTTGACAAACTCGTACAAACGAGGAAGCAGAATGACAGATCGTAAACAAACGTCGTCACATCGTCAACCAATGGAGATAATCATTTGGAACAGACTAGTACAAATCATGGTTACCATCTGAAATCGCTCAAAACAAAAACTCACAAGAAAAAGTGACTGAATAGTGCCAAAAATGACTTATTGTAGTAATTCTAGCAATTCAACCATTTTGATCATTAGTTGAAAGGGTAAAAAATCACCCTAAGTTCAAATTTAAAAAACCAATATTTGTCACTCAGTCAAAATTAATCTAGTGTAATAATAACAGCCTTAAATCATCCCTTCGCCTTCATATGCGATACTGCAAACGCTACACTAAAGCACGATGCCAATATAAAGAAGAGTTGGATGAATGAACAAAAAAGATCAATGTACAAAAAAGTTTTGGATAAGAACTTCTATAACAATGGGCTTTGGCTTCTACGAGCGATTCAACTGAATCCTCGCAGCTCCTCATTGCGCTTCCATTTTTTAACAAAACTTCACATGAGGATCGAGGTTTTGCGTAGAATAACACCTCATTCTGACGACACTTACATCAGAAATCTAAAAAAAGTGTTCAGATAAAATATCAGACCGAATCCCGGCATTTTTATGCAACTAAACTTGTTATGAGGCCTAACTTCATCCTAGCATGGATTGGCTCTCCACTTGGCCCCTCCACTTATTTGCAATTTATTCAGTAACATAGAAACAGAATAGATAAATCTTTATTGTCTCAATAAATCAATGAGCACATTACATAGAAAGGAAGTACATGACAAGTGAGAAATGATAAGAGAAATAGTAATACGTACATGTATATGAAAGCAGTGTTAAGGACAAAATTTAACAAATGAATCTCGGAGACGCCTAGTGCGAGTAAAAGGTTTCCTTAAAGGTATCTTGAGTCTAGAACGAATTGGACGTTCCTAAAACATACGTCTGAGAGAATGATCATGAGACATGCAAATGTTATGAAATAGATTTGTACATAATTTAGTTGTGGTATTCAACAACGGAGAATTCGAGGAGTCATGCGGTAAGCCAACTATTCTGTACACACGGCGTTCAACACACATCAACTCTCGAAAAAGATATTTAGTTAAATTGCAAAAGCTGGGATATGCATATGACAGTAAACATACACTTTTTGAATTATATACGTTGGACAACCGGACCGCTTCAGATTTATAATGATATAAACTCTCCGAGAAGCAGCTTTCACTATGTACACATGATGATTCCAAGTCAAGGTATTGGAAAATGTCAGGCCAAGAAGGGTAAGCCGTTCAACTGTTTCTATAGCTTTACCATCGGATGTTAGAATTGGGCCTAAATTGATGCTCTTGTTTGTGACAGTATCGAGAACCTAACACTTAGCTGTATTTAGAGGAAACTTCGCAGTTTCAGACCACAATTCAAGTTCGTTCCATTCCATCTGCAAATTATCATTCTGTGACCTGTCAACAAAATGCAGTATAGTGAAGTCATCAGCATATTTATACACCATAGAATTGGAATTCACTACAGAGAAACTGCTCACAGCGGTACAGAACAGTAGGGGCCCCAGGACACTTCCCTGAGGCACCCCACTACTAACGGAAGTCAAAGAAGAGAGTTCATTGCCGTTTCGTACTCTTTGTGTTCTCGAAGTTAGGAAGTTCTGAATCCAGACAGATGGCTCAAAGGGAAGAATATGTAATATAGTCGACATTATGAACCCATGATCCAATTTATTATAGGCCTTGGAGAAATCTGAACTTAACATTCGAACAGCACCAGATTGTGTGTCAAGATATTTGAGAATATCGTGATTAATCAACGTAAGGGCACAGGTTGTACCACGTCCATTTCCTGGTGCGAATACTCGGTCTGCAATTCTTTAAGCAAAATTATGCGTTTTGTTAGATCTTTGAAGATGTTTGCGTTGTCAAAATGTGTCAAATTGTCATTGTTCATTGTTTCTTTTTGTACAATCTTTTGGTTGCAGTTAAGTTGCAAAGTTAATAATTGCTTTACACAAAATTATTTTTCCTTTAACGATTCCTACAATTATGATGCAAATTTAATTTAGATAACTTACATTTTCATCGATTTAAATGATGACTTGAATAAGTATTGCTTTTTAAAAGATATGTTCAATGAATACGCAAGTATAATTATATATTATTCACGACAAATCATGAGCAACGTAGATCCTTTAGGCCTTCAGTTTTCCTCATGCCAAGTAATATGTTGATGATTGACAGTTGATCATCAGCAATTATACCCTAATGGCGTCAACGACAGTGTTGCGTGAATATCTTTACAATTTCGAGCTAATCAATTTCAATAAATTTGATGCTGACATTCATCTATTCTGCTGACTTAGTTTCTTATTTAATGCATGATATTGTACTAGTCTCAACCTGGGAGATGGGATCAGCCAATGCACGTATGCGAATTCCGCGATAAAGATACACCGGATGTTTCAATTATTTGCGAACTGGCGTGATCGAACACCTATTGTCGACAACATTCCAATTCTCAATACATGATTTCCTCAACTCATCTGTGGTATTCCATTAAACTAATCATATTCACTCTAATAAAGAGCAATTTACATGAGTACAATCATGCTTACAGCTCTTAAAACGGCACTTTTATTTGCATTATGCGAAGTAAACTGGGATTTCACACCATTCAATTTGAAAAATATATTTGAATGCCTTGGCGGATGAAAAGATTTATAGAGATATAATTACCCGCAATGAGCATGTGTATATCTCAGTACTAAGAACACATTGCATTGTCACCACATGGCAATGACTTTCAAGGATAATTAATACTACTTTGATGAGTAAATAGTAGGGTGGTATGTATTGCGATAAATACTAGGGCATTAGAAAAGAAATTGCAATCATTAACTCAACTCGCTATATTTAACAATTTTTTGTGACGCTTTTCTGATGTCCATTTGTAATTGTACGTAACTTGAAATCAAAAAATCATCCTTTCTGGACGACATACTTATTGACTATGGCCACGTTGCATCAAAACCAATCAGCATGCTTTGATTTATAAATTTGATTGCCTCTATGGAGCAGGATTTGCTGGTAGAACGGAGCGACATCTTCAGACCAGAGTGGCAGAATATATACCAAAATGAACCTATTCTGCTACTCTTTCTTCTGTGACTTCAATTCAAAGAACCCTATTTCTTCTGTGATCAGGCATTTGCATTCATGTTCATCTACAAAGATCAAACCATTAATCAGCCTACAAAGTCTCGGTTTAGTATAATATTCATATTTTGTCCATGCATATTGCACAATTATGATTTACCAACCTTAGAATACGCATACATTAAATATTTGAATCCTTCACTACATACCTTCCACATACAAAAGGAGGATGTGTTTGATTTGCGTCTTTTATGATTTTCAGCTTCCTGATATCCATGATTGAGGTCAAAGGTCAATGCATGCTTGCTGCGTTGAAGCTCTTTTCAGTGAATGTTAACTTTGTATTTCTTAAAACAGTAGTCAAAACAAAGTTTTAGGATTTTTATTTTTATTTTTATTCACAGTCTGTTGCAAACTGATTTTTTGTTTGAACTACTTCGTACATTCACCACGACAGAGATGCAATGTGTCCATGGTCAATATATCGTCAAGAATGATATTTTTGGGTGCTCTTCAAAGAGCTCTTGTCTATCACTTCATCGGTAATTTGTTATTACAGTTTGTCTAAGTCGATCATCTGCACTAAACACACAGAATTTAGTTAGTAAGCATCAAACTTGATGTGGAAGGTTAACTTTCTTGCAATTCGACAGAGCAGTTTAGTATGAGCAGTTGGCTAATATCAGCAATCCTTGACTTCTTATGTTGCAGTTAAGTGACTGTTTTTCTATCGTCTTCGGTACACCGGGCACAGCCCTACTTCAAAGTGAATATTATTGCCGGATGATGATCACTTTGTGCGTTTGAAAGGCCTCGACTTGTCCTAATAGAAGATGTTAACGACACAAGGACTTTTCTCATCGCATTCACAAATAAGCTCAGTCTCTTATTTTCAACAAAAAGGCAAAATATCATTACATTTTCGTGGCATACTCGGATTATTGGCTAGACAGACCAGGTTGTCTAAAGAATTTTCAAAACCAATGATCCAATCCTTCGAAGCGCAGTTTCTGGAAGTTTTTTCGAAAAAAATAACCATTGGCAATTTTGGTAAAAAGAAACCACTGGCCTTTGAATCCAGCGATATGATTTTTCATGATTTTTTCTTCAAAGCAACACAGATGCCCAGTTCAGAGCTTTGATGCCGCGGAGACGTGATTTGTCATAAGTCATTCCTAAGCGGCGAACTCTTCACCAATCTCACTTACAAGCATGCCACCACACGTAGTGAATAAGTTGTGAAGCCTATCAAACATGGATGAATTCATCGATTCGTCAGTTCGCGATTTTCTAAGTCCACAACTTCCTTTCTTTAAGCAAATGCTGCATTTTGAATGTTGCAGAAATGTTGCCTGTGCATATGCAACATTATCCTGGTATTATAGACCTACTATGTAAGTTCAAATTCCCGCTTGTTCCTGCTCTCCCTGTCTTCCAGAGTTATCTTGAAATTCCCAGTTTTCTTGCTTCCCCTCATTAATGGACATCTACGGATTCTATAAAACTCATGAAAGTTTTCTTCGGGTGCAAATGATCGCATGAAAATTTTCTAGCATAAAATTGTTTGAGCCGTCTTAGTGGACAACAAAATGCTCGTAATATCTTGCCTTGCTACTTGAAAAGATAAGATAACGATTTTGCCGTTCATGCACTATGACTAATCTATCAGTGATCAAAAATTCGAAATCATAAAAGTAAAAAGAAAAAACAATCTGTGCGTTGATAACATTTAGATACATAATTTTCAAATCAGTCAATTAAGTGACAGAAAATAATGAGACCCTTATTGCATTCGCAGTTGTAATCGGAATATTATACTTCATTTGATAATACTGATCTATCTTCATTAGGATCGATCTACTCGTGTTCAAAAACACAAATATTTATTGCTTGCTTTAATTAAGAATAAAGTTCACTGAACATCAAAAGCTTACAGAAAATTGGTAAATGGGTGCTTGACTTCACTAAACTCCATTTCTACTATTTAGAGGCTTATGGCTTCACCTGAGTCATCTAAAGACAAATCCCTCAAAGGAAGAACTCTAGTCGTCACAGTTCTGGCAATTAAGCAACCAGCTTTAACTTTAATTGTCGCAACGCAAAATGTCGACCTGTACAAAAAAAATGTTCACCTCACAAAAAAATGAAACTTGTTCAAATCTACAGGCTGACGAGTACTTGGAATTGAAAATTACTGTCATGACAAGAAAACTTATCAAGAATGCGATTCGGACAGTCTTGCCAAATCGGAATTCAACCAAGTCACGCACGAAGCAATAATTTACCGTCATTGTATAGTACAACTTCTGTGACCTAGTGAAATAGGGTAAGGCAACTGAACATGTTCTCCACACTGTCTACTTTATAGGAGAATTTTCTAAGTGAATTAATACACGGCACGAACTTGTGTTTTCCTAATGGATATGGGTCAGGTACTGAATAGACAAGACAACAAAAATGTCCCTTGAAGCACTCACTATACCATGGTCGCGATTAAGAAAACCTTGTTCGTCCATTAACCAACACATCGCGCCATGCTGATTCAATGATAATCAGATAGCAATTCCAATCACAGTGTCGCAATCAAATGTAACAACAAGAGAAATAATTAAAACTTGTTTCTATGCCAATGACAAACAATTGGTCGCTATCAAAATATCTATTCGTGCTGAGAAAATTATATTCAATTCCATTCATTCTAGAAACTAACAACCTATGAGTTTCGGTGGCTAGCACACACTCACACATCGGATGTCTTCAGTTTAATGATAAATATTTGTTTGTCAGCCACATTTATTTGAATTTTGTTTTCAGCATATGAGTAGCTACAGTAGCAAAGTTTCGCTCAGTATTGAGAAATATTTGTTATTGGGAATTTGCTAGCAAACTTCATGGAAACTAAGGCAATATTCTATAAATTTGTCGGAGACCGCAAGGATTGTGCATGCAATTACTTATATATTTTAATGATGGAAACAGCGTAACACGTAAGAACATACATAGCACTATTTATCTCTTACCTCGACAAGGGAATCAAAACACTTTCCACCTTCTATGGACAGTTTACTGCCCCTTCGTTCTATTCGATAATGCTTTGCGTCGTTTCTATGGCTGAGACTGAGAGCGTATGTATTGTCCTCTTTCTTATAACGAACTCTAAAAGACAAATATGGATTCATGTATAGATCAATCAAAAAATTATCATTGATACTAAGACGTGATGTGAAACAAAATCAAATAAAGATGTTGACAGAATAATATCGTTACTCAAAAATCGAATCTATCACTAGTTATTGTAGCAAACAAGAAAGAGTAGGTTATAGACTGTATTGTATATTGATCATTTTCATAACAGCCGGCATTTGACATAGCCTACTTGCGACAATCGTTATCTTTTCTCAAGTCTTTCATATGATTCTATCTTCATAATTCCTCCTACATCTTGTAATGAAAGGCAGTACTACTTGTCGACAGGATGACGTCTGCTGATCTCAGTTTAGAGAAATCTCCGTCAACATCTGAACTATTTTGTACTGGCCATTGTGCAATCAGAGTTTGCTCCAGCAAATTTTCACCGACTGATCTTTTTTGATAGAAAGTGTAATTCTATGGAAGTGTGGTAATTATTGAGAAAGATGATATTTTAGATTCATTTTATCGATTTGCTCCTCGGAGTTATTTGAGAACATCTTGTGTTGATGATCGTGCAAATAAAAAAATCATAAGCTTTAGCATTGCTTCCACACCACTCATTGGATTCAACAAAAATTTCCGAGATTCTGGAGGCGTCAATTAAGAAGGAAGATTCCTTGTACGCAGTGCAGCATGATCAAAACAGGAGGCATTGAGATTCTCGACAGAATTGTAATCGTTAGCTAGTATACCAGCTTGCATTCGGCTAGCATAGGCAACATGTATAAAATATAAGCATGGATTTATAGCAATGTGTTTATAAGATGCATTAGAGATACAATCCCATGACAAATAATGAATACATTACTATTGGTATGCTGTCGCCATCGTTCCATGTATTTGAGATGAAAGTAAAAAGAATCGTTGCTTCATTACAGAGAAGATCAATCTATCGTTGAATTTTCGATTAATCTCAAGCAAACTACCTTATTCTACCGTTTACGTATAAGAGTCAATCAACAGCTAGAAATACTCCTTATTGGATCCAGCTATACAGCGGAGGCCTGTGTCATCGTCTACTGCTCAGCGAATGCAGCCATGAAATGAGAGTGTGCATTAGAAAAGGTAATAAATTCTGCAATTTTTGTTGAGTTGCGACAATTTTAAAACTACCTCTCAATTATCATAGTAGCTTATATAATGCACAACACAACGAAACTACTAGGTCTTTGTGAACAAATTATGCTAGTAAAAAATATTCAAAACAAGATTCTACATCTAAAAAGCCCACTAAAAGTTAAATTTAAGCACACTATCACAACTGCATTCGCTGAGTAGTTGACAATAATACAGGCTTCCAGCTGCGTCTAATCAGGGCCGCTTGTTAGATCGACTCTCTGAGGATCAGTGGAATAAAGCTGGAATTAACTCTACCATACGTACAAAATTATGAACGTGTTATAAAGTAGCTTGCCAGACTGCTGCTGTCTTTATGATGAAATCTACAAATTTCCGTTGCTTTGAATGGTTTCTACCTGCTTGGAAGCCGTACCTGTATTGACGTAGGCTGTATAAGATTTCAGTAATAAAATGGTATGTCAATCAGTGAAGCAAAACGGAAAGAAATAAAGATGGAAGTCCAAAATCATTATGTTGTTATATTATCCAGAATCAATCTACACATTTTGTCACATTTTTTATATTCGATAATTGTCACAATTACCGATTAACATAAAAGTCACATACCAATAAAATACATCATTGCCAAATTGTGACTCATGCCAATGAACAGAAAATTTCAATTTTGCATTTGATGCTGAATTTTTAAGATAACTGTTAGCATGTAACATAATAATCCCAAAATCGACTTGGTGAACACCTAATTATATCGCTAACTACGAGGCCAAATACCCCATCTTTTCAGACACACGATTTAAAAGGATTAAGAAAGCGAGCCATCAGTTGTCTAATATCTGTCTCAAGATTAAGGGTGACAACGGGATAGACCACGGGTAAAATCGGGAAGCACGAGGTAAAGCAGGACAAGAATTTCTAAAAATCCTAAATTTTTCCTTAAATGAAGAAATTCCACTCACACGTTGGTTGCTTTATTACAATTGTGTTCATTTTCATGGCAAATATGAATATAGCCAGGATTCTGACTAAATTGCAAAATATGAATTCACCGAGAGTATCATTTTTGAGAAAAACTGGAGATTTCTAATGATGTTTTCGGTTAAGTAATACGACTCAGTTTTATTGCAATTTCCATTATTCTTTTTTTGCATGCATTTCAGTGTTAAATATGAATATTCTGAAGTATTTGCATACATCATCGGAAGTAAACCTTCGAATTCACTCCACACAGAGCTAGATTCGCTTGCGTGTGGGTCAGTCTAGAGCGGGTACAATGCCATCCCAGCCATTGCATGTTATGGTAGCAAACGATAGAAATTGACATAGATATTCGTATTTCTTTAGCTTTCGTAGTCAGCCAAGGCCCCGTATTGCAGAAGTAGCTCGAATCAACGAACATCGGCGGTCAGATTGCAGGCACGCCTCCACCTGTCAAGTGATAAGTACATATTTCTGACATAATAATCATTTTTCTACGCTATAAATTCGTCAAATGGAAATATTTTTCACACCGTTCGACTCATCACAATCTAAATTTACTGATTTTGTAAGTTTAATGTGGTGTTCATGCTCTAGCTCGTCAGATTTCAGTCTTCAATTTACACTACGTGCAATGGAAAATTGATCTCCTTGCCCTCGAGACTAGTTCTGAACGTGACTATCAATGTTGTGAAAAGTCATTTCTAGACCCAAACACGCAGACAAAGTCATTTATTTCTGTGGCACTCTTGCACTCTACATATGAGTCGGAAAACATACATCTATGGTCACATAGAATGAATGCAACAGTTGGTTCATCAAGTTCCAAGTCAGATTTTGAAAAAGCGAACAAACAACACTTTACTTGGCAAGTAACCTTATCTTATACATCAAACTCTAAAGTACAAATCATCATCTTTAAAACGAAGCACAACGAACATTAGAATAATGACTTTTTATAATAATTAGGCATCTTCATTATTTCACCTTTAAGAAGCTTATAATCCTCTGTAACAGTTGATTCATAATATTTTGTCCTACTACCGCAAAGCACTGCTTTTGTTCGATCATCTTTGGACATTGCGAAATTGTCAATTTCTTCACACCAGCAATGAAAAACAAACATTTTGTCACTTTTTATTTTGATGTACAAAGTGTCACATATTGGCACATGCAAAGACTAGGAGCGAGCTGTATAATTCTGTGGCTATTCCACAATATTTACAAGGAAAGCTTGACACCTCAAAGTGGAGAACTTATTATTAGCAAATCACAAATTGATGAGTTGCTGAAATTGTTTACAACAGATGACTGAAATTTGAATTTTATAACCCTAATGACAATTTATCTATATTCGTCTTTCTGTAGACTTTTATTTAGTCTTTTATGGATATCTGACAAAACCGTGTGAGATAAAATGCTTCAAATACTTTCAAGAATGAATATCTTCTCACAACAAATCTTGTCATTGCGTAGTTGTCGGCGTATAGACATCGCGTGATAAAGTAGACAAGCAAGAAATTAGATTCTGCAAAGCGACCAAGTTCCCCAGAATCATAATCAATCTGATGTGACAACTGAGCAATGTAATTTAACGGTGGATCAGTACATGCTATGATATCCTGTTGTTTCTGTCTGTACAAAATGCTAACATTGTTGAGGAAAATACCATCAGCCAAATAGAAAATTTCTGATCTAAGCAGGAGCATGACTACTTTCAATATCAATTAGTCAAAATATGGTACCTCCAAGGAGATGACGAAAATATTAACACAGTTATCTATCAAAACGCATTTATCAACATATTTTTAAGACTGTGTCAATGCACTTAACTAAGGCAAAGATGAAAATTCACTCATCGCTGCTCTCTCATCTGCGCTGAAAAGGGTCTCAGATGCTGTCTAGCATCCGCTTTAACAACAACGCAAATGGTTGTCAAGCAGAATTTCACAACTCTTGAGTACCTTTCACACGACAGTCAGCGAAGAGCGATTCGATGAAGTCTAATCGCCTGACCTGAGAGACGCATGATATGAGAATGAACATAATAAATGAAGTTAATGCAATCCGTTCGTCCAAATTGAGCATGATAGTACTTCATGATTCAAAAGCTTGACTTCACTCCATATGTTTGCAAAATGTTATAATTTGAATTCCGATAGCGCTTTTTAAATTTTACTCAAAGCTGTAGGACTAGCTAAGAGCAATTAATATGAGACAGGAGAAGTCACACTCAATCGAATTATCAAATTCTACTATTCCTGTATAGTATATAGTCTCCGTGGCACAGTGGTCAAGTGCTTAGCCTGGCGACCTTTTGATCAAGAGGTTGATCCCCGGATGTGTCATTGGAAGTTGCAGGATGGGTATCCTGATTGAAAGCTACTACAACGCTCCGGAAAAAGTCTGACTATGTCAGCACTGTCCAAGCCTCCAGCATGGGGAGCAATGACTTTAAAGCTTCATTTTTTTCATCTTTCTACTATTCCTATGTAAGGAAATGTATTACCATCGTTAAGGTACATTCGGAAGTCACCATAGATGACATTTCTAATTTCAATTTCGTTTTTACATATACATGTAGGCTAAATATTCAAAAAATTTCTTCACTAAAATGCTGGCACTCTTGATATCTGATGCCAACAGTGCTTTTTGAAAATATGACAACATGACATGCAATGTTTTTAAGCTTGTTTTTAATGTGATAAAAAATTAATTATGTTCATGAAAAGTGCTGTAGGATATATAATTCACGATTACGAAACTCATTTTTAGGACTTCAAAATTTCCACCTATTTATTCTATTGCACTGCATTGCAATAACTGAATTCATTACATGCAATGATTATTAATAGAAACAATTTCAATCACCTGACTTGGGAAAGAAGTTCATCATGATGAATGAAAGTGTAATGGGTTTGAGTTTTGAGTCATTTTTAAAAATAGTGACGGACTTTCCAGTTCTTTACAAGAGGCGATAGGAAACATGGAATGATGCTAATACCAGATTCCCTGATCTGTGAAACTAAATCAGAAAATATAGGATTAGCATGATTCCTTGTTTCTGGAGCTCTATAGTTTTAAAGTATTAAGAAGTCACATAGAATGTTCTTCCTGATAAAGGCAATGTAAACTGAAACTATGAAAGTGAATCGTAAAATAAATATGCAACATTGCGATCGATAGGAACCACCCTGCCGCTACCCTGTATCAATGAATATGATATGTCAAGATGAATGATGAGATACGACAGGTAGTACTGGGCTGCATTTTCAATTTTTGCTCACAGCAATGACGGGGATTCTGTTCAGAACTTGAATTGGATGCACGTTGTTCATTTGAAAGCGGCTTTTCACTCTTTGTAGGGAACACTTTCTGAACAAGCATCAGAAACAATTTTGTACCTAATAAGTGTGATAATAATGATAATAATAATCTAATATGATATAAAATAATAATAATAAAATAAAAAATAATAATCTAATAATGATAAGTGAGAATGTTATCACCATAAAATTTTATGTTAAGAAGGCATGTGTTGCTTGAATTTACATTTCGTAGCTACATTGCAGAGCATGCGGAGACTTAAAGATGCTTCATTTCCGCAAAACAGTAAAACAAATCAGGCAGAAAGCAAACATTTGAATTATACCTAATCAATCAGTATTTGAATCCGCATTCGAGCAAAATAGTATTTATGCTTAGCTTTGCATTCAAACAATTAATTTTCTTTATCTCTTGCATAGCACCTTAAAAAACATTTTTCACTGAGTAATAAAATTGTTTTTGTAACTTGCCAAACAATAGTTACTAGACCATGAACAATACGCATTTGAATCTCATGATTATCTCATTTGTAAACATGCATAAATCAATAGATCAAGTAAAGATAACATTCAGAGCAGCAGTTTCTTTCTTTTTACACCGCAGCGATCGCAACTTCCCATGCTCCCACAGCATTCAACTTACATTTCTGACCAGCTTCGCACTCTCAACCAGAATTTACAAACAGTCTTTCATACGGATGCATACCATCAGAGGGTCGACAATGCTTAAAAATATACAACATAAATTGACACAATCATTAGCACTGACTGGAAAATGTTCGCAACTCACAAGAACTTTCCATCTGGTACTGGCACCGGACCCTCAAGTAAACGTCGTTCCGCATCAGTTCGTTTGATGTCGTCATGATACCATGGATGTCGCATGTGCATTTCTCTCAAGACGTGTTGTTGAAGACGATTCCGCATCGGTCCACCTAACGCCTCGTCCAGTGCTTGACCCTACAGTTCAAAATAAGTTGATAAAATTCTTCAAAATTGGAAACATAAATGCAAGGTCAAAGAAAATGCAGTTCCGACCGCTTCCTCGATCTTTATGAGTTGCGTCGGAGATATTCTAGGCCAAATGTTAGATCAAAAGATCATCGAACACTGATAATCGAATTATCATTTTAGTATTTTAAATAATGAGCCAATTTATCACCAAGCAAGATACTTCTTTGATTGAAAACGCTTTCTGATCATTCAGTTAAGTCAATTTAAATGATCAGTTATTACATCTATGAGCATTTAGGAAATGATTTTAACTAGCCATATCTGGCGGGTAAATGGTTTCCAAGTAAATCTTGTAGATAATGTAGACTAAAATCAATTAATGAAACTGATTACGTGAGTATCGAGCGGATAATCAAATTGGAAAATTGTGAGGTGTAATCAATTTTCGGTATGGACTACAACGATAAGCACTACAACGATTTCGTATAGCAAAAGGAAATATATACACAATGTCATCACTTTGCAGCATTCTTCAGTACAATTTGTATAACAGGGTATCGGCATGTGCTCATTCTGATGAAATATTACAAAACGATAACCATGATCATCAATTGATGCATACCGGAACATGGTACCTATATCATGCTAACTTGCCTAAATACATTTTAGACGAAGATGCATGTTACAGAATATTACCAGCATCAAATTTTGGAATAAAACATAACAACATCCTCTCGTTTTTCTTTTAGTCTAAAACATGGATTTGTCACAGCTAATCCCTGTCTGAGACTAAAAAGAAAAGCTCAGTAAAATTGAAATAATCGGATATTTGCGACTGCTTTACAACTAGTGTTATGGAAAACGTGGCTAACCGCACCGCATACTTATTATATTAATTTGCGGAGAACCAATAATCAGGTCTAGTTTTGTACTCTATTCTTATCCATAAAACGCATTCGTGCAAAGCGTACCTCATAAGCATCATTCCATTTCGTCTCCCATCCTCACCACATGCCCTGCCCATCTCAGTCTCTTTTCCACCACTGTGTCACCGTTTTCTTCAATCCTACTTCCTCCCTCTGCTCCGTCATTCTTCGTTTTTCCACTAACCTTTCACCACAGATGCGCCTTATCCATTTATTTTCACACACTCGCAACATCTTTGTTGCTGCTCAGTTAGTACCATCGGCTCCAATCCGCATGCCAATGCTGGCAAGACACATGTACACCCTTAGCAATTTTCCTGTCCGCCAGCACTCCTGCCACTTACCTGAATGCCCAGCTCCGGCTTGTATCCTTCTTCTTATTTCTGCATCGCCCCGACCATCGTCGGAGATCATTCCACCAATGTACACAAACTTCTCTACCTGCTTCAGTTCCATTTCTCTCACACCCACAGCCAAGTCCTTAGGCCTCAGCCACACTGCGAGCTTTTCCAAGCGTTTCCGAGCAAAGCGTTTTGCAGCAAATATAAAGTCATCATTGCAGCAGTTGTAGACTGCCACAATGCGAGCAAACCATAGCGATTGATAGCTTGCGGAGATACGCTTGCTCGCGTTTACTCGGGGCGCTCGCGTTTGCTTTGCTTTCAGTGTGGCTGAGGCCTTACACTCCATACCTATCACCATCACCTCCGTCTTCACAGAACTCATTCTCAGACTATGAGACGTTAAATTTCTATCCAAGTCTTTCAGCCTCTTTTCTAACTCAAATTTATTGAACGAGACAGATTTAAGTGACATTTCTGTCCGACCGGATTTCAAGGACACTTTACAATAAAGACATTAACATGTCTGAAACTATCTACAGTGCAACTGTCAGGATAAAGATCTTCGCAGCAGTTCAGCCTTCAGGCTTCTCTTGAAGGTGACCACTGACGGAGCAGCTTTCAAGCTTGTTGGTGAATCTCATGAATCTCAAGCTCAAATTCATCCTTCGCTACTACCGCCAGGTCATCCGCGTACAATAATTTCTTCATAGTTTCCTTTCACTGCTTTTCCTTCTAAATCGGGCCATTACCATTATGAATTGAAATGGGCTCGAAACACTACCCTGCCTTAGGCCCGTGTGTACTTCAAAACCATCACAGCGCTTCGCTCCGATCACTACCGCCGCTCTCATATTCTTCTACATGTCTTCGATCAACCGCACATCATCCTCGTCAGCCTCCAGCCACCTCAGCGTTGCCATCACCAAGCTTCTGGGTACCGTGTTGCATGCTTTCTCCAGATCCACAAACCAGATCGCTATGTTACGGTCCCTTTCCAATGTATTCTTATACTTTCCTATTCCAATCAACTGTCTCACTACAAACATGACATTGGTTGCGCTTCTCTCTTCCCGGAATCCTTGCTGTTCCTCTCAAAATTGATGACCAAGCTGTCCCTTAAGCCTGCTACATAGAATTCTTTCCATCTGCACTTGACTTATTGGTGTTATTCCTCTGTACTGTGCAGGATCTTGCGCACTTCCCTTCCCTTTCCATATAGGAACGATAAGGGATAGCCTCCATTCATCAGGAATCACACGTTTTCCGTATAAGACATTGAAAATTCGTGCAAGCCTTTGATGCCTGTTCGACCTGCTGCTCTGATCTACGGTTATTTCGTCACTGCTGCCGCTTTTCCTGTCTTCACCCTCTTACTTGCACACTGAACTTCTACTTCTTTAATTTCTCTTCTACCACTTGGTTTCCGCACGGTACGTGGTTCATCGATCTTTACATCCCCGTTCGCATTCAGCAAACCCGCGAAATACGTTTGCCATGCCCGCAAGGCCTCATTTTCTCCAACCACCACACCACTTTCATTTATAATGACCGTGGATCCAATCACATCTTTCGCGTCACGGTCCATTGCCTTCGCAAGTCGGTACACCAGTTTCTTTCACGCATCATGTTCTATAGACTCGCATAATTTACTTTCTGCTTCTCTTTTTGCATGCGATACTATCTTTTTAGGCTGATTCTTTTTCACTCGGTATTCTATCGTCAGTCGTTCCTTCTCTCGTTAATTGTTCATTGCTTCTCCTACCACCTTCCAAGCTGTTCGCATTGGCCTTACGGCCTCTTCAATTTCCTTGGTCCACCACTTCTGTTGCTCTCTCCTAATTCCACACTTCCCCGAAGTCCTTCCGACTGCCGTCTCTGCTGCCCCTACAATAGCCCGTTTAAAAATGCTCCACTCTTTTTCAACTCCACCTGGCTGATTCCTCAATTGATTGAATCTTTCGATTATGTCATTGTTGTACTCCTCCAAAATCTGCTCATCGCACTTCCACCATATTACTTTACGTCCTCTTCTTGTTTTGTTTCTTTTCCTTAAATCAAACATCAGTGGTTTCTGCTGGGTCGTTACATGATACCCCGGAATAACTTTGCAGTCTTTTACTCGCCACATCTGCGATGTTCTCATTACTAACCAATCGATCCTCGACTTGCTACCACCGCTACTGAATGTCATTTTATGAGAGGGTCTCTTCTGGAAATGGGTTTGCCTGATGGCAAGTCCATTCCTTGATGCGACATGCATCCACTCTTTACCATTTGTGTTTCTTTCCAACAGAAAATGCTTGCCAACACAGTCCTCCTCCCTTGCCGCTGTTGTTCTATATGTGCATTGAAGTCTCCAGCCATGTACAAAACTTCGTCCTCTCCCACTAGCTGTACCATTTCTTCGACTTTTTCTCTAAATTCTTTCTTTTCTCTTTGGCGTCTTCCAAACTACATTAAATTCGGAAAAATCACAAATGCGTCTGGTGCCAGTGAAGTCTGTCGCACGTATTTAGAAGTTGCTATGCTGCGAATTCTGGGACAACCATGAAACTATTACACGGGAATACGCATGGGTAGAAGATACATTGAATTTTGTTGTAGCATGAATTGGCCTGATCCAGGCATCGGGAAACTTATTGGTGTCTACAATGCTGTCTGTCACTGTCGTGGAATATGCCTAAACACCTCTTCGGCCTTCTCACGGAATGCCGTGCATCTATCTTAGGCGAAGTTGAGATAATACAAAATTGAGATAATACAAAACTCGTAATTGAAAGGGTGAACTTGCAATTTCTTGAAGCTTACTTTTGTCACACTGCGACATGCGTTATTCTGAATGCGAATATATTTTCACGATACTTCGCACCTCAAAAATCGACAATCTATCAATCACCTGCATTGATTGAAGCAAATTGCATTGACTGAATTGATAAATTCACGGAGATATCATTAGAAATGCGAAATAGGCCACATCAAAGTTATTGAATGGAAACAAATTTTCTCAATTTACCAGAAACTACAAAAATAGAGTTACGACATTTTGAAAAGTGACCTACCAGTGTACTTGCGAAGTTGCGATGCAACGTAGGTCATTTGAAAATATTCATTTGGATACCGTTTCAATTTAGTAGCATAAATATGAAGTTGAAATCTACGTTGATAATTCGAGCTGATAATTTGAGTAAGCCACACGATACTCACATTTCATCTACCGAAGTATAGCTTTATGATGACAAATTACAAATTCAGTAAGAAAAACATATCAAAATTATGTCAAAGGTTTCCTGCGGTGCGAAATTGCATTTCCTTAGACAGGTAGTGATGGTGCAAGAAAACAATAGCAATGAACGTCAGCTTTGATTAGTCATCACCCATCAGTATTAGCGATAGGAATATAAATGAAGTCAGCAAAAGTCAGTGATAACCAATCTATCAAGATATCCTAAATAGTAAGAATACTGGGCACAGTTTAGCTTATGACAGGATTGAAGAATTGCTAATAAGAATCGCACAAAATTTTCATTTGAGGAAGGCACGCATCGGGTGACGTATATAAACTTTTCGTGGAAATTCACCCAAATAATAATTGATGCTAGGGGGACGCTAACATTAGGTTAGACGGGGAATACAAATTGAAACAATTAAGTCACTTAAATTATAATGGGAAAATCGCCACAGTATCTCGTCAGTAGTGCTAGAGTACGTTCTCAGTTCAACTAACTGACAGCATATTTACTGAATTGAAGAAATGAAAATAAGTTGGAAGTGATACAAAAATTGGACAATCTAGACAATTCTTCATTCGAAGGGACTTCTGAAGTGCAATTTGAACACTAACATCATTATAATCGATCAATAGCAAGGTGTCAATGTGAAACAAGATGAAACTTTCACTATCACTAAGATGAAAATAAGATATTTCTCGATTATCATTGCTAGTAAGCAAGTTCTAGAACAGAAAAATGAATTCTTTTCGTAAACTGTGAAAGTGCTAGCTGGTTACGAATAGTAGGGCCCATGAATGGACTGAAAATGCATGTGCTGCATCACAACAGGCAGACACTTTGAAAGGCCGCAATCTTCACATTGCTGCTTATCGATACTGTCTTCAGAACTACAACATTCTTCCAACAATAAGTGAGACAAATTTTCCTTGATTATCGACCAAATATGTGCTCATTAATAAGGACACGTAGCGCGTCTTGCCTTTGATCAATATCTCACTTAACCGATATTAAATTCAACACATGTAGAATGTTAGCGTGTGGTGACCATGATCGCTAGATGACGTCACCAGGTTCTCCCACGATAAGCATAGATGATGCCGAATATCGTGCTTCCAACCGACATGATTGGATAGAGATCGTGCTTCAAGTTGATTGAACGTGATACAAAACGAGTAGTGATGGGAAAATGAAGCAAAATGAATGCAGAAAGCAAATGCGAAGTGTAGTGATGAGAGCTTTGGCATAAGTTCAAAGACATTTACAAGCAAAATTAAGTGATTATTTGGAAAAGGCATGTTATTCACTATATAAAGCTACTCAGATACATTATCAATGATCATCAATTTCAAGTAGGACTATCCTCGATGATTCCGGGACTGTTTAGAGATTCTTCATGTCTCTGTTCTAAGATTACTTTGCAACATGGTCTAGATAGAGCAGTATTAATTTGAAATTCATTTTTCTTCTATTATTTCCATAATGCTAATTTTTGCAAATATGCCATTAAGCAGTTCACCACACACCTAGATTTAAGAAAACCAGATTTAACGTATTAGGAATGGTCAAATGCTTATTATTAGTTGTTTGAAAAAATTGAACCTCGAAGAAATGAAAAGAAAACGAATGTTATGCTTTCCACACAAAGACCCACTGGCCATTCGACTCGGCCAAACTTTCCTTGTAGTGCTTGTCGAAAAGGTGTCGGCTCCAATTCTGTCCAGTGTATTTTTTTGCCGCTTATGAACGCAAAAGAGATGAAGCGGAGTTATAGGCAGCCAAACCTCAGTTGAGTCGTCCTTCATATGTTAACCCTGTCAAGGTCAAATACGCTAATTTTCAACCACAAGTGAGGAACAACTGGGTCTAATTTAAGTGACGGGTCACACCTATCAGACTGTGAGCAGATTTTGCTACCTTGGTGACATGATAGAATCCGGAAGTGGTTCGGGGGCTGCATTACCTGCACGAGTTTAGTCTGGTTAGCGAAAGTTTCGTGAGTTGCCGCCATTTCTAACATCCAGGGCGACTCCTTCGTGGATGAAAAGTCAAGTCAGGGATCGCAATTCACCCAAGAAAAAATACGGGGTTTGAATGCATAAATTTGAAATATTTACATTAGACTAATTTCGTAAAAAACCCTAATTTTTTACCCTAATAAAAAACTAATTTCGATCCCTGGATCAAGTGTATGACGCATGTATGTGTGAAAAGGTGCATGATACACGACAGTGAAACATGGCCCATGAAAGTCGAAGATCAGTAAAGAATGGTGACAGCAGAACGCAGAATGATCCGTTGCATGATGGGCGTATCTTTGAAGGGCAGGTTTGCTTCTTCCAGTTATGCCGTGGGTATGAATGCGTATGAGGCCACCCAAAGAAGAACGGCGTGAAACGGTAGTTGCTGATTGCAAGGAGCTTGGCCTGAAGGAGAGTAATGCTGCCAGAGTAATGATTTGTGGAGAAAATCCATTGGGAAAAACCGTCCTCCCCTACAAAGTATGAATAATGGACTTAAAACGAAAAAAGAAGAGAAAAAGAGAAGAGCAATGTTGCATCTGTTTCGCTTGAACTGCAGAGCGTCATCACGTGGAGATTCCAGGCTCCCCGAACTTCTAGGACGAATTTCCAGGGACTCGGATAGCCTATAACTTTTAGCAAACACTCGAAATATATTATACATAGCTGAGTTGCCGGGTTCATGAGATATCTGTTGATAATATTCAATCAAAAATGTTGATAGATAAAATTCAATTTTATTTCGATATCGATTTCCAAATTAATATTGCCTTCCATAGAGTCAGTTAATGCACTAAAAGTTAAACGAGATGAAAACTAGCGATGAATATAAGTATATTGGATTTGAAAATTCAAAATTGAACTCGAATCTTCCGAAGATCAAATGATATGAGGACATCCTTATTAAACAGGAACAGACGAACTGGCATGCTGCCAGACTTTGAGAAGCAGAAAAGAAAATTCGATTTTGAAAATATCGCGTACTTGGAAAGCCTCTAATTGCGCTCCAGATTCAAACAGAAAATATCTGTCTCAAACGCGGCGCATCAGGAAGTAATCCATTCCTGAAGTCACTTAAAGGTGAGTAAAGGGATGGCGTGATTTTCAACACATTCCTACAAATATGGCAAGAACTTCGCAGGAACAATATAGTGAAATTCATTTTTAGGTATAATTTCATTTTTCCTTTGAATTTCATCTCCTTTCTTAGTGAATTATTTCAGAATGATTTCTCTATGAAAATGATTATTTCAATCTACCGGCATGCGTTGACTGTTCATGAATTAGGATTGTGAAATAATCGCTAGAAGAGATTAAAATGTCGGACCACTAGGAGAGGGAATCCTCTCATTGCAAATTTAAATTATGTAAATAATTCAAACACAGAGTAACCAAATGAATGCCTTATGTCTGTTCATTGATGTCCATAAAACTAGTAATTGTTATGTTCAACAGCACATGCAGAGCTAAATTGGATCACTAATTAAGTAAAGAGGGCAAATTCCATCTTCACAGAGCGCACGTTCGGCTAAGGAGTCCACCGGGGAGATGAAATATTTGGACGCTTGCCTCCCAATATGATGCATCAGATCTTCCAAGGAACAAAATCCCCCAGTCATATGTAGAGGTTAACATAGATTTACTCTAGTAATGACACACATTTTTGATATCTAGGATTTCATCAAACATAAACGTGCCAACATACTTTAAGATATAGCCTACGTAATTACGGAAATGGCATGGAGATATCGAAGTACGAAAATTGTCTTAACCAGAGATCTGATTAATAGTGAATGATGTTATTTACATGCGGCATGCGGCTCATATTTAAAATTGCCGTCATGTTATTGCACTTTTGTACTTCACGATGTCTTCTTAGTGGTTGTAATCTTATTTTAATGGCGTTTAATCATGCTGAAATTGTCTTTCGATTCTGTATACGTGTTAAGTTTCGCGGTATGTTGATAAAAGTCACAAGAGTCATTTTGTATTGATCGAATACTTCCGAGGTTGCGGTCGTGAGGGTTAACTTGATCTATTGGTCCGAGCACTAATTTAGGTTGTCGGCTCATTTGTCAATTGGAGCTCATTGGGAATCAATTGTCTTTGAATGAGGAAAACCCCTCACAATGGATTTTTGCCTACCAAACAAAGCAGGTTCAGTTTCTGTTATAGATGAAGTGTAGATTTGGGAGAACCTTTTATCACCACAGTAATGATTGTAAATGCTCCGATTTTCCTGGTGTCAAACGCCGACGAGATCAACGCGAATCAAGTGTTCAAAAGGGGTGACTGCATTCTCATATAGGTCATAACTTGATTCCGCGAAATCCTATTTATCAGGTCTATACGAAATGCTTCTACTTTTCTTCTATATTCAATCAAAAGAAAAAATGAACGCCAGCATGAAAACTATTATAGTATATCATATATAAAAACACCGAAATCATTAAATGACTGATAAATTAATTTGTCGTGGAAAAGTCAATATTACTCTAATCGTCAGTTCAAAACTTTAAAATATAGAAATCAAAGAGTCTTCAAAAAATATTCATCTGCTAATTGACGAATTCAAGCTTGTAAAACCCGACTAGATTTCAAGGTTAGTTTGAGATAGTTGTAGCTAATAATCACTGACGTCTTTTAACTATTAGCTCAGTGATTTATTCAAGTTTCGTATTTCGACACAGAAGACGAAACTCATTGAGTCAATCATTCACATGAGCGGAAGTCGAGGCAAAAACTTCAGCTGCTAAAAATAGCAAATGATTCAAAGTAAATTATAACTCGTAAAATGTTACACGGTAAGTTTTTGTTAATTATTCAAAAACTGCGATCGTAGAATTTATATGAGAGTTGAGTTGATTCAATAAGGGTATAAATACAGTACATTATTAATAATGGGATAAATCGGTTGTGGTGAATTAACCGAGGCATTCACAGTGGACCCTCTCCGGAAAACAAATGTTCACATTGAAATGCTCTTCACCAGAATGGACAAGAACCATTTGCTATTTTTACAAAAAAATCGCAGAGATCGAATGGATAAAATGTAACTAATGTAACATTCAATACAATGTGCTGCACTTGGGGACGTCTGTAATCTACGTGGATATCAGAGGAGGAAAGGTCTAAAGAGCTTTCCATTCTCGGTCCATTTACAAAATAAGATGGGACGATGATCTGATGATCACTGTAGTCAGGATGCATGGCCATCTTAAGTAGCCAATACTGTTTGTGCACCAGACATTGATTCATTGTAATTATATAATATAAAATTAAAAATATGATAATCAGCGTGAGATAATGGCGACTTTTATTAGATGTACGGTAAATTTGGGTAGAAAGTTCTATAGAGCAATCAAAAAATGGGTCTATTTCGGTATCTGGCATTTATTGAATTAAATCAAAATGAAGTTACAATCCCACAAGAGCATTAGTATTTATGTTTGTTAACGGGGTTCCCCGGTAGACAAGCGACATGAACGCGAAAACATACAGACATGTTTTCATTGCTTTCGGGCTGGAGATTTAATGTTCACTGTTCATTCAGCAAGAATCGTATTTCATTGTGCAAGAAATCACTGAGTTCATTTGGCGGCTAATAATAAATATCGCAGCAAAACTCAAAAAGTCATCTCTTTCGGCCGACAAGGAAAGAGTATGGCTGGATCACTTTTAGTCTAGAATTTCAGACTGTGGCGTTGAAACACCACAAAATTGGTAAATAACTTATGACGGCTGCAGTTCTGCATTTGACAAGTGCATCACGCTATTGCTAACAACTGATCGGGTACAAAATTAATGCTTTAGAGTATGTGACTTTTTGTAGTCATTCAGAAGAAAAGTATCAAATTGCTGAAATTAATGCATTTACTACACACCAACTAGCTATACAAAACATGATACTGGATACCAAATAATGGATCCCAACATAATGATTGTGATTATCTATTACAGTTTGTTTATCTTTGCATAATGAAAGTCACATTTCACAAGCATTCACTTTATTTGATATGCACATTCATGTGCGACAGGATTGACCTCTGTCGCCAGTACTATTCAATACGTGTATCTATCTGGAAAGTTTCATGCGAGAGACTCTTGAAGACTTACATTACATCAGTTTCTATCGGAGGACGCCCACTCAGAAATCTGATGTATGTAGATAGCATCGATCTCTTGGGAAGCAGCGAAGCAGAGCTACAGGAGCTCACCAGTAGACTGGAGAAAGCGGTACGAGCATATGGTATGGAAATAAGCACGGAAAAGAGTACGGCTATGGTGAACACGTCTCAACAGCGACCAACGACTTCAATTACAGTGAACGGCCAGGAAATAGAGGAGGTTACGACTTTTACATATCTTGGTTCCAACTTAACAACTGATGGTAGATCCATTAAGGAGGTGAAAAGAAGAATCAGTTTCGCAACATCCTCTATGACAATACTAAGAGTCATCTGGAAAAGCAAATCTATCAGCTTCTCGGTCAAGTTGAGACTCTGCAACTCCTTGGTAGTCTCCATTCTATAAAACGGACACTCACTATAGAACTGGACACTCACAGCAGATCTGGAAAGAAGAAAAGACTCCTTCGAGCACAAGTGCCACACGAAACTTTTAGAAATATCGTACATCGACCGGAAAACAAACGAATATGTGAGGCAGCAAGTCATCAAGTACGTCCGAGAGCAAGAGCCCTTTCTATCTACTGTCAAAAGAAGAAAACTCGCCTAGTTTGGACATATTTGTCGTCATGACTTCTTGTCGAAGACCATCCTACAAGGAACCGTAGAAGGACAACAACAAAGAGGAAGGCCGAGGAAATCTTGGATAGAAAACGTGAGAGAATGGACGAAGCGAACGGTTTGCCAACTGCTGTGCTTGTGCAAGGACCGGTCAGGCTGGAGAACATTGGTTGCCGCATCCACCACATCACACCCAACGAACTTCCACGTTCACGGGTTGAGTGAGTGACATCCTCGAATTTTTCAAGAAGTGAGAACAAATTAACTTGACTTAAATCATCACGGGACCTAGAAACATTTCTGGCTTATTTGCCGTCATCAGTGCAGTTCACTCTATTGTAAAGAATCAGTAACTCAGATGCAGATAAATCATCATCCGAACTAGACTTCTGTGATTAATTAATGAAATATCCTCCTTGTAAATGCCACCTTGAACAAGAAACTGAAAACGACTGGCAGTCATACGGCCAGAGTTGGAAAAGTCGGAATTGGAATTAATTCCGGGTCGGAATTAATTCCATTTTTCGTCGGAATTGGAATTGGAATTGACGACATTTAAATCTACTGGAATTGGAATTGACCTTTATAAACCTCAATTCCACTTTTTCGATAGACCTGTGATAAATCTACTTGTACAAAAATTGAAATCACAGTTCTCGGCCGTTGTGTTAGCTGCACGCACAGATAAGAGAGAGATAGATCGACAGAGGTAGATTCATTCTATTGTTGAATAAAGGGTGCTAATTGTGACTTCGATGGGCCTATAGCCCCGGACAATGTTAATTCAGCGATTAAGCAAACAATGAAAAGACAATCATCTTCGTTCAATCTGTTATTTAGTTATTTATCATGTAAGATAATGAATCAAAATAAAACAATTGTTGAATTTAGTTATTGATTGGATAAGCACAAAAATTGGAGATTAACTTAATTGTTGTACACACGAAAAACAATCGGTTTGGAAAGAGGAAAATTAACCCTGCATCAAAGGGCATCAAAGGACAGTTCAAATAACAATATAGACAGTGTCAACAAATTATTCTAATAATTAATGATTCAATTAAAATGGCAATGACATGAAATATTATTCAACTTCCAATCACAACAATTGACAATATTAATTTTCAAGACTAGTTATACAGATACGATACTCAACGATAAAAGAAAAACTTTAAACTTGCAGTTCACTTCTTAATGTTGAATTCACTTCAATTCGATCGGACTCACTTATACCAAAATAATATCATAAATATCATGAATATCAGTGTCACTTATACCGTCAATCTTCAATCGCGCTCGCTGATGTGTTGCCGTATACGCTACTGTGTTGTTGTTCGCTGGTAGGCAGCTGTAGTTGTTACTTCTGTAGTTAAGTTACACCGCGAGAGCCCGGAGTTCTTCTAACAACTACTGAAGATGTCGTATGTGTTGTTGTTTCAATTTCTCATCGTTTTTAATTTATGCAAATTTTTGACACTTGACGATAAATCCACTTTCTTTTGAAAATTGAAAGAGTTTCCTTTAATCTCTGCTCGCTAGCTTTCGATCCGACCACATTTCGTTCTTATCACGGAATTTTTAGTCTCCTTTTTTAATATGGACCATTAATCAGTTTTCATGATATCATTTTTATCGTCGTTTTTTCTTTCATCAACAATCACGTTATTCGCACATTGAATTTCTTTCTTCTGTCAGTTAATTAATAGATTTATTCGCATCTCTCTCTCTCTCTCCCAGCGTTCGATTCTTTGCTGACCGTTAATTTTCTTTTCTTTTTTTCACGAGATATTGAAGATCTCGTTTACGAAACGAAAATGGAGCAGGCTGACCGGTTACATATATATACACGTACATGTACACAAGAAGTATGAACTATGAACATGAGAACGCACATAAGAACGACGCAGGGAACGGCGCACACGAACAACGAGGATAGGATAAGGGCACATGGGTTAGATTGAAGCGAGAAAACTTTAGATACATTAACATAATACATTATACGCGTCATGCAATTATCGGAATTGAATCTCATTATGGAATTGGAATTGAATTGAACTGTTTCGACTGGAATTGGAATTGGAATTGAAGTTTCTGCTCCGGAATTGGAATTGGAATTAAAAAATTTCAGTGGAATTTTTCCAGCTCTGCATACGGCACTTCGTCCGTTCTTTAGAGTATGTACACGGGAATGACAAAAGTGAACTGATAGTTTGACAGATAGTGCGAATAGAGATCTGACATAGAAAGTTTGGTTATGACGTCATCTATTGAGTGAAATAAGAATCTACAGATATTATCTAACCGCAAAATTAAGTCAAAGAATAAAATAATAGAGGGAAAAGGAAGAAAATAAGTTGGACAAGTAGTACTTGCTATCTGAATCTCTTGATGGGCACTCCTTCAGTTACATAAGTAAATCAAATGAATTTTTGGACTTTTTTAAACATCTAAAATCGTTAATTGTTCGATGATGACATGACTGCAAGTATCCAGTAATGCTGGGTGCTGGAGGTTTTGATGACCTTCGACTGCTTGTACAGGTCGCCTGTCATTTTGGGATGTGATCTTTGACCCGTTTCTGAAGAGCCCTCTGCCACTTCCCTATGTAGCTTGCTCCGTAAGCGCAACTGTATTTATAGACGAAAGTGTTTTGGAAGGGAAGCAGCAGAGGATCCTTCGGTGCGACAGGAGCCAAGCTTTGGTGTGAAATTTCACAAGAGTCTTGAGATGGTAACATGTCTTATTCACCACTTTAGACACCTGTTGACCCAAAAGATTGCTTTGAGGTCTTCAATACGGCATACATACCATAACAGACTTTCTATCCATTGTTGCATAGGTTATTTTTTAGTATGTTTTTTTATAAACCATTTGGGATATCATTCTTGATGAAAAGATTCTCAAGATGGGCCTCTTCCTGCAAAATCTTTGGTGAACAAAGACGCCGTACACGATAGGACTATACCGCACAAACTATATTTTGTACGTTCTAGGACAATAGGCATCACAAATTATGTTGATAGTCTCCTGTACCGGTACTTTTGTAAAAAGAGTGGACACATTCATTGACACTCGAATGTCATCGTTCAATCCAGTTGAAGAAGAAGAAATACTATCACGAAAATGGAATGAGTCTTTCGCGTTGAGTTGAGAATTACCCCTAATGGGTTTCAAAATGTTATCAACAGAAATGTTCTAAAACTCATCGGTACAATCAATAGCTTTTAAGTCGTTAAAACATTTCAATAACCCGTCCATCAAGTAAACTGATCATACAAAAATTTCGTTTTTCCTGGTGTTGGTGAACAGAGCATCCGATCTTCTCAAGGGCTACTTTTTTTCAAGATCATCAGTATCAGGAAGATGGCGAAATTCATTATCATGAAAAGCATGTGGTAAGCATAGAATTGTAAGCAGTGGCGGGAGCAGTTAATCGATTCCGCACGATTAATCGTGCGGCGGAATTAATCTTGCGATTTTTTTGCAATGTGACTTCTCAATGAAATTTGCTTGATGAGGTGGAAACAATGCTTCTGTTCGCTCTTTCAACGTCAGAGATAATTGCAATGCGCAGGTGCTCGTACTTGAGATCATGTATAGCTAGACAGCTTTGCAATGTGAAATCTCTATGGAAGCTCCCCACACCGCATAGGAATGTATTATTTTATATAATAGCACACACGTTCGACTACACATTCGTATAGGCCAGGTACACCATTTATACAACTCATTCATGCTGTGAAGACAGTCAAGCATAGTAGGCCCCTAAGATATTATATCTCCGCTTTGAAATTATATAAATAAATTGATTACAATATTAATGCCTGATTTAGATATAACATTCACACTATAACCTGGCAACAATCACACGTACAGTTCTGCTGATAACGAAGATTACAAAATGTCAGTTCGCCTAGGCATGTAATAGAAAGATGTCCTCAGACTTGAGCTATTTAAGAGCAAATCTCCTTGGCAGAAGTAGACGCTGCGCTTTTATCCGTATAAGGGCTCGTCAGTACGGTTCGGAATGGAGAAACTAGCTTAAAATATCTGGAATGGCTGAGCAAGCTGAAGGACTGAACAACGGGCTGCTTTGTGCTTATCTTCCTGGCTTTGTCGTGCGGCTGATGATCATAAAGATTGTAGAGTGCTTGTTCTAGATATTTACGTTAATTTGGGCCATTCCGAGAGCCGTACTGACGAACGCTTGTAGGGCGAATGAGTGCCCAAGACTGCTAAAGAAATCCAATTGATGATGACAGCCCTAATATATGAACAATTCGGCCTTACATTAAGAACGAGATCTTAGCGGAATTTCAGCTTCAGAAAGTGTTTCAGGATCTTCCCACAATGATCTTGATTTTTGATTTTCAATCAAAAGTTGTCTCTTCTGATATTCCTTCCTCTTTCAGTCTCCTACGAATTCTCAGTATAGTAGGACGAGTCTTCTCTTTCATAAGCATCTGCTGCGGCACCTTCTGTCGATATACATGTACACGGCGTCTGAGTTCCTCCCTTTCCTTTATTGTACATGCTATCTCACGTGATATTCAATTTTCCAGACGTTCAGCAATCATTCCTCCCATGTTGCGGTACTGATCATAGCTCACCACTATGATTCAGTCTCAATAACCTAACACCATGTCAAAGCTGCTCCCATGGTCCATTGTCTCTCTTTTCTAATTTATTGTGCAGCCACGGACCTCAATTCTTGGAAGCGCTCACTCATTAATTTCCGATAATTGCGTGGAATATATTGACTAAAAATGAAAATGTCTTCACAGTTATAAGTGTTATTTATTACATCTGATTCCATACACTCCAGACGACGACAAACATAAGTGATGCAACGAGCGTAGAATATCAAAGTAGCGAGCACAACAATACCGTCACGTTCGCTGCAAAATTCATATACGTATTTTGTCTAAGATAATAACCGCACGCCAATTATACTTCAGATGTGTGATACTAATGATGCTTTTGAGAGGATCCTACTGTGATTTGAAGAAAGTTGAGCATTGAAAGCATAATGCGAACAGATAGCCCGTTTTTGCTACGCTCGCTTCTGGACAAAACAACATACTTCGAGGTGACATTACATGAATTATATGAAAGACTTTCTCACAATTGATGTTTATCATTTTTCTAAACATGACTGATAGATGGTTGACGATAGTTGATGCAAAATGATTTGAATGGATGCATATGCACATAAACCTTCCCTAGGATTCATGAGAAAAAAATGTGAAATTACTTCAATTTTATCGTGTGGTAAATCGAAAATGCTCAAACTGAAGCAAAAATAAGTCTGCTAAAACAGCATGCAGTGCATTAGCTATGTTCTGGAACTAGTAATTCGATGGTTAATTCAACTTCATGAGTTTGCAAAAAGTGGTCATTATTTATGGAATTACCCTTCCCTTCAGCAATTTGTTATATAATACCCCTTCTATTCCTGATGAAGGTCAAGAGGCGGTTGACTGACTCCTACCCCAAACCGGTCGAATAAAGTATTAGACCAGTTGATTCATACAACGTTTTTACCATCGAAATATTATATACTTTCTAAGCTTCGCAATGCGATCCGTCGTTTGGAACTTTGTTTTTCTATCAATTTGAACTTCAGCAGTTTGCTGTACTTATCTACATTTGAGTGAATTGTTTAACCACTATGACCATTTTATAAAACGTAGAATTAGAGAAGCACATTTTTTCTTTCAATTAAGCGAAGCGAAACCAAATTCCCAACATGTTTCAAAGAGGAAATCTTCTGAATGACGGAGAAGACTTCAGGACGATGAAGTTTTTTACTAGTTGCTGCAGCAAATGCTTTGCAGATAATACCACTAACCTTGTATCCCATCTCGATAGCCTTGTGACGTATGGCATCTTCCAGATCTTGACTGCTGATACCATGTAAAACCAAAGGTGATTCACCAGGGAGTCGATCTAGAGGTATTCGAGCCAGAGTCAGAAATCCATCCAAATGAGCAGAGTGGTGGTGGACTAGTTCAACTGGTGAAACAAATTTCTTACCTGAAAATTAACAATGAGTGGTTCAGGTTACTTGCAAAAATAAGAGCAGATGACTGATAAAATTTATGGTAAAGAGTCCCTTAAAACAAATGTCGAAAGAGCACACCATCAATGGAATATTTACATGCCGAAATAAGAACAGAGACGTGTAATATAAAATGCACTCTCTCCAATGATTATATTTTCATTTGAATGATGCTGTGAAGTGGGCTTTGCTTTACACTTGGTGCTGTGATTACTATCAAATGCTGATACCACTGATAATCGTGTTTAAGCTTTTGCCCCCAAGTCAGACGTTGTACGAAATCTTGTAACATATTGGGATGGTCGGCAAACATTCAGCACTTTGACTGAAGCAGTCTTGAACTTTTTCCGATAGCAGCAGAGGTCTAGCCATTGCTAGGTTGTCATCTAAACTTTGACACCATAAAATCTGATGAAAATTTCTTGTCATCTATTTTGAATATGTGGGCACTATACATTATTCTGTTGAAGAGTGAACATCACATTTTATGCAGTAAATTTGTTGATTAAAAGATGTTATTGCTCGTAGAATACGTAAATCTATTATGCATCAGAACACAATTCTGAAATTTGTAGACAAAACCGCGGTTTCTATTCAAAAAACGTTGATGGGCAGTGATGAGCAAATAACGTAAGTGCACACCATTGCATTCAGCAGCAATTAATTTACATTTATGGTTAAGTGCTGGAAACAGAAAGATAAATTCCCGTTTGGTAAATGGATATTTCTGTCATGATTCAGGATGTTTCGATCAGTTAAGCACCAGTAAGTATAAATCAAACAAAATGTATAAAATCGACTTGCATAAAGCAATATTTCACCTTTGCAACGCAGCAATTGACTGTCTTTCTGCAAACAAAGCACAATAATTCACTGCATTAAGATTTTTAATCCATTTAGATCCATAGACTGATTCCATAGCGACTAAAATACACATCGAATTTTCAAAACAAGAATCATCATGGTAGTTCGGGGTAAAATGAATACAACGTAAAAGTCATTTTTCGATCAAACATCTTTATCGAAAGCATGCCCATGTCTACAGCTCCAAGTGGTGCGTTCACCACATGAATTTTTCATGTTCCATATATTCACGATTTTTTCATCATTTACTTTCCTAAACTAAAAAGTAAATGTTCAAAGATTCATTTTCTTAGCGAACTCCCAAAATCTGGAATTTTCCGTGAATATAGTTGTCAGTGGTGGACGAATTTGAGTTGCGAAATCATAACTGCTGTCTTTTTCCTGCTGGGGCATCTTGTGTGAAGCGTGTGACAACCAGTAGGATTTTTCTATCTGTAGTGCAAAATGAGTAATTTCGATTTCAGCGTATTTTCGTATTAAGTACGCACATACTCCGGAGTACACTTTTAAATCGATTACTTCACCCATAAAAATTGAAAAAAGAGGGCTGCATCCAACATGCACATGAAGAGGATTGACATGTGAAATGGTGTGTAGTAATTAGCAATACACGCTTTCATAAACTAAGAGCTTGTAAATGCTGATAAAGACAGAAAATTCCAAACACGCTCGCACACGCCGGAGCACATTGAATTTGAGACTTCATAATCTTCAAGACCAAATATTAATCGCAAAACTGATACTACATATTACATGTGACATAATACGACTCGATATTACACGGGACAAAAGATCATGAGGCATTTGTGTTCAGTTTATCAATTAGATAAATATTTCTTATTGACAACTCCACATTTACAAAAAAGTGGAAGGGAGAATGGTCATACAAATAAAAATAACAGCATGCATGCGATATTCATATGCAGTACATAAGCGTATTTAGTGGCCACTTCATGTCTTCTTCATCACACCCCTTGCAGCGTCCTTGACAATTTACCACCATTTCAATATATCCCCCGCCTTCTCTTTCATGTTCTCCAGTCTTGCTCTCGGCTTTCCATGTATCTCTTGATATAGTCCTTCCAGCGAATCCTTGGGCGTCCCCTTCTACTTGTCATTGTGTCATCCACCTCTTCCACTTCGTCTCCCATCCTTAACATGTCCTGCCCACCTCAGTCTCTTTTCCACCACTGTGTCACCGTTTTCCTCAATCCTACTTCCTCCTTCCCCCATTCTTCGTTTTTCTACCAACCTTATACCACAGACGCGCCTTATCCATTTATTTTCACACACTTGCAACATCTTTGCTGCTGCTCAGTTAGCGCCATCGTTTCTAATCCTCATGTCAATGCTGGCAAGACACATGTATCCCCTTACCAATTAGTGATCTTTTGGTCCAAAGGTCGAGCCCTGAAAGTGTCATCGGGTCGTTAGAAAGGGCATCCGGACTAAAAGTACCACAAAGCTCCAGAAAAGTCTGACTACGTCAGCACCGCTCAAGGCAAGGGGGAATAGTGACGTTAAAGCTTCATTTGTCTGACCCCATTCAACGTGGGCAATGACGAAAAACGGGGAAGTAAGTAAGTAAGCAATCGGTCAAAAATATATGCGCTATTCCATGAATTTCCGGACATAAGCGCTAAAAGCTGAAATTCAGATGCACAATTGAATTATTATGCCGATGTAGGCCTATCCTAAATACTCTGAATTATAACATGCTAATCGATTTTACTCAATATGTCATCTTTTTGGGATTCCTTGATGCCCCTCCACACCATCGCGATGTCAAAGGAGCTCCTCTGCTTTGTTGCGACGAGAAAACGGGCATTATCCAGCTAGTTGCGAAGTAACAATAGATCCTCCATAATTTCTTGAAACCAGTCTGACCCCTCATCTCGCTGTTATATCAAAAGAGTCTATTGCGCAATATCAAGAGATCAAATGGTTCCTCCGTCCAGCAACGATGCAAAAAGGGGCCCTACCTAGTTCCAGGGTTTCGGAGACGTGGTCGAGCAACCATGGATCCGGGCGGCTCCGGCTCCGACCCAATACCCTTCGACATTTTGCCGCGCCCCAACACAAAACCGAACAAGAGATTTTCACAGAATGCTGTAAACCGATGGCTACTGTGAAACTGTCGAGGGCTACCTGGGCTGGTAGCTCTTGTCAGGCAAGATCACAGAAAGCACAAGTCACGGAGGCCTATATCCAATGGGAGCATGCTGAGGTTTTCGGTAAAATGACATTTGTCTGTGTTTTCTGTGATTAAGTGAGAAGTACTACGACGTGTAGAACCATCTCTAGGTCAAGCAGTTCTCATTGTTCAAGAAGCTAAACACATTTAGATTTATCAAATCATTATTTTGTCGTAAAACACAGCATTCTGATTAAGTTTTAGCTGAAACTTATGAAGTCTTTTAATACATTTTCGAACATATCACTGATCGGAGGAATAAACACATGCAGGATAGAAAAATGACCACCATGCTAAAAATTATGAAAAATCTCGCTTAAAACTTTTATGAAGCATTAGTCGCAGAGGGAGCCATGAAAATGTTCTCTATTCATATGAGACTGATAGAAATATCTGATTTAGTCCCTACCATTATCGCTTTTAGCGCATAATCAGAGTTGAGAATAAATATTTCATTTTTCCAGAGTGAGACATCATTTATTAAAAAGAGGAATTTTAGTCACACATCGAGGTATTTAGGTCAGTGAAAGGGTTTCAGAAGCTCCAATCCTCACACTGTCGGACATGCATGTGCACTTTATTGATCGTGTCTGATTAGAACAGGAACCGGGTAGAACTCGGCAGACCCTCATATTCGTAGGAGCCATGGATAGGGTGTACTGCTTTCTTTGAAAGTCCAATTTTCAGCCTCATTCCCTGCAGAAGCAGGTGCTACCGGTCGGACGACATGATTCAACTACTTAGCTGTCAGGGCTCTAACATTCATCAATCAAGTGAAACATATTTCCACATTGAACTAAAACTCTTCTTATATCAAACGCACTTCTTCAGAAGTATTTTAATACTTCATCTAGGTATTTTATTGAGAATGAGACACCTCTAAAATAACCATACATTTTTAATGGAATAATAATAAAGAATCAATGTTGTGCTTTAACAATAAGTACATTAAATTTGAGGCGAGAATGCATGTGCATGCTTTTTTTCGCCTCTTTCGCCCGACATCTGCTTTTTCGGCTGAAGCACATTCCTAAGAAAGTCTGCGATCTCCTTTAAAATACATATAAATGATTCGTAGTAGGCTATGTATTGAGATGAGATGAAGGCCAGCAAGTTTTGGGAGATCTACAACGATAACCTACAATTATGACACACACATATCCGCTTCAGATACAGTGTCATATATCACTTTATCTCGCTAAGTGACTGAATTCTTTATACATATAAAACTTCAAGCCGGATCCTTGGTATTTCCTGTCGGCTCCGGATCCATCTTACTACCACTGCTCCGGCTCAAAAACACTGCCTAGTTGCGATGTCAAGAGTGGCACTCGGTCTAGCTGTGATATCGAAATGATTCCTTCGTGTAGTTGCGATGTAAAAAGTGCCCCTCCTTTCAATTGTGATGTCAAAAGGGGTCCCTGTGTAGTGTCGCCAAGATGCCTTAAGTTTGTGTCATCACTTGATATTTCATTAAGTTAGGCTCTATATTTGGAAATGTTAAAAAGGTACTTCAGAAATTATATAGATATCTATTGTGAAGTGAAATCTGTCTTATCCCACATGAAACATTCTTATGTTTCAAAATCCAGTATTTTGAATGATAGAAATAACGATGCCCCCAACCCCTAACGCGTTCTCATCGAATTCTTGCGATTCACGAAGATAATGCTTTTAATTCTCAAATCCGCGGATTTCCGCGGATCCCAGGAAAATTCTCATCCCTGTTCCAGCATGCAATGTTTAATTCTGCAATATGGTGACATCAATTACCTGCTCATCTGTAATAAACTGATCCGTACTTCTGCCCGACATTTGCAAGTCGATGCTTATCGGTAGCAAACTGATAATCTCTATCTATCAATCTTTATCTTTATATATAGAAAGATAATATTCATATCTATATATATAGAAAGATAATATTCATATCTTTCTATCCATCTTGGTCAGTTAGGGGAAACACTCGCAGATCAACTTATGCTCGGAGGAATCGAATTTCACATTAATATTGTCCGTTCAAGTCAGCCTTTTTTTTGCTTTTACGTCACTACTCCCCATACTTGGGGCTTGGACGGTGCTGACATAGTCAGACTTATGGAGCGTTGTAGTACTTTTAGTCCGGATGCCCTTCCTGCCGACTTCCAATAACGCCTTCGGGGCTCGACCTCTGGACCAAAAGATCGCTAGGCCAAGCACTTAACCACTGTGCCACGGAGACCACATACAGCATCTAACTTAAAATAGAATCGTAGCTTCTTTTTCATAACAGAGCATAAAGAAGTTATGATTAAACAAGAAAGCCTTATTGCAAGCATATATGAGGAAAAAAACTTACATTGTTTTTATTATACTTAACTTGCAAAACTTTATTAGAAAATAATAATTTAAGTTATTATCATACTTAAATTTGATTAGAAATACATTTCATGATAATTTCTTACCGGTTGGAATCTGGTAAGTGCCATCCGATTGACGCTCAACATTGTAATGATGTACTCTTCCTTTGTGACATATTGAAACCGCAAAATTCCCATGCACACTTTCTCGCAGAAGAAAAAGGCCCTCTGCCGCTCCGTAATGTAGTAAGAGATCTTCTGCCTGCTCCCGTGTTATCTTTCCATGGAAGTACGTCACCTGCCATGGCTGCATTGGTTGCGATGAAGACGACACGGGCGGCGTCGACATCTAGGCAACCTGAAAATTATTATTACATACAGTAAATAAACGCGATAAAGGAGCTTTAAATATAGTGATCCATTCACAACTCTGATTGACATACATGTAGAGTAAAAAATTATAAATACAAATACTGAGGTATTAATGCAGATGACCAGTCAAAGATCCAAGCTTCTAGGGCTGTCCCAGTATTTGATGCGGGAAATAGAAACATACAAGTAGAGTGAGTGGCTGAGATAAAGGTTGAGTGAATGAAGATGGGTCGAAAAACACATGATTGAAATGTCTGTTATCATCAACAGTCTAGCGGAAAAGACATTGCACTTAGACTGCCTCATGAGCAAGAACGTAACTGAAAAGACAATACATTCATATCTATTTTCATTTCTGTAAGTGCTGCCAAATGCAAATGAATACAATCCACACGATAACTTTTAAATCTATCAAACAAAAATGAGTGGCCTAGTGGCTTCGACACCTTGAAAAATTTCTAAGTACATTTCTTCGAAAAATTGCCACCCTCGAATAGTAACCACACTTCAGGCCATTCAACCGCGCGCGGCTACTATTCGAAGTCACGGATCCAGACTGGTTCACAAAACCGCTTCACCGCCATATTGGAAGCGTCGCATTCTTTGTCTGTACGACAACGAAAATGTAGAACGAGTGTTAATATTGCTATAGTCGAGAAAAAGGAATTCATTGACGATGTCTCTTTAGTATTAACATGATTTGGTTAACATAAATATTTCAAAAAGCACCGCTGTCCGTCATCGGGACCTTCTTGTATAATATGGGAAATTAACAGTCGCGATAACAGTGAACGATATTCCAATCATGACAAATGACGCAGCAAAACGGATGACTAAATACACAAATATCGGAAGTGCGAACTACCAGCATTATTACTGACTGGTGAAATAAACCGCGCCAGATATCAACCTGGTATTTCACACGCCTTCGAGACAAAATATGGAGTACAAGCATTAAAAGCTAACCCATAGACCACAGAGCTTTATCCCATCGTTATAGCTGAATATGAACACCACAATGGAACAAATACTGTGACGAGGAAATATTCAAGGAGTTGAAGACTATGAAAATCATGGACATTGCATCTTTAAAATCCAAGATGTTAGACGAAAAATTACATTGACTAAAATAGACATTAAACTGTGCAACATGCCAACATGTCTTTTTAAAGAACTAAGGTGTAGGGTACAATCACAATAAATGGCTGAATATCCTGTCGATTTCTGTGTCATAGCTCAAAAACTCGACTGAATATTAAATTGGTACTTTTTGTAATTTGCATTTCAAGAAATAGAAAACTTCAACGCAGATAAATACCACATTCACAAAAATTCGAATTTCGCAAAAATGTCTACAGGGTTACCGCAGCTTTTCGAACAAAAAATTCAAGGGTCTTCAAGGGCAGCGGGAACCCTGGTCTACTATTCAACTAAATAAATGTCCATGGGCAGGATGAAGCTTTTTAATGCGAAGTTAGTAGCTGCGGCCAAGAACGACAGCTGATAATGACAGCTGTAACTGCTATTTGAAGAATCCCAAATGTCAGAAAACCGGTTCCCCGGCATTGATACTTTGACGGAAGCAAATGATGTGTCAGATTTCGTGGTAAATTGCTATCTATATCCTGACTGACGTGCCCATCAGTCATCAACTACATTGGCATACGAAAAAAGAATTACATAGAGTGAAACTGATCCTTTTCGTCATAAAATATTCAAATGGTTAAGAACATACTAATTAACAGGAACCCTCACGAATTATCAGAAGAAGATTCACAAATCATAGTTTTATAGATTCAAGTATACAGTCATCACTCAGATAAAGTTTTGCTTTGAGAACACAAGCGCACTCAACGATCGATCACTAGTCTTGTTCTTATCTTACGGCAGAAATTAACAGCTGTTGAGAATCGCCGTCCACATTCTACCGAGGTTGGTTTTATAGTCAGTAGTGATTTCATAGGAGATAGTTGAATGGAAGACTAAGATAAAGCAGAAAGGGAATGCGATGCGTCTCACATCACACTAACCTCCGAGCTGTATGACGGAGTGAAGTATAAAAGTCTCAGGTAGTTCTCGCAGTCAGATGTTGCTTTTACCAACGAGGCGACAGGAGCCTATACTCCTACAGAAGTCGGGAGATATGTATCTTTGATGACCGAGTGACTGTCGACATCTTCTGAGTATGCGCTCACATAAGAAAATGTCAATTTCATGTTTGTCTTGAACTTGGTTTTGAAGTTCAATTCTGGTCTGTGACAATTCGGTACCGGTACCAGAGTCGGTACTAATTTTCAACCTGATATTTTGGCAGAACCAGTTCCGAAAAGGTAACGGAATTATACCCTACCTTTGATGCGTGCATCACATTTTGAATAAAAGCCGTCACTGAAAGAAACGCTTTTGTGAGAAAAAAATATAAGGTAAACAACATCATTATATGCATGAAGTAGGTTTATGCACTTCAATCTGTGCAACAGACAAATGTCACAGAATCGGTGTACCCTTAATCAATGCAAAAATCACTTGAACTATGGTTGATTCATAAATAATCAACGAAACAAATAATTAAGAATATAATAAGAGTGCATTGAAAGGTGCATCAAATTTAGCTGCAATAACAATGAGAGACAGACCTCTCAAAAAACATATTGTGCTTTAAGCTAGAGAATTCTCATAGTCTCCGACTTTCGCAAAGAATCTGAACCACTTCAAGATTGTTTACGCATCCTAGGCAAGATAAGATCTATGTTCAATATAATGAATGAAACATACAACAACTTGATATAGTGTTTAATAAAATTTGGAGTTTCTGGTTAATTGAGAGACGGTGTACACAATGTATTTCTGGTTTCTTAGATATTACTTTACCAAGACTGTGACAATAAATTACAGACATATAATTATCAATAAAGAAAAACAAATCTTTCTGAACGCACTTCAGAGACATATATTCTCCATCATCAGCGGAAATCTTTTTAGATAAAATCAAGCACTTTTATTGTCAAATGATAAAATGTTACAAATCTTGTAAAATATATTCACATTTGCCAATCATTCCAACTGCCAAGTCTGGTGAATATGTTCACCGAGCACACAATTTTCAAAATTTGAAATCAAATTATGTGTACAAATATACGTGTAATGACTGTAAGCATGTCAACATTGGAGACATTAAACATAAACATATTTTCTTCTATATTTTAGTTTGCACTTTCGTTCCGTAATTTCTGTATTATTATTCTTAATTTTTACCATTCGTCATTTTTATTAGGTTGTTTTCTAATCTTATTATTTACCTGATTTACTTTCACTTTTATGGCTGGTTTTTCGATTTACTTTATTACATACTTGCCTACTTATGTAATTTCTTAAATTTCATGTGCTATTTTTTTCCTATAAATTTTTATTGTACGTAAATAAACGCATCTGCTCTATTTTGTCATACTTTGTAGAATAATTTTGTCATTGCTCATTTCATATTCCATCATTTATTATATACCATATCTACACTTAAAAATGCTCTCACACGCATGCAAATCGCTTATATCGCTGACATATAGAAGTCTGCGCCACCCGCTTCTTTCCGTCGTACAACGGCAGAGCTGTGCTTACTGCTAGAAGCGCTTGTACTCGCATCATCATATTCACATCACATCACTTGCTTCATTTCATCCAAGAGAACAACCGAGACTAATGATAATATGACGCTTTTCGTCTACAAATTTTATCATTTGACAATAAAAGAGCTTGATTTTACCAGAAAAAGATTTCCGTTAATGATGGAGAATATACATCTCTGAAACGCGTACGAAAAGACTCGTTTTTCTTTAATTATGATTTCGGGCATTGAAACAATACATATAAAATTATTGAAGCAAGCGCACTTTCCGTCCCTATTCGTAGAAAAATCCAACAGGGACGTTAACACATCTTTTTTTCAGTAAAAATGTACAATAAAAATAACCACTAGACACTTAACAGTGATTGGCAACTGTAGCTTGGCATGAAAGGGTCAATTATGATGCCTGATTATGTCAAGACGGCTTCTACTCCATCAGGGAAATTCAGTGACTATAAGGACGATGCTACTGCGAAAAAGACTGCTGAGACGGAGGAAATGTTGTGAGTGCACACAGAGGATTCTTGCAAAATGAATAAAAAACATCACCGCAAACAGCAACAGCTGCATCGTGCAAAATGACTAAAATATCTTGTTCAGCTGCTTGCTTTCTTTCAGTAGTAAATTTCAGCACTATTTTGGCGGCTGATTGACAAGTTCAAATCAGCACATTTTATAGTAGAACAAACTCATCGTACATTTCGAGAAACTTCAAGTCAGATGAAAGCAAGTACGTCGTTAATTTCTCTGATTAGTCCACTGCTTTTAGAAAGCACAAAATAAATGGTAGGCCTATGAGGATGAAACGCATGTGAGCAGTGAATGATAATACAGAAAAGTGACAGTGACAATGCATTCATTTGTACCAGGACATGTTTTCTAAATGCTCTCCCACACAGAAAGAAGTAATTGACTCTCCTATTCATATGAAGAATCTGAGAAAATGGTTTAGGAATTGGTTATTGCAAATAACATAATGCGGACAGAGTTGGTAAGGAAGAAGTTTTGCTTAATAAACGCACCGCTCAGTGTGTGCAACTAGCACAATCTATTACGGATGCTCGAAATTTTCAAATAGGTCTTACATGACAATGCATGACACTGGAATCGACTGAGAGTTGTTTCGATCTATGAACTTGGTGAAACTTGAATAATGATGTCATGGATATCTTTTCATGCCTTACAGTTGTTGGTGACAAATTTTCAATAAAATCTACGCATCGACTCTTCATGGCCCGAGTCTTTGGTTTCATAAAGTCATGACTCGAAGGGTTTGATAGAACGCGATGTTTATTGGCGCGTTACTCACAGATAACAAAAACCTATTGCGGGCTACAATCGAGCATGCATTATCGCGCATGCAGTTGAATGATAATCGTCAAAATTCTTGACTAGGACGCTTCGATTATTTCCCGACCACCGAACACGCTTGAATATCATTGGTAAGCCTTCACTTCTCATTGCGAGCCAAAAGCAAAGTGGAAGGCATCTCCCTCGCTACATAAGTTAAAATTCCCAACCAATGGACTATGAGCTACAGGCCGGACGGTCATTTCATAATTTCTTTGGATTGCCTTCATTTATTGAGGACTATCGGTGCGGTTGTGGAAGAGGCTATACATTAATATTATAAGTGGCGCACATTGCATCACGTGTTCGAAAATTGTCCGATAAATTCCGAAAAACTGATCTCTTAGCTTCCAATTCCAAGTATTACAACGTCTGTTTCGGCAACTTGCGAAGAACGTGGGAGATTGAAGATGACCACACTTACACCTCTATGAACTGCCATAATTCCAGCTGATTTTCAAGGTAGCAGTAGTATTTGAGTGAACTCCATAAACAGTTAAGAGCGGAACGCGAACGAAAGCATGAATGCGAATATTTCTCAATTTGTGTTCCATATAGAAATAGTTGACGATTGTGCAAAAGTTCGCACATGCACAAACTTTCCAGTAGAAAAAGTAGAAAGTAGAAAGTAGAATTTCCATTATTTGATTAAGTAAAATAATGAAGCACTATATGTGCAAATCATTCAAGTCTGCTGTTTGCCTATTTCATCAGTGATCTAATTGCAACAAATAATACCAGAGTTCTAATGACACATTACTTGCTGGCAATTGAAAGTTCTTCATCATTGACCTTATCACAAATCAGTGAATGGACAAATGAAAACATGATGATTATTAAGAAGTGTCACCAAATTTTTATACGACTCTCATCGGTTCATGACATGTCTTGCCTTCAAATTCAATATATTCCGTTAGAGAAAGCCAGGAAATTTCTTGGTGTCGTGTTTGACGAATACTTTAGATGGAAAGCCCATTTCGGTACTGTTTCAAAGAAAGTCTCTTCCAAACTATCGAGATTGCGTCGACTGAAACCCCTTCTTACAAAAGGTGATTTAATAATTGTATGTAATAATTGTACACTAGATAAGTAGTACAAACGAGTGTGCCTTCCAAGTCTACTTTTCTTGCATCAGCAATATTTAACTCTACGCCTACCCTGCCTGCCTTTTGTAGTCTATCTAGGACGCTATCCTCCCAGCTGGTCTAAGTGGAGATTCGAACGTATCACAATGTTGGAATACCACTTGATGGAGAGAAATTTGGTTTTATGAATGCAACTGACAGGTTGTGCGAGAATTTTTCAATTGGATCTGTTCCAGCGATGATCATCCTTTTAGGACACGCTAATTTAGATCAAGGTCGATCATACCCCTCACGCAGCCTGAAGTTAGTTGCAAAATACTTGTTTGTAAAAACGAGCACTAGAATTACTAAAGCAAAAATTAGGCATTTGATTCTTACAGCAATGCACCTTGAGAAGCTAGTAGAATGGCCAGTTATAAAAAACGAAGACGATTACGACTTGAATTATTAAACCTTTCCGGTCGGCTACTGTAACATTTTTGAACATCCAGCGATGGCTAATTTCAGAAAAATTCAAAACTTTAAACTAATTCCAATAAACATCTTATCAGGCCATCATCTGACAAAACTGAAAATCGGAAATATAATTTAAAATGTTTTACATATGCTACAAACGGAAACAGTCGACGTGCAAAGAAGGGCAACCATCACACGAATAAAAATATGAAGTTTCCTTGGGGAGTTCTAGAACCTGGAACTTTGGTTTTGTGGCATTGTTTATTGTCGAGACAGCCGTGGTGCTGTTTTCAGCTGTTCCTTGATTTTCTTGTGGAAAATATACCGCACTTGATTTGGAATCATTTTTCTTTGCTAAACTCTCTGGATACATGAGTCTTTCAATAACACGCATTACATATCTTGAAAACTTCTTCCGCTACATTTGCTGAGGGAAATATTGCCGGGCTAAAATGAAGGCAATGAGAAAGCAAATCCTTTTGCACTGCGATTTTCTTGTGCCATGATTCACAATTTTCAGAGCACGTTTAGCACTATCATCGTCTGAGTCTTGCATTTGCCTCGCATGCTGAACAGGAATATTCCCTAAGCATGCTAAATTTACCAATGCAACAGTCTTCGAGGTGCTCGGCTTGTGCATAGCCTACCAGCCGAACCGATGACAGTAGAAAATGCCTTTCGTTTCCGCCAAGCCAATCAGTTGACCATAAAGGAAATTAATGAGGTTCGACACACTCAACGCCTTTCGCCGGCCGACTATATAAAAATTGCTCATATGCACAGCGCTCAGTCGCACTGTAGATAGAGAGAGAGAGAGAGAGAGGGGGGGGGGGTAAATGATGACGTCACAGACTCAACACAGTCCGGCGGCTGACGTCAGTGAATGATTTGTGACTATTCATCTGTGATTCAATAGTAACTGGTAGGGAAGTTGTGGGCTCATTCCGTAGGACGTCGCAAGGAGTTGTTAGACAACAGGCTGTGCCCGTGTGCCGACTGGAAAGGGTTAATCTATCTACCTTCCTCCAGAGTTGCTTCAACTACATGACTGATCTTAGTTCCCTCAATAGGTGAACAGTCACGAGGAAATTCACAATAAATGTTGCAATGAAATTATCACTTAAACTTCGTGATCGATAGAGAGCTCATGTTGATTCGCCGATGTTCAAAAATCAACGGATTGTTTTCCAGATTTAGCTGACTTTGTAGACAGACAATCTTTTGAACAAGGCGAAAATTAAGCTGACACCTTTCAAGGACACACAGAGGATGATAAGCTGGAAACATCAATTCCTTTCTTTTTATCACCATTCATTGAATTGCCTCTGTTAATTCATTGAGTTGTCTGGACTCTGTGCTGACGCATAAAGCACGATTATTGATGGAATGTCTTTGTTCCCATTGCTTGTACATTCCTTTCTGACTCATCATGGATGGAAAAGTGTCAGCAATAAAATTTCATGTGTAAACGCACCCTAAGCCTAAGCATCATCCAACTTGCTTTCATAAATATTCGTACTCGAAATACATAGAAAACTTAGAAGGTTTAAGTAGTTCAACAGTCAACAAAAATCCAATCATATCATGCTTGAAATTAGCAGGCATCACAGCGATTGAGTTTTGAAAAACAAGGATGCAGTACTACAAAATGGGTCAAACGGGGGACAATCAAGCTGTTTTTCAACTATTTTCTGTTTGTTTTTGATCACTACTATAAAGTTTTACTATTAGAGAATAGAAATGAGAATCGATATTGCTAGGATTCACATACAACAATTGGTGCCATGAGTTTTTAAGATTTCAGGGATTCAATTAATCGCAATCGAATTCCGAATTCCACACATACAAAGGAAACAATACTCAATAGCATTTGACGTATGGAGAAGACTTTCCGATCATACCAAGCAAGCATTGACCGCCATTGGTGAAATTTGTTCAGCGCCATTGAAGAAACATATGTCGTGCTGCCGAGTAAAATTCGAATATAATAGTTTGATTGACGCTCAGTGGTCGGATTTCGAAATTTCGCCAATTTCGCGTATCGGCTCTGATTTCGCGTATTAGCGCTGATTTCGCGCATCAGCACTGATTTCGTTTACTTTTGTTTTATGTACCCTACGACCAAGTATATATTTATGTGGTAACACAAGTTTACGTACTATAAGTTTACAGGAACAAGTCCACTTACAGCGAACAAAAATAGATGAGAGAATTTCGCCTTCTATCAGATGACATATATCTTATGGAGGAAGGCAGATAGGCATTTCAGTGATTTTCATGCTTTGTCAATACATCACACACAGAACAATTTTATATAAATTTTGTAATCTCACTTAGCTAATTTGTATGTGCAGTCTTTTTATCGTGCAAACAAACTTCTTTCATTCAAACAGGAAAATCAAGAAAGTTAATTCCTTTTGTTCATTTCAAAGGACATGCCGCATGTTATAGGTGTGTAGATCTGAAGATTGATATCAACAATAATATTAACGATAAAGAAAAATTAACGTAGTCTCAAAATGCATCAGTTTATTGACAAATTTTCGTCACAGATTTCATCAGGTGCACGATGCAAATGAACATTTGCATCGTGCACCTGATGAAGTCTGTGACGAAAATTTGTCAATAAACTGATGCATTTTGAGACTACGTTAATTTTTCTTTATCATTTCCTAAGTCTCATGGCGATTACTTTTGAATAATAATAACATGTATAAATGGACAGTGACAGTGAAATACAGGATTTGATATGTAGTTATGTATATGTAAAATTACTGATTGCGTTTTAACTGGAGATTTTATTAGCTTAATTTGTATTCGCAATATTCACTTGTCATTTGTTTGGCGCGTTCTGTTCATTCTTATGGAAAGGAAATTTTTCAGGAAAATAGAAACACCCAACTTTACTTGATAAAATAAAATAGCATACAAAACCATATAATGAGAACATATAAGATATTGTAGAATATAGAACATGGTTTTCCCACCATACTTGATTGTGATCATGGATATTCCATAATTAGTATTTTATTGTTTACATGCACGATCTAGGTAAGAAAACTTGCGACTTCAACTTATGCGACATCTACTTTATAACTTTATACAAATAGTAACACACAAAGAAGTTTGCTTTATACGCCTATGTAACTCATAATGGCAAGCAATCCATTGAATTACACAGATTAGTCTTTTTTCTCGAAGCGCGAATATTTGTTACTCGGCATAGAAGAATCTGAGAATTGGTGTACGTCTTTTTAGAATCACATCGAGTGCTCTACTGCGCGCGGCTTCTTTTTTCATTTCTAATGCATTCTTTTCTTGTCGAAGATCCATCAGGTCTTTCTCGGCTTTTCTGGCCTGCTGCAGTGCATTCTCTGCAAGATATGTTAGTCGCCGTTGCTCATCTTCCTTTTTCTTAAGAGAAGTTGCGATGTCTTCCATCTCAGTCGTGTGCTTTCGAATACTTTCGTTTCTGTTCATTTCCTCGTTCAATTCTTTTCGTAGACGTTCTTCTAATTTCTGGTTTTCTTTTTCTTCCCGTTCTTTTCATTGCTCCTGCTTCCATGCTTCATATTTTTGGAGTGCGATGCCGTGTATGAATCTCTGAGTTGACGATCTATTTTCAATGTAGAGCTGTCCAATTTTTTGCTGTTGAGAACAGACTTACTGACGGACAACGCCTTTATGGTTTCAGAACCCAGCGATCGACGTTTCTTAGTTATTACATCGGATAGACCCGAAAAAATACGTTCGACCTCCGCGTTTCCAGTGGTAAAATAAAAATCGCTTTGGCGACTTTTACGAGAGTTGGTGTCTTTCCCACCTTGTCGACTTTCGACCAAAATTCTCCTACATCGTTTTCATAGGCGTTTTTTACCAGACTTTGATGAAGCCTAATCTCGACTTGCAATGTCGATTGGTCGCTATCTCCTAAAATGTTAGGGATGGGTTTGACGAATTTAAAAACCCATTTCTCATAATGGTCACTCTGTTGGTACAGAGGACTTAAAAATCGTGAAGCCCTCAGTAGCTCGTTCCCGAAAGGCAAATAGTCGCTCAATCTTTTTGTAATTTCCATGAAAAAGGCTTTCATGATCTTGAAGGCGATTGCCTGGTTGGGGCCTGATAAATCTGAGAAGATTTTTCGAGCTTTTTCACCAATGATGATATTGTAGGCGTTGTGCCAATGATCAAAGTTGGATGCATCAATTTTCCAGCATCGGGAAGGGATCTGATCAATTGATATATTTCTGAAAATCATATTCTCAGAATGAAGTACTAACATAATTCTTATGTTAACCTCAGCATATTCACAAGCAACATACATTCGTGTGTAAAATGGATCTGGAAAAGGTAAAAATATTAATAAATCCATCGCATATCATATGGAACATCGCAGTTCAAACTTAATGATAAGATGTTAAATAATGCCTAGTTAGTCACAAGTATAAAACACATAAAGCAGTTCATGAACTATCGAAGATTGATATTATGAATGAGAATTAGAATATCAATATCAAGTTATCTAGTGACAAGAGCATTAGCTCGCGGTATATATTATAATTATATCTAAGTGCATAATTTCGTTCGCGTATAAATCCTCAATTTCGCGTATTCGCGCATTTCTAGTCAAATTCGCGTAATACGCGAAATTCGCGTCAGAATCCGACCACTGTTGACGCTAATTTGAATTTTGAGGCATGCATGTCCATCTACAGTCAGAGAGTACAAAAACTATTTTCATCAAGGAATTTGAAGAAACCATATTTCAGATCCGAATTGCAGCGAGCAGGCAGAGTATACTTGCCTGACCATTCTTGTGTTCTTACATGAAGCTAGTCTATGTCACTCTTATTCATTCAACTTTTAACGTGGAGCTCTAGACGGATGCGTAAGAGCAGAAGCATAGAGGAATAGGAAAGCGAGAACATGTAGTTGGAACTCAATAATTCTGGGTACGCTAGAGCAACAAGAAGAGGGAAAAGGAAAACGTTGAGGAATTATTGATTTAGACAAGTCTCCCATACTGCCTAGAATCCAAAAGAGTGAAGAAATTTCCCAAAAAATTGGAAAAGAGATTATCAATATTTTTTATCATCCACTAAAGAAAGTCTCTCACTGTGCCTATACATAATAATTTGATGAAATGCTCCCTCATTTCAGCAAAAAATCCCAAAAAACCTCTCAATAAACACAAATAAGCTGAGGTAAATTTGATAAATTCCGAAAATAGGAGAAATACTGAAAGTAGGAGATATCAATCGAAAAAATCCTACAAAATAGGAATAGCATCAAAAATGTCTGTGATGTCTGAATTAGAGAAACATCTGAAACTGATAAACGGGGTGGAGAAAAAGGCATTTCCCTTCCAGTTCGAAATTAAGTTCAAAGATTCCAGATAACTAATATCAAGAAAAGAAATTATCCCAAATATTCAATCGCCTTTGCAAAGACCAGCAACTTTAAAAAAATATTCAGCCTTTATGGATAAAATGCTGGAGACAGATGAAGAGAAACTTTCAGGAAGAAGAATCTACTGAGGTGCTAAATCTACTCTCCCGGAAAAGCTTGGCAAAAAGCTCATCATAAGGTTCGTCACAAAGTCAAAAAGAAACTCAGAGTCATTTTCAACTGCATCTTGAAATATCACTGTGTCTTCAGCTGATAAACTGATACAGTCATAGCCTAACCAACAACATACGGGTGTTTTGCTTCGTATAAAGAAGTGGAGATGCAACTGCAACGGCAGTCAGAGATCATGCAAATTATTGAAAATTTCTTTGGAATCGAAATGATGATTTGGATTCAAAGACCATTCATTACCAACAAGAAGTCCATGTTTTACGGAATTTATGGCGCCGCTTCTTCACCATGATGTACAAATTAGTGTTTTGAAGATAATTCTTTCAAAGGTAATGAAATCGACATGAAAGGCACATAAGCCTCTATGTTCATGACACGATTCCATCTGGTGAAACTAGATCTCTATTGAATTAAATCGTTGCCCCTTCATTATTTGAGAGAAAGGAGGAGGATTCGACTCGCGCGATGTTGAATCCATTTCAAATTCTCGCCGATGAAAGTCAATGCATGATGTGATATTGACTTGGAAAAAGCAGACAGCGTATATCAATGTACTTTATGTTCTGCTTGAAACATTGTGAATGACTATTTAACGTGCAGCTGAATGAGCAGCCAGCGATAGTAATAAGAAGCGTTATATAAATTATAAGATATATGCATAATCCAATCGGATTCCTTAGGCTAGCTTTTTACCATTGAAATTTTTTTCAACACCCTTGCCGTCCAAAATTGAACAGAACGAATAAAAAAAATGTGATATAGAATCATCTTTTTAGCAGATCAAGTCAATTTTCAGATGAGAATTGGCAGCTGCATATCTTTGGTGATGTCATTGAGTCAGGATATGTTGTAGTTTCATTCATCCACTTTGAAAAACACGATAACTTTCCTTTACTAAATCAATTACTTCAGAAAGTCAGTATTCCAAATCAAATATTCCTGATAATCGATTCCTCATGACTGATTGCGTGACCGTTCTCAAAAACATCGAATGATATGCTGAGATTTCAAATTAACGTTCCTAACAGAATTTCATTCACTAGATAGCATTATTCTCCCTCTAACTGGAAACATGTTGGAAAATGTTAGGACAAAATCCTTCTGATAGTCGTTTTAGTTTAAGGATTTGCTAAAGCATAGATTAGCAGAAAGTTTTGGATCGTCTGCATGAAGTTCATATTTCAAAGTGTAATTCGATTTGCATTATTTATCTTTGTAAATAGACTGCATGCTACCTTACTAGACATTTCTACAACAACGATAAACCTGGATTTTATAAATCTGTTGCCACATGCAGACCACCCAGCCGATTCGAATTTAAAAAAGCGAAAAAAACGAATCCTTAACTTACAAAAGCGAAAAAAGTGAATGTCTGGGTGGTCTGCACATGTAAATACAGAACATGATCATATAGTTTCAATTGTCTGGATGAAATGCATGCTGAACACATGTGAACTATTCATCTATGCATCTTTGCACAATATGCGATCGATTCAATTCGATTATAATATTTCTAAAATCTCCTAAGTGGAATTATCAAACTATTCAGGGAAATGTTCCGATGACAATATATGGCATTTACATATTTAACTAGATTCGAGAATCAATTGAATTACATATCAGGCATAGATTCCTTGTTCATATGAAGCATTTGAAGTAGGCCTATACCCTTTCCTAACAACTCAAGCAAGCCTTAATCGTATACATGCAGAACCCTAAAAAAGCTCTGTGTTTTAAACAATGAAACAAATTGTGCATGGCTCATATTAGAATACAAATAATGTGCTAACACAAGTTCACAAAAGCACACTCAGTAGGCATCCTGCCATTGTCAACTTCCCATCAGAATAGGGATTCTTCCTCACCTCAATATTTTGATAAAAATCGAAACGAATAGGTAGTCACGGCAAAAAAATAAGAGAGCTGTAAGCAAGAAGTAGCATGATGAGTTGGACACCAAGAGTGTTGAATCGCGAAACAATCAGCTCAAGAAAAGAAGTGCCACAAGTACAAATAGTCAATGACAAAGACGTCAAGATATTAGCCGACCATGAAAAGCATCAAAGAGCTGGGGAGTACGAACGAAAATAAGATGGAGGTCAGAGTGGATGATAAGACGGACAGATGCACTGCTAAATCAATCAGGAATTGGCATTAAGACATAAACTTTCATCAGTCACCTAGCAGGGTGTCCATGCATTTTCGAGGGATAATTTCCGGAATCATGAAAAAAAATTCAAGACTCGTTGAAAACCTTAATTAATCTTAAACATAGCTAAATTAACCTCATTTCATGTTGGACATTTATGAGTTTCAGGTGCCATTACTGGAATGACCTTCACGCAGAACCTGTGTGGGTCATGACTACGCTAGTACTAGCCGTACATTCAGAGTGACGGTTTCAGAGTGAAACTTTCAGTGAGTTAGCGATGTTTTTAGTCGTTCACTAGTTAACGAGGAAACTGAGCGAACGGGATTTCCTAGCAACTTCAAATTAACTGAACTCAACTTACCATCAGTTCACGAACTGATGTTTCTCAGCAGTCTGTCTTACATCTGCTAAGTGGGAAATACATCCCTACATCATTTTTCGCTGTTCGCAACAAAATGTACGGTAAATGAATAGATTTAAGACCATACCACGTGTCGATTTGAAGACGTCGTAAGAGCTCAAGTGCCAGATGTCCACTTCCTGTCACATCTGCGGGATGCATTCAGCGCTCCGTGAAAGACCGCGCAAAGCAGACTGAGGTTGATAGAGTGGGTTACAGCCCAAGGTTTTGCGGTAAACTGCGAGCTCAGGTCAAAATGGTTCTCATCAGACAAAATTACGAATGTGAATGATATGAACTTAAGAAGTCAGTTTAGTACCCGAGGTCAAGAAGTATTCTGCCAAAAGAAGGGTGGGTCGGTCGAGAGAGAGAACAACCATTACTGGATGACGGTGCCATTAATTTACTAAATTTGCAACGCATGGTGCATGCGCGTAATTACAGTTCCGCCGCAACAATGGATTAAAGAATTCTATGGTATAGCTACCGCATATTGACGAGGACAATGGAATCAACAGTACCGGTATTTGAGATGGTGAAGAGCAACAGGCAACTGGAAGACCAAACAGTGTATAAATGGAGAAGACACAAAGAAGAGTAAGAATCTCGAGGGAGCAAGGATAGAGATTGCATGATAAATGCTTTAAGGAGAACGGCCGATCAGAACAGAAAAGACGACTGAAAAACCAGGTACCGGTATACGAGACTTAATTGTTCATCGGCTACTACCTGTCCATCCAAACCGGAATATTTTGGATTGGATTTAATCATCTCTGCTATTATCGCAATCGCAGGAGAACAACATAAACGGCAGTCACTATTACAGATGAGAACGAACATTATGTTTTCGCAGCCAATACCAAGGCTGAATATGAAAGTTGGTATAATGCTATTTCTCATGTCCAAAATTGTGATCCAAATGTTGCACTAGAAATCTCAGAAACAGGCTCATACAACTATGATTAAACCACCAAGGTAGATCTCATTCTAATGAAACAAAGACCAGAATTAATAATGAACCACATTCAAAATTAACTAAATTAGCGCTTGTCGACATTGTGAAATGTGCAAATCTGATCTATGCAATTGACGGAAGTGTTTGACTGTCACCAAAAGAAAGTAAACAAACCATTACTGATCAGAGACACTAGTATTCTACCATAAGTTTCATATAGACAGTAGGCTAGCTATAAGCACGTGAGTCATGGACACCTGCTCATTTTGGCCTAGCTATATACATTTACGTGGCATTTCGAGCCTTACCCGCGGTAATAGCCGCTGCCCTAAAAAGGCTCGGTTAAAACTACATGTGCAACAATCTAGGAATTCAAAGTAATCATATCTGCTAATTTTGCCTGTTAGCATAATTCCTGATGATAACTTGTTTGCATGCAATCAAGCACACAGTTCTTATGTAGATCGGTCAACATATACTGGTCTACAAATCACCAGCTTGGGTTTCAAAAACTGAATTTGGATTTAGGAACCATCAATAATACGCTGTAGATTTCAGTACAAATTGAATCTCAGTTAGATTCAGAAAATTGCGATTTATCCTGTGATGTCTTCACACAAGAAATGTCCCGTATTATATGATTCTCAACACGTTTAAAATCAGTGATGTTAGGATCATCTGCAGGCCAAACTTCACATGGCATTAACAACGTAGATCAGATCATTTCTTATCAGCATCCTCAGATAAACTCGAGATATTCCGCAATAAAGATATGTGAACAGAGTGAAAAGAACAAATTAACTAGCGAGGCAGTTTCAGTCATTTGAGGTGTGTTCACAATGATATTTATATATTATGGCAATCGCCAACATTAGAAATAAATACATAAAGTACTAGTCACATAAACTTGATGCTATCTGCGATACTGCAATCATTCAAATATTGACTCAATGGACATCGATAAGGATCTAATGGGATTGTGGTTTTGTAGAGAAGCCAACTATGTCCCTGTTTTCAAAATACACAGAAAGATCAAGCAAGAAGACTGTTTATTTCCCAAACTAAATATCACTAAGATATCAAATCCATATTTGATGATTAACATGCTGTTTTAGGCATTGCACATGCTTAAAGATCATTCTTTGTAATTAAGTAGTCAAAATTGAAACTAAGTTTGCATATGCGCAGGAGTACTTGTAGTATTTATCATTGTGATAAAAAATATTATATGCACAGCTGATCATAGAATAGACAGTTACTCTCAACTCTATACAGATGATGATTTTGCTCATTCAATGATATAGAAGACAAAAAAAGTAAACAACTCCTTCCGTTTTCCTTGGACATTCTAGCATTCTATGGATAGATTGAGCTGCATCGACTAATCATCTGATTATTCTTGACTCCATAACTTGCATTCTATAGCACCATGATTGTGGCCATGTGGCCATGGTTCTATTGTGTCTATGATTGTGGCACATGGTTTATTCAAACATCGTCTGTGTTGCAAAACTGCAAGAAGTGATATCCTTGAAACATGGCATGAAACTGTAAATTGAACTGTATTGCTCCATGGACAACGGGACCGTGGTAAACATGGTGGTAAAAGTGGTGTTGACTAGGACTGACAAATGTCACAGTACGTTGATATTATTATTTCAGCCTCAATGCTAGGTGCGGCAGAGACATCTCAGATAGCATTTCTGAAATCAGACGGCTGTGGTGGCTGGTGCGTCTCTAATGGAGACATGCCTCACATAGAGTAAGCGATGCCTCATGCATCCATGAATGTAAAGCATGATATGTAGCATTCACATTCATGGGATCTTTTTGAAATCCACAGTATCATAGCGTGAATCTACAGTTTTTGCATGTTTCACTGTCTTCAACATTTTTGAGACCACAACATCAACCGCTATCAGTGACCATCAGTGACTGTCTGCATCTGGTATTTCTTTGTATCAATCAATGGAAAATTTGCAGACAACAAGTTTCGCTATTGTACTTTTAAATTTGTTGATAGCAAAGGGAGTCATGCTTCACTGAAAATGGGCTTGACTTAAAGTATTGAAACGGTGAGCTTTGAGACTGTAATTAAGGACGATATTGCTTAGAATCATAATCTATGGCAAGAATAATGCTCCAATTAATCTCAAGGGTATTTTGTTCATAGTAAACAGTGTCCTGAAGCTACTGCCGTCTTCATGGCATGTATGGTCTAAGAAAATTCTGAATTCATGGTCAATTAAACAGATGAGGCTAGACATGTTTTATTTGTAATATATTCAATCCAATTGCTTACGATTTTCCGATGCAGGAATTTTGTCGCCTCTGATGATCGTTTGTTTGATGACCATGTGAATTATCAATGTATGAATTGTTAATGAATACTACCTCGCAACATCGAAGAAGACTGAAGACTTCGCAATATCATCGATGTCATTTATGTAGGATGCAAATAGACAAGGGCGAATTATGAACCATTGAGAGACAACAGAGGACATAGCATAGGAAGAAGAAACAGCAACATCAACAATTACAATCTATTACACACGAGAATCAAGAAATATGTTGAAAAGTTTCAAGGATCACCTTGAATGTATAGAGCGCACAATTTAATCAATATCTTCTTTTTAAAGGCCATCTCAAAGTCAAGGTATGTCTCATCAGTCCAATTGCCACAATCGATCCTGCCACTGACATCCTTTAAAAGTTCGTGAGTCTGGAGACAACAAGCTGAAATCGAATGGAAACCGAATTGTTAACTCTTTATCAACAGATACGCATCCCCAAACTGTCAAAAACCATCTCTGATAAGTGATAGCACATTCCATATTTTTCCATATGTTCCTTTTTATAGTAAGAAATAACATGTGCTATTGGCATGCTTCCAAATGCTTGACCGAGAGCCACAAGTAACAAAGAAAGAAGGGCATGTGGTGATAGAGGAATTAGTAAAGTAGCAGCTTCCTTAAAACAGACTTGTGGTATACTATCTGACCAGGAGACGCATGGCTCTTTCGTTTGGGAAGATGGAATAAAGTATTTTCAGGTGAAAAGTCAACTGTGGAGAATAGATGCATGGATAAGAAGGGGACGGTCAGTCATGTAGTAGATAAGATTCTTTGGAGGAGAGGATGGGATTAATTCATCTCCGTATTTGTCTCCGATAGTTGTTGTGCCGAAAAATGATGGCAACATTCGCCTATGTGTTGATTACAAAAAAGATTAACAAATTCATCATGGTAGATCAGTATCCTCTGCCTACGGCAGATGAGATTTTTGCTAAGCTTTCTGGTGCACGTATCTTTTCGAAACTGGATCTTCGTGCCGCGTATCATCAGCTTGAGATTAGGGAGGATTCACTTGATCTCACTGCTTTCACATCACACGTAGGACATTTCCGTTACAAACGCTTTGCCTCGGTTTGGTAAATGCTCCGTCGGCATATATGAAAGTTATTTCGAACATTTTGCGAGATTGTAAGAACACATTTTGATTTTTGGTAGAACGTCAGAAGAACATGATTGCTGTTTGAAGAAGACATTACGAAAGTTGAAAGAGCATGGCATAACGTTGAATGAAAGCAAGTGCCAGTACAATCAAACTTCTATTCAATTTTTGGGAAGGGTTTTAAGTTCTGAAGGTGTTTCTACTTTGCCGTCCACAGTTGAGGCAATCAAAAATGCTCCTGTTCCGCATGATAAGAGCTCTGTGCCTTCTTTTATGGGTCTTGTTAACTTTTAACGGAATTTTATACCAAATGCAGCCGGAATCTCTCCATCACTTTACCATTTACTGAAAGACAATTAGAAGTTTGAGTGGACTGAAAAGCACCAGTGTGAATTTGATAATTTGAAAGAGTGCCTGACTAACTGTATTCCTTTAGCGTTCTACGATTCGAACGTGGACACTCCTACGTTTTTGACTACGGATGCATCCGGTCATGGCATCTCAGCTTTTCTGTCCCAGAGAGATAAATCTGGTGTTGAACGACCCATTTATCTGAGTGCGAAAAAGCATATTTGGTGTCGGAGAAAGAATTTCTCGCTGTGCTGTGGGAGTCGAAAGATTACATCAGTATCTGTACGGACGTCCGTTTACTGTTAGGACCGACCACCAATGTCTAAGACAACTTTTGATGAATGGTGTTTCGGGTGGATCGGCTCCTTGCCGTGTTATAAGGTGGGCAACAAAGTTGCTTCAGTACAATTTTGATGTTAAGTACATTCCCGGTCGAGAAAACACCGTGACAGATGCCCTTTCGAGAGTACCGCAAAAATGCAATGACTCTTTTGTAGAACTTTTTGCTATATCTTTAACACCAAGTATGAACAACGATTGTCCTATCACTTTAAGTGAGTTGTGTAACGAAACATGAGGAACTTAAGAATGTAAAGAAAGTTGTTGTACAGGGGTGGCCTTCACGAATTTCTAGTTTACCCAACGATGTGAAACCTGATTGGAATTTGCGCCACGAATTATCTGTTGTAAATGATGTTCTTATGAAATCTGAAAGTACGTAGTTCCCTGTTCGCTTCGAGAAGAAGTTATTTCATTTGCACACGAGGGTCACATGGGCATTACAAAATGTAAACTGCGTGTCCGTGAATTTTATTGGTGGCCAAATTATAAATGCAAACATAGAAACTGTTTTAAGAAATTGTAAAAGCTGTCATGAGCTACCGGTTCAAGAATCAAATTTTGTACATAAGCCATGGCATCAACTGGCTATTGACATTAAGGGTCCCGTTTATGACAATCATAATCGAGCATACTACATTATTGTGTTGACAGATTTTTATTCGAAATTTTTAACAACTCATGTATGTACGTATACAAGCTCAAAGATTATAGATTTTCTCAGTCACATTTTTTCTATTTTTGGACATTGTACGGTAATTACGTCTGATAACGGTCCTCAGTTCATCTCCTATGAATTCACTGATTTTTTAAGAAAAGGGGAATAATACATCGTCGGTCTTCAGTTTTTAATCCCCAAAGTGATGGTGTGGTTGAACGCGTGAACCGTAACCTTAAGAAGTTGATTGAAGCAACTGAATTATCAAATGTTCATGATATGCAAAAGACTCATGATAATTATGTGTTAAACTATAATTGTACTGTGCATTCAACGACTGCAAGAGCACTATCTGATCTTATGTTAATTTTCAAAACTAAGTGTAATTTGACAATGTTATCTGGCAGTGATTATTCTAATGACTTGACGACTTGTGATTATTCTAGCGTGAGTGACACTATTTCCTCTCAAAGTGAACGCAGAGCGACTTATGACAACGAGAGACGTAAGCCTTCCTACTCAAATAAGTTCAAGATAGGAGATGTGATTATTACGAAGAAGGGACAGAAAAGGAAACTGGTTGGACAAGTTGGTCCTTACACTTTTAAGTTGGACAATGGTTTCTGCTTGAACACGCGTAACATTTTTTAAGACGTGCTCATGCTTCTGAAATAGACGATGATAGGTATTACTTTTCTTTACCACGAGAAAGTGCCAAAGTCTCAAATAGAACAAGTGAAATGTTATCAAGTGAAACATGTGACACTGTGAATGAAGCTTCTGTCGAGGAGAGTCAGTCAAGTTTTAGACGACCATCCCGACATACTAGACGTCCTTCATATTTACAGGACTATGTGACTTAAGTTTTATGAACAATTTTGATGAAATTTTGATCAGGAATAAGTTCCTAAGTAGTGGTAAATAAATGAAATGTACTTTTGCGTGAATGTGTAAATATGAATAGTAAGAGTATTTCAAAATGTGTAAATATGACTAAAATTTTTATATATGGATTTTCATTTTTTATGAAGTAAATTATCTGTACACAGTGTTTGGCACATAATTGTAGCCATGTGATAAGTTTTAGAATTTAATGTGTAAATAGGAAAATAGAACCTTCGTTATAACGGGGGAAAAATGTAGTGACTGCATTACTAGGTATTTTGTACATATTTAGACTTCTACTTTATTTAATGCAGTAAGTAGTGCTTGTTTAAATATATGAGTTTTTCATAAATGCTGGTAACCAGCTGTTGTCACCAGGTGATCTTTAAAATTTATCTTGAATGTTTAGAATGTCAGTTTCTCTTATGTCTGATAACTGATGACTTATAATTGATATCTTAGAATATATGAATACTGATAATTACCGGATTTTAATTGAAACCTCTAATGGAATTTACTGATTTACGGATCTGAGGATACTACAAAAACGCTTCATGGTGGAATTCACTAAAGATATTTGTTAGACTTTTAGTCATGGACAAAACAACATCGGCGATGCGATCTTTTGACGGACCAATATTTGAGGAATGACGCTGTTTAGACCTATCTGTATATAACTAACTTGAAGTTGTTGCTATGTGCTGCGGACACTCCATGCTCGACGGTTTGCACTCTTTCATAAATCGGAGATGTGATTACGAGCGATTCTACACTGTGGGATTAGCCAGAAAGGATCCTTCAAACTCACCTCAATTTCTTTAGGTTGCAAATTTCTTGTAAAAGCGAAGGAGGTCTGACCGTTGGATGAGGATGCTTCAAAGGGACGGAACAAAGAGTGCATGCTTATCAGTTGAAAAGAAAAATAACCAAATTTCATCTGCATTATCTGATGAAGCAGAACATCCCATTTGGTTTGTTGAAGGACAGAACAATGGAGATCCCAGCTAGCTTTACAGTAATTGAAACGTAGACTTTGTACCTTGGAGAGAAGAGCATCATTGTGGTGGCAGGCAACCCACGATTCAGTAATAGAAATGAAATCAGGCTTCAGATCATCCATACGTACAAGAAAAAATATGTAGTTTATTTAAAAAACTATCTCTCGCGACTATCTCTATTAACGACTATCTCTCGCCATTGTTCGAGGTAGCGCAACGGCCATAACAACTTCCGTAAAGCGTGCCTCTGTAGGCCTATTTTTTGAAAATTTTTCTAACTAATTTACCAAGTTTTTTTACTCCTTTTTACTTCGTGATAACTTTTGTGTCATTTTATTATTTCTTGGTTCATGATGTTATTCTGTTTTTCTTTAAAAAAAAGACTGCGAGTGTTGCAGTTGAGAATTTTAAAAACTTGGTTATTTGTTTTCATTTTTGATAAGTTGGTATCAGTCCAATATTGGTCTCTTTGGTAGCTGACGTCATATCTTATAATGAAACGCCAAATGACACCAGACTATCGCGAACTGAAACCTTCCGTTCGTAAGTCGTGCATGTCTTTTATGGCGCAAACGTTGAGATCGTGACAGCGCCGTCTTACTAATTGACCAGTTGGGGAAGGAACATATCGAACATCAACGAGGTTGGAATCAATCTTCAGGGGTGAAGAAGAGAAGGCAGCTTTAATTTGGAATGCCTAGAAAATTCGAAAAGGAATTTGAAAGTCAGCTTTACTAGTCGATTGGCACTAGTTCTTGGTTTTCCTAAGCGAGAGGCATCAACTGACTGTGGTAGAGATGATTTCCCTAGCCTGTCCTTGATGAAATGTATCAGTGCTTATGAGAGGTCTTTAGCTTCTGGGAAGTTAGAGAGGACAAGTTTATCAGGAATAAAAGAACCATGAATAGGAAAGCGTAGATGTACTGCTGCTTTTATGACCGCCGATCAACTTGAGTGGGGGAGGCGACAAAACAGACAGGTTTTGCAAATACAAAAAGTCCAGGATCGTCTTTAGTAACGGAAGAAAGTTGACGAATGGAAAGATTCAAGCAAAGGTACTGTACCCACAAACGGCAGTGAGAGCATTCTTCCGTAGCATTGGAAACTTGCCCACACCAACAGGAATGTTCAACGTGATCATCTGATGCACGCTTATTCTTCGAAGCCTTCAAACACTTTGGCATACTAAAAATGACAGGACCAAAGAAAAACAGACTTCAACTAACCGGAATTGAACCCGAAAACTGTTTATTGAAACTCTGACTGCTGTAACTTTCAATCTTTTTGCTGACTACAGATGCTTACAACCTCACACTTTCAGCAAAGCAATCGAACAAGGAGCGGATAATGAAGAGAGAATAACATAGAAATCCGACTTGACACAATGTGCCAAGCTACAGCCATGGAGTTGACCGAACGACGGGAGATCATATTGATATTGAACAAAGTAAAAAAGGTAAATCCCCTTTGTATTACATCAGAATTTCTCCTCAAGTTAGATTTCCAAAATTGTGACAAGTGCTTCGGCGTCCCACGCCTTCAGAGGTACCGCTTCAATTTAGACTGTAATACAAAGGGGAGTTACCTCCTTACTTTGCTCAATGCAGCCATGGAATTCCATCTAGGGGATTGGACACGAAATATTTCACTTATGCCAAAGAAGTATCAAGTTGGACATCTCAATGAGAGTCTAAACCACGAGTTCTAGTGTTTGTTATAGTTATTATTATTTTTATAGCTATTATTCTCAATTGTTACTATTGTTTTCGTGTATACTATATATTGTTATTGTTACTTCATTTGTAATCAGTGAAAGCAAGTTTGATTTACAAAACTACTTTTTTATTAGACATGTGACTGCAGCGCAAGTCGAATAATGGATTTGATAATTTTGCGGAGACTCGTTCAATTCCTGCTTGATTTAGCACTTTCTTCGCAATTTTATATACCACTTTTATTGGTTTTCCTACCTCCTGACGGTACACAGACTCAATATAATGAAAAGAAACGGAACATAGATTCTCATTGTTGGATAAAGGATCTATAGGAACGTCAAAATCACGCTTTTTAAGAAAATTTTTATAAATGTTTTTGATATCATGTGTACTATGTAGTGTCGAACAGAAGGAACAGTGGTCTATCAGAATTGCATGGGTTGCGGACACTGCCACGCAATGATTCATCGGCCGTCATGAATCCAAAAAAGTCTTCGATTGGCGGTATGATTGTTTCCTTCAAGAAAACCAGAAAACGTACCAAGGGCAAAAAGTTACCCTTTATCAATTCACCACTTATTTTGTTAATTGAAAAGACGCAATCTACTTCTTCAAACGGTCCACAAATTGATTTCACCATGAAAACGAGGACTGTCTGAGCAGGTATCAATTAATCCGATGCTATTCCAATCAATTTACCACCGACATATTCTGTTTTTTCGGAAACATGTACTTCGTCTAACATGAGATGACAGTGTCTTTGGTATTGATTCAATTTTGATGCTCTCAAAGAAATAAAGCTCTGCGAAATCACAGAACCATCAGCCTTCCATGGTTGCGAAAGTCGGCTAGAAGTTTTAATGGACAGACAGACTGATACGCAGACTGAACAAAATACTTCAAGAAAATACGTATAGGAGGGATGCGCTTTCTCCAGTCAAATGTTAGTCCCATTGATAAATTCGATTGAACCAAATAATAAATATGCCAACATCTTTCTGAACTGAATGCATCGAAATATAATTCGAGGAAACTTCATTAGTCCGGTTGTCGGGCCTATAATTAGCAACACAGCACGCATTCGGCATTGATGTTCTGACATGACTGTCGTCGTTACACTGAACAGGATTATTTGAATCTGGCTGAATCACTTGCTCAATTGAAAATGTTCTACTTCTTTGGTAATAGCTTTTCATTCCGTGTCCAATCCCTTTACTATACTGCGTGACAAAAAATCTTAACACTTAGAATTAAAGGGGCCATTATTTTCATTAATGAAGTAGCATCAAAAATAAAACTTCAAATGATAAAATTTTATTTTACACGCATGTAGCACCTTGCATGCCCCGTAGCATTAATGAAAGCTCAACTTCCATTGTTCATAGAGTTAATCTGATCCTCTTGCTCAATGCATTCTCACTGTGCTTTAACCGATATTTCGGAAAGTGGTTCGAAATTGGTAGGAGAATGTGGATGCGAGTTATTCATCCTTTTACCAGGCTCATCCCACGCAAGCTCGATCGGTGAAAGATCAGGAGAGTGTGAAGGCCATGAGAGCTACTCAATGAGGTGTATTCACTTGGATGCTGTGCTCTGTGTAGCTGCACATTGTCATCTTGGATGATGAAATGGTTCCCCTATGCTGTTGGAATAACAAAAGGAGTCACATTTTCCGAGAGATAACATTAACCATCCAAGGTGCCTTGATGACAGTAGCAGTCTTGACTAATCCACCGTGCCAAATACCGGCCTAAATCCTACCACCGCTGAATCGACCATGCTCTAAAATGCAGCAGACTGCATATCTCTCACGAGACAGTCTGTGAGTACAAACTCTTCCGTCGTGGGAATTGAAGGCAAATCGAGATTGCTCGTCCACATCATTCAATACCACTCATCAGCGCTCCTTTTAGAATGTCACTCATACTATTCTAAACTTTTTCGCTTGTGTTCGAGACCTGTAACATGTTCATTCATGCGGGAAAGCGATCGCATAAATTTATTAATATTCAAAAGGCTGTTGAGAGGTATGCATGCAGCATGCCTTGCTGCATGCGTACAAATCCCGCTTCTGTCAAATGCAGTTCTAACGCAACAGTTGATACCACCACCAGATTTCCAGTTTATTGCTACATGCAAAACACTCTGAAACCTATAATTCTTCGCTGCAATCATCAGCTTTCAGTCTGTGACCCCATTTGTATTCTCTAGCATTCTAGATCCTTCATGTTTTACAACTTTTTCTTCTTCACATCAACGCACACACCAATTCCTAGCAGCTAGCCTACATGCGATGCATTCAATTCTTTACAAACATGCGTTACGTCTACACACAGGGAATCATTTCAATAGTCACACTTTTTGCGAATTTATCTTCTTGCATAATCATACAGCCACGACTTATGTCAGAAGAACAGCAAATTTAGCAATTATGCGATGTTCAAACTTATCCAAACATTGATCGTGTGTAAGGAAATGAACGATATCTTCATATGGCTATTCTAGAGAGGGCACATAGAAATTTGTTTGTGAGCAAGATCGACTTAAAAATTTAACAGCTGGCATTGATTAGCAATGACATAGGTGCTACGTTTTTTAAAAGATTTAGAAAAGACAAGTAGTGGTTGGTAACTTTTTTTATTTTATCGATATATTTCGGCTATACAAGTGCCATAGCCATTTCCAAGAAAACAAAAATTTTTTCAAAAAAACAGTTTTCTTGAAAATGGCTATGGCACTTGAATAGCCGAAAAATATCGATAAAATAAAAGTTACCAACCTCTACTTGATTTTTCCAAATCTTTTAAACATGACAATTGGTCAAGGCATCTTCTCTCAAGTTAAGTTTTTTCTGTCAGGCAGTATGTATAGATATCCATGCTACAGAAAGCACGACAGCAGAGAAATCGAAAACCAGATGGTTCACCTGATGCTCTTAGCTAGATTGAATGAATGTCAATGAAAACAATGCGATCACCTGATGAGGGAAGTTTTTGAGGGGGAAACAGAAAATTGGCGATAACTTTCAAGAACCGAAATGCTAGACGAGACGATGGAAATTTCACCAAATTTTCTAGTAGATCAAGATCCACAAATTGATATAGGACACAATGAAATTCGGTGCCTAGAAACTGAATTTAGACAGCAAAAATAATAGACGGTAAGAGCAGCCTCTGTCGACACAACCTCTCTCATGAAGCGTTACCATGTTGGATTGTATAATTTATAGAGTTCATCTACTCAGCGGTTAGAATAACGGGGTCAATCAATATTAAAAACATCAAATGTCGACTTTCCAGATTCACATCAAGAAATGTGAATGTGTGTATGTGCTGATTTAGAATTTTGGATTCAAGGATGAATTACATCGCATGAGCTCTGTGTATATTGATTGAAAAAGTAATGTAATAATTCTTTTATCAAAGCTTACAACTCCCTTGATGAGAGTGAAGCCTAGTTGCTGCTAGTCGCTATGATAATACTGACTAGTGGCTGGCAAATATTCTACATGCGCAATTTATGATAACTTTACTGTGAGAAATGAGTGTAATGTCACATATTGGCCTACTATACATGACATTTTAACATGTGTGAAAGATCACTTTTGTGGGATTTATGAAAATTTAGAGCGACGGCACTGCTTGGAAATGATGTATTAAGAAAGAATATGGACTTTTTATCGGTCGCTGTAACAGTCTTCATGATAATATTTAATTGACAGGAAGACTAGTTGAATACATGCACCTATATGACCTCCTTACTTTTCGAGGGATATGATTTATTGTCACCCTCATATGAAAAATGATCATAAAATTGATAGTAACAATTTATCCTATATTGAAGTCATTGACAAAGCATTATGTGCGGTTTGTTCATGTACATAATGTTTTAAGGAAGCATCAAAGAATTTTGTCTCGAACCTGAAAATGATGACTTGGTTGTATTTGCTAATTTCAAGCATTCCAATTGAAGCAACTTTTTACATATCTAGTGAAATCTTGTCGTTAGAGGGTATGCTTGTACTTGTGTGCACTTGGTTTATCAATTTCTATCATGCTTATATTGTTTTACAGTACATGTGGAATATATTTAACTAAAACCTGACGTTTCTGCACGAGTGAACGACACAATGAGTCCTTTTTCGAACTACTTCATTTTCAATGGTTCTACAAAATGACTTATGATGAATTGACAATTATTTACACTCGTATATAAAACATAGTTCTATGCTCTATAAATGTTCAAGTAATTGCGTGTTTTAATCCATTCGCACGTAATTAGACGTGATTTATAATAAAGACCGCACCAGTTTGCCACTTTTGATTAAATTGAAAATAGCGAATCTGTACAATTTTGTTGTATTATGGAAGTTAAAATGTACTCACAACGACAATCTTGAATCATTACAATTATAGAAAAGTAATTTTACATGCACACGTATATGCTCTTTATTTCATATCTGCAATAACGTTGAATTTATTGACAAATTTTATGTCTCTAACTTGATTTGTCTTGAAAAGTCATAAGTCAGATTTATGTCATCATATATCATCAGAATATACAAGCAATCAGGTAAAATATTTGCAGAATCAGCTCCATGGAGAAGTACGAAAATCTTGGATTGGTGGGAGAGGGGAGCTATGGTATGGTTATGAAATGTCGACATAAGGAAACTGGACAGCTAGTAGCAATCAAGAAATTTCTTGAAAGTGAAGATGATCGCCTTGTAAAGAAGATTGCTATGCGAGAAATTCGGCTGCTGAAAGTGAGTCCTTTAAAAGTAATGTTTTAAATATTGACTCGGATATTGTAACCTTGCAGCCAGGATTTGTACAAAATACAAAAGCCCACCCAGCTGTTTGGGTTTTTGATCCAGCGATTGAGCTGAGTTTTGTGGCTTTGAATTGCGGGCACTAAATAAGTCTTTGATCTGTATTATATAATGTCTTTTACCTGAGGGTTACCGTTAGGCCTATATTTTTGGTTTCCCTGTCATTCGGAACTTCACTAGTCGTGAAATCGGACTATTCACCTCTATTTTTAGTAGTGTCGTTTCCTTAACCCCAATACTACTTCTCATATTCGTTTTGGTGCACCAGAGAATATTTCTTAGCTCTATTCACAGCTCCTGTCAAGTAAACTTGATTAGGTATGGAATTGGCCTACATTTTACTCATCTATGTTTGGTTGTCATTTCTGTAGTTAAAAATTGAATAATTTTAACGCTCATTCTGTCTATAAAAAAGTACTGTATTCGCAAATTTACTTTACAAGATCACACCAAGCAAAATTAGTGAAGGTGAAACGACCGTTGCCATGATTATAGGAAACGACCGTTACCAAGATTTAGCTTCTTAAGGAAAAATCTGCTGATTGACATTAGGTGAACTTTTTGTGTCCCAGTGTTCATTTGTTAATCATGAATAACTTGAGGTACGATATACAATATTCATAAATACCAGATCAAATTGCTAACGGTCGTTTCATATGCTGATACTTTTTTTAGACTCCGAGTGCACCATGATAGCTATTTCACAAATGAAATCTAACTTCTAATAGCAAATTTGCAACGATTGAGCTCCTGTGACTGTTGTATTTTATCTTTTCAGCAACTTCGACATGCGAATCTTGTGAATCTTCTAGAGGTATTTCGAAGGAAAAAGCGCCTTTATCTAGTATTCGAGTTCGTCGATCACACAGTATTAGACGATTTAGAGAGATATCCACATGGACTCGATGAAACGACTTGCAAGAGGATTCTGTATCAAGTATTACGTGGAATTGAGTTTTGCCATATGCACAACGTAAGTGCCATCTGCAAATTCGGCGAGTATCTGGAGTTTTTGTGTTTGTTCAATTGTAATTTGATACATAATCTACTAGGACTTTTTAGCTGATTTACTGAAGAGGCATCGCAGCAGTACTTTGCATTCAAAAGTTCATCAAATGCAACAACGAGTTGCAGTTGTAATTAAATATGTTACGGACGTTTTTATCTAATTTTATTTAAGCCATAAGCCTACCTAATTAATAAAAACAGTGACTTTTGCGAGACAGCTGTTAATGACTTGAGCTTGTGGTCTTTCGGTCATTTTGGTTGTTTTCCTGCCAAGGTTATTAGAATTCGGCCGGATGGACGCTCAGATTTAAAGCATCATTAAGCGTCAGTAAAATTGGAAAGTATTTCAAGCTACATTTTCTTTCAATGCAAAATCATAATTTGCATACATTTGAGAATGGCATGACTCAAAAAAACTTACAATGTTATTTTAAGCTGATGTTTGATGTTTATCTTTGATGGTGTATTTATCAAGTTTCTGTATTTTGAAGGCATCCCAGCAACCCTACTTTTCTGGATTTCCCCTACTTCTTTTACTATATTCCCCACTTCAATGAGATCTCCCTCATTCTGAGCTTTTTTAATTTTGCTGATTCTTATCCCAAATATGTAGGCCTATTTGACAAAATGTTCAATATTCAGATATGTATATGTAGGTACACTGTAGCAAATTTTTCTGCTAAGTGTCATAACATTTCAGGCAATGTCAATGGCCAACTTGGGGTTTTATGGTGAACTTCATGAGTTGTAGTATTTGGCATAACCGCAGAAATATGGCTCACCACGTTGCAAGTAAACCCAAATATAGGGAAACATTTTGCAGCTGATTATATCACTGTCGTACATGGCTGTTTTGAACACTTCATCTATGACAAGAATTATGCTACCCATCAAAGTTCTCACACTTTGGCTTAATTCCAATATTATTTGTGAAATAGCACATCTTCTGTGTCAAGATAATCTTCGATGGACCTAGTAGACAATACAATTATGTTACCAGAGAATGTGGATCCTGAACAGTGTGTTTGATACTATAAACACATTTCAAGGTTCTTTTACAGACTTTTACAAAATTGCAAAGATTACATGTATAGTTTTATATCGATGTCATGTCTACACTGGTAATTCTAAATCGAAGACAGCATATATGTCTACACCGAGCCGTATGTGAGAGACGTAAAGTAAAGCTCCTAGATATAACGCTAATACAGGGTGGCGGCCGAACCCTGAATCGCCTTAAATTTGAGCGAAGGCTTAGCCCTTAAATAGCCCTGGAATGCCATTTTGTGATTTTTTACCAGTCAGTTAAATGATCATAATGTCTGTTTCAATTGCTATTAACATGACTTTTATTAAGCCCACCGTTTCCATAAAATTTCTTAGAATCTTGGTTGAAATAACCAATATGTTTGCACAACATCTGGATGAAATATTCATGACTTCATATGTTTGCTTCGTTTCCATATGATTGCCAATAATTATATCTGTTAGGCGATAGTTAAGTCGTTGACGCGTCGCCTATAGTGAAATCGCTAAGGATAAAATTTTGCAAATCAGTAATGTTGCATCTTACAAAAGGAATTTGTGGCTATTCACATCGAAGTTGTTAGGTTGACTATACATAAATTGATTCTTACATGCAAGTACAAACTCCCAATCAATCGACAGGGATCGGCAAAAAAATTGTTTTTGTTTTTGTGTTTCTTAACGTGCTTACATGCCATTTTTCAACGGACTCGTAATAAGTCTAAATAAAAGGCCTAACTAAGTTCTAAATAGCAAATCGAATAAATTTTGCTAGACTACACCATATGTCTAGAAATAAGGCCTAGCTATTTAAGACCTGGATGCATGTGTTTGACCGGTTTACCGCGATATACATACACGTATGTGCATCTTAACGCACAACGCATTACTATTCGACGGTAAAATAATGCATTTCAAGCGTGCGGGATTGGCTGACAGCCTATTAAAATTTGATGATATTTATATTGCTAAGCCTATTTATTACTGTTGAAGGTAATCAGAACCATAAAAATGTTTCGAATTAACTTAGTTAAGTCACACACATAGTCGGTTAGCTACTTTTTTTAAACACGCACAAACGACCAGGTCTTCATTTAGTTGTAGCCCGTGAGATTTTGTGAGATCTGAATGATTTTACAACGATAGAAGGATTCTTTTTTCGTGCTTTCTAATGGCCACAAGACATTTTGTTTTCATCAGCTGATTCATATAATTTTTGATGTTAGTCAGTTTTTCAGACTTCAACTTTCAAGCATGCAAGGCTGAAGTAGCAGATTGCAATTTATTGTATTGCATTTTTAATTTTTTTCTGCATGTTGTAAATTTTATTTCAATAAACACCAATTACAATAAACGTGACGGAATTGATTATACAATGCGGAGAAGTAACCAGATAAAGAAACGTGGTTTAATCCGATAGTTTAATCCAATGCAGAGGTAGCATTGCCGCGTGGCTTCGCACTCGCTGAATCAAGAAAGATCAAGACATTGCTTCAGAATTCGATGCCTGAATTTGCCGAATTCTACCTGAATTATTCTAGCTGACTGCTCGAAACATCAGACACAAATTTCATGACTGACAGTTGTCATGCGCCCATTGTTTCTAAGGAAGCTGATGAAAGAATATGATAGGCTAATTGAGAATTCTTCTGGCGGTTACGGTCTTCGTCCATTGTGGCTACGCATTTCAAAATGTCGCGCTCCAAAATGCAGTTTGTTGCTTCAACTTGGCATGTTTGAAAATTAAAGTCTGAAAAATCGGTTAAATACAGCTTCAGAGAATTCTATGAATCAGATGATAAAAATGAAGTATTTTGTGATCGTTGGAAAGTTCAGAAAGTGAATTTTTCTATTGATGTGAAATCATTCAGATCCCACGCGTAGTTCACTTGCTGCCGACCATTGAGGCAAGTATGCATTTATAATCTTAAGAACCACCACTTACAGAATTTACTCGTAAAAAAATTGAAAACTGAGCTCGATGGGGTCAGATGTCATTCACGTCAAAATTCGGTAGCAAAATTCAAACAGGAAATGCCTCAGATTTTATGATAAGAATAGATTAAAGAAGCGTCCAGATAATTTTTGAGCGGTGGGGCCTATAATCATATGTGGTTAAACACATCTTAATAATATAGTTATATCTGAAAAACATATCTGGTCAAAATATAAAATATCGCGGAAATTCGATGAAATAGCCCGGGAATTTGAAGCTTGAAATCTGGCCGGCAGCCTGCTAATATTCATATCAAATATTGAGCAGCCAAACATAAATAAATTAGGCTATCATTGAAGTAGCGTCGAGTAATACATGTAATTTAAACTGACCAGATATCTGAATATGTGAAAAAGCATAATACTTCCTCTTTTATTACTTCACTGGCGGAAAAACCGGCCAATTATTGCTTTTTCTGAGGCGGCCGGCTTGTGGTCGGTTTTTAAATTAATTATTTCTGAAAGCTAGTGCTTGAAGGCCCAAAAAAAATCGGGCAATTATTTCTTCACTACTCTTTTCTATTGCAGTACTTAGAGCAGCAACAACTGCCATAAGTGCCTTGTGAATAACCTACAGCTTTTCTTTAGACTAGAGAACTGCTATTGAGCACGAATTTCAATGTGAAGCGTGTCAATTTCATTGAAAATCACGAATCAAGTAAAATGAGTCATCTGAAGACGTCCCCCGGGCGCCTAGCCATATTCTCTAAAAAGCTCCTACTCAGGATGACGTTGAGTGAACATTTTGCTAACTGGGAAAATGTATAGTAATTAGTATTGATTCTATGGAGACCTCGACCTCCGAAGACGAAGATGTGGAAGAACGAAACAACTACCGAGAGGCAATAAGGATAGTATACGGACTGAGGCCCCAAAACGGTGAATAAATCACCATTAGTGCAAATAATAGACAAGTTTCGTGCCCATTGTGGCACATCTAGTGTTTCATCATAGTGTAGTTATTGTTTCTGAGATTGTTGAAAGACAGTAAATAGTAATTATCAGACAAATTGGCTTTCATGAAAATTAGCCGTCTAATACTCGTAGCTATTTTATTTTTCCAAGGTACCCGACCGACGGCCGGTTTCTAAATTAATTCTCTTTCGAAACAGTCGCCTTCCGACGTCCAGTTTTTTTTCGGCAGCACAGTCACTTCTATCTGTTGTCCAATTCGTTTAGCGATTATCTGGTAGACGTTAATTTTCTCATGATGTTATCCAACTTAATGCGAGTCGATGCCTTTTTTTCATTGCTGTTTAATTTGAAGAATATCGCAATGAAATAAAGGACATCATGACAGGTACCAATAAATTGGCTTAGGCTTTGAATAAACACATTGTAAACCATGTACCATGCAATAGGTCTTAAGCATATATGCATAAGTTAGGCTTAAACACGCAATCCTGAACAATTTGCTTTTTTGAATTAATTCTAAGTAATGAAGATGAAAAAACAGAATCTGGAATATTTGAAAATCATAAAAGTAGCTGATGTATGAAATATTAGCCTTTATCTAATCCTGTTTCGAAACATTATCCTTACTTTTGACGGAAGTGCGCTGGGATGCCTGATGTTGGTGAAATGTTGTTTCACATCAAACAAAACTTGAGGCGTGCATACAAGTACATACTGCACATCATGGCAGGCTATACAACTGTCCTGGCTAAATTCTCAGATATCAATCATTACAAAAGTATAATTGTGATTAAAGAAAGAAATCTGCAGTAAAAACCTTCGAACCATGTGGTTTGACTCCATCCTAATCAATTATTATATTCCTCGTGATGATTAATCATTTTTGGAGATTGTCACTTAAACTTGCTTAAAATATGCTGGTTGACTAAATCAAATGCACTTTTTGATGATACTTAAAAAATGAATCGTCAAAAGTCGAGTGAGATTTTGATGACTCCCTCTCCGTTGTACAAGAGACACATCGCCAATGCTGACCAGTTGGATGCCCTTCACTTAAGGTACTGTTAAGCGTCCGATAACCCGCTTACAGATGGCTGGGCTCTACGCAACAAATTTGCTGATGTTGAGTTGCGTGGATTACAAATGTGCGGGGCCGACATTAGCAATGCAGGAGACGGATCTATACAGGATTGAAAGCGCTTGTACTAGTACTTGTTGTGCTTATTATTTATTAAACTCTGCGCTGTTGTAAGTATGTGGCTCGTAATCATAGCAATAATTATAATCGTATTAATACTGTTATTATTCAGTATTTATTTATCTCTGCAAAATCTCAACTATCAATATTTCTGTAGTTGACCAAACGACGGGAGAGCATTGCGTGAAGCTGGTTAATATCAGAGGTTATAGAAATTCCTTTTTATGCTTAAGATCGATATCGACCACTATATTGTTAAAAACGGTATACATTTGAGTTATTCGACGACTCGCGTCTTCAAGAGTCAGTGAGAAGTCTGATATCAATTTCTTGTTTTGGTTTGATTGATAACTCATTATAATTAAAGAGATGCACGGAAAGTCTGAATGGGATTTCATTTCTTCTTGCACGTCTCCACCACGCAGAATTGCCACATTTTAGAACAATACAGCTTAACACATAGATGACCATTGAATGGAGTAAAAAGTACCTTTATGCAGTGTACTCTGGATAAGCAAGAGAGAAATCCGGAAAAGTTATCTGTTTAAACTGGAGAAGATAGTACATGGACTTCATGCGATATATTACTTTAATGGATAATTAATTTTAATTTCTGTCCGTAGTGTCTATCGTCTATGTTCCTAGTGAAAGACTGTTGATATTTACAATTTTACTCTTTAACATTCATCTATCACAGCAGTGCGGTGAGAGTCATTTTGAACTTCATATCTCCGAAGAGTCTTGGTGTCAGAGTGAAATATTTTTACATCTCCTTCATCCCTTTGAAATGCGAGCATCATAGTGCGTCGTGCATTGAATGTCAAAGAGGGGAATGAATTCCTCTAATAAACTTGTGTCTTCCCTCCAACCAAATAGCAAATACAATTTACTCATTGAGATGTTTTTTTTAAATTGGGTCTTAAGATGGTAATTATCTTCGGTTTATGAACTTAGTATAGCTTATTTATATGAATGGAATGGCTGAGGACACAAGGAGGCCTATGTAAAGTGATGTATTTACAGATGCGATTGCACACTCATAATGTTAGATTGCGTATTCATATCAAGCAAGTTTCGAGAAAATTCATATATTTATATTCCTATTAAAAGGATAAATGATCTTCTTCAATGAAATACTCGTAAGCTGTCTATAGAGGTGTGTAGGACTAGGGTGTTCTAAAATGTCAGTTGTTTACGATATGGATGGCTCCTTATACGTCGGAAGGTGGAATTCAGTGTGCTTTACTTCTTTCAGATTTTCATTGTGTTCTTTTGTGTCTTCTGTAAGGTTATCGCAAATACTGGGATAATCGTCGGTTGGAGATTCTCATGTGTGTTTTTTCATTACAAATTTACAATGGTATGAAAGGGGATCTTTAATTTTGGAATAGGTAAAGAAAAAGTCAGTAGATGATAACAATATCTCAAACGAGATTGCATCTTATGTTCTCAAGACAATTATTTACAGGAAGTTGATCAGAAGCGTGAAAGAACCTGAACAGAAGTCAGAAAGGTGGGAAGAAAATTATTGTACGAGTAGATTAAACGCGCTTTGTCTAAAGTCTTCCGTGAAAAGATGTTTGATAGAGTCAATGCATGATGTACATATGTATGTAATGTGTTAATGTTGCAATAGTCGTCACACACCAAAATACCCCGGAGAATGCAATACTGCACAACATGCAACAACGTAAGCGGAGACCCCCTGCGATTTTCGACTCTTTCGCATAAAGCCTTATTTAAAGCAATACGGCTTTATACGTATCTCCACACGCACAAAAGGCAGCGGTTGTAAAAAAAACTCGTGAGATCTGTCGGAAACAAATACTTGAAAGGTTTTATGTCTGACTTGGAAGAGCAAGTCTATGAATTATAAATGAGACATCATAATTTGAACTCAATAGACAGATATTTACAGCCGCAACCTACCAACATCTTTAGGAGAAAAATGAGGAATTAAATTTATGAAATAAAATGGAAACTCATTCGGTAAGTTCAGCTTACTTGTAATTTGAACTTATACTAGGGATTAATCGACTAGTAGATATCAATACCTGGCCGGAGTAGGATATTGCCGAATACCGGATTGTGGACTCGGGGGGCACCAGCTGTAAAGTTAGATAATCTAATTGACTAGACCATATAATATGGCAATATCACAATGTACTTTCGATTAGGAGTGCACCGAATTTGAAGAATAAAACGAATCTTCATGCGTAGGATAGCTTTATTCAATAACTGCATGCTCTGCAGTTAAAGGCGATTAAATCCACATGATGCGGATGCAGTGTTATGGATTAGTTTAACTTAATTTCAGCAGTTTGACTGTGAATGACTTTACTCCGGACTGATAGCCGCAGAATCGACAGTCGACGACAAGGGACTGGACTAGTTAAGCTACACGACCCTTCAAATGTTCCTCTTCTATCAGGTCCACCATAACCAAGCCAATTGGGATAGGTGATCACTATGAAGCCTGAGAAAACCGTGATGGTATTTGGAGAAAATGGAGATATTACATAATTTTGAGAATTTCGATCTTGTCTCAATAGAATATATGTTATTCATCATTGCTTTTCATTATCCCAATTTATGTTATTTTCATTCGAGACCCGTTTGTCTTTCATTTAGGATCCAAATCATTATCGCTGAAAATTCATCTTCCGCCAATCATTAGTTATTGTTGGGCTTACGATAGAGAGATGCGAAGACTAGAGAATCCACTATTCTTCGAACAACTATTGACAGAGAAGAGGTCGAAAGCATACACATTAAAAATCCTATCAAATCAAATGCAAAATCAAATGATTATCGGTACTTTAGCTTATAGGAGCATGTGCTGAAGCTGACAACTAGACACTTCTGTTGCTTTTCATAGCAGGCTACAGGCCTATAAGTAAGCATCTCGTATCATGGAATGCTGCCTAACCTGGAATTGAGATGATTACATTCCTATAATCTCATTAATAGCCCTGTATCTAAACAGCATTCATTTTTCTCAATGTCATTTTGAATGTGCTGGATATTTTTTGTTTTGTCCTCAGTGTGGTGAACTTACTGTCACAATACGACTATGGTCTATTATTCGGCATTATCAGACCGGATGTTTAAAAAAAGCACCGGGGATCCGGCCGGAGCTGGATATCCGTTTCATCTCTCTTTTATACTATTTACAACTTGATCTCTGACATCTTTAAATGACATATTATGCGAAAAAACAAATGCATGTTTTTCGGTGAAAATTATGCAGTCATCCGAATGTTTAAAATTCGTTTCCTGTTAATTACTACGCATTGTTTGATAAGAAAAATGACTAATACGAAAAAACAAGAAGCAAATTATCAGAAAATTCTCTCTTGTTGTAGATTGTTCATCGGGATGTTAAACCAGAGAACATATTGGTTAGTCGGAAAGGCGTCGTAAAACTGTGCGATTTCGGTTTTGCTCGTACTTTAGCGGCGGCTGGAGAGGCCTACACAGATTATGTAGCCACACGATGGTATCGCGCTCCTGAATTGCTCGTCGGAGATACGAAATATGGCCGGTAAGGTTTGGAAATAATTTAACACGTTGTTTTAGTGTATAAGTCAGTGTTAATTCATGTTCATGATGCACAAGTCCTATTTCAGTCTACGCACATACTCACTTAATACGAGCGTGCTGTCTACTTGGTATAGGATCTGTACATGTATGTCATAAATTTATACCGGTGTTGCTAAGTTTGAATTTTAATATGCTCAATGTGACATCGCGCATTTTACTATCATTATTCTGTTAAGACAATATTAAGCATGTATTATTGAACCTGTATATGCCACTATCATGTTATAAAACTGCGTTGAAGTAGCTACATCTGGAATATTATGAAAAGGAATTAAACTTAAGATTAAAGGGTACGTACTCGTGCGTAAATAACGGCATCTTTCTGTTCTGTGCCCAAGGCGAACTGACACTGCAATCTTCATGATTATTAGCCTCACGGCAAAGCCAGGATAAACAAACGCAGAGCAGGCTGTTGTGCGGTCTTCCAGCTTGTTCAGCCATTCTAGATATTTTAAGCTAGTTTGGGCCATTCCAAGCCGTACTGACGAGCCCTTGTGCAGCGTCTACGGCTGCCAGGGAATTTTCGTGCCTAATTTGTTCAAGTCTGAGGACATCTTTCTATTCTATGCCCAGGCGAACCGGCACTCTGCTTGCTTTAATAACATCGTATTTGCAATAATGCGTAAATATGACAGGACATCCTTTTCCAATATGTCAAGTTATCATTTGCACTTAAGTCTACATTTTCGAATAAATCTTAAAGGAAATGTGTACCTCACTCTTCTCAACTATCCTAGATTTTTGATGAATATTGGTCTTGGATCTTGGTATTCACCCGCTATTGAATCTTAGATTCAACTTGGACCATGATTTGACCCACTCATGCAGTCGGTCATGATAATGCCACTTTTTGGAGTGACCCAAAAGTAGATCTGAAGTCTGGAATATATTCTTATAATTCAGTTTCCACTCTTGTCGCAACTTGCGCTTCAGTGTCTTATGAGCATCATCCTTCTGCATAGTCAGTAAAAGTTGTTTCTGTATTCTCGTAGACATGATAGCATCATCGTGCATTTGTTGTAGTCTCAGGTTTCAGTTTGTGATAAGAACCTCTTGCAGAACTTGCTTTCACCTCTTCTGAAATGATTTTGTGAAGCAGATCTTCCTGGTTCTGGATAGCGGAAATGGCAGTTTTTCGCTAAATATACATCGTTAAACATTGAACTCCTTTGAACAGGCACAAAAAACTTCCGATTTATTGTCACACGTAACCGAAGACTTGCCTGAATCCAATGATCTAGCTGTATTAATATCATCACATACAATGAAGATAACAAGTAGAGATGCTGAATGTCAATCTTCATCAATCATTTCAGGGAGGTTGACATCTGGGCAATCGGATGTCTGCTGGCTGAGATGCTGACTGGTGAGCCGTTGTTCCCTGGGGATTCAGATCTAGATCAGCTGTTTCACATCGTGAAATGTTTCGGTAAGTTATTTTGCATTTTTAATACCGCAACGTTTCTATCATTCCGCTAACAAGATAAATAAGATAAATAAATTATTATAAAACCAATCCACAAGATCGGTCTCTATAACTTTATCTTCAGTTCGTCAAAACTTCGAAAGTTCTTGCAGTAAATTTTTGATTTCAGAAGATCCGATAATCCGAATTCTATCGGAGAAAGATCAGGAGAATAGCATGACTAAACAAAATCACCTCCCCGTAAAATGTCACGTGAAGTAAAAACGCTCTTCAAAAAAATCCTTGTTTGCAAAATGATGTGTGTCCTCACTCCGTCAAGTTGAAAAATATTTTTCGAGATAATTGGGCAATAGATTTCTTTTTGAGCTAATTATATGCTGATAATTATTCACTAAAAGCAAAATGGCGCATAAATCCTACGAGCCCTCTATAGTTACACACGATCCCAAAATCTGGTTACAGACGCAATTTAAAGCAAGAAATTAGAAAAAAAGTGAAATCAATTTTTATGAGTAACGTTTATTCTGATCTTGTGATTAAGAAAGCTTTTGAACAAGTTGATATGAAAATGTCTAATCCACAAAACAACTTGAGGAATGACCGAAGAACAACAAGCTTAACAACTTTTTTTGAAAGCTTCCTTGCAAAAGAAACACATTCAAATAAGTGAACAAGAAATCCTATCAAATCAACCATTAGCTAAAGAAAGTCAAGAATAAAAACTGTATACATTAAACTGAAAACACAAAATATATTTAGAAACAAGGATCTCATCAAATTCGGAGAATCTTCCTATTTAGTGTATTCGTGTCAGTGTGAACACTGCTCTCACTGCTACATCGGAGAAATGTGCAGAAAAGGAAGAATAAGCAATTCAGACGCAATCCTCCATCTGAAATATCTAGTATGTACATCCTCCAGCAGCCAAAAATTCAAAAATCGTAATAATAAAGAACAGTAGAGACACTGATTACCAAAGGGTATGATGGATCATTAATGAACAATGATACAACATCAGTCATGCTCATAGCTGTTTTATTTAGCTGCTATTTTTCTTTTTAATTGCAATCATTATTTTTGTTAGAAAAATAGGTTATTCAGTATTTGTATTAAGCACATAACAAGATCATAGAATATTTAAGAGATCAAGATTGAGTTTGAAATTCAGATTATGCTCATAAGTTGATGATGATGGTTCATGATGTTGATCACATCGACTGAAACATGTTTGGTATTGAAAAGAAATTCTCATAATGCTGTCTCTTTTTCCTTTCATTTGAGGGAATGCAAAGTTTTCAATCATTTCACGATATGAATCGGAAGTAAAGTTCTAGATAACTTGAACTTTCCTAAAATAAGACAACCTACCCGCACTATTAGCTTGGAAGTGTTTTTGGAAAATTCGCGATGCAGTTGACTTGTATTCAGTCTTGAAGCAACTTGGTTCAGGCATTTCACATCACGAAAGTCTGTAATTTTGCTTGTCAATACCTGGAATCAGATTAAATGGTACCTCGTCTGTCTATAGAGCGTCATCACTATAATCGATTCCACATAACTTTTACGTACACTTTGACAATACTCTAAATGTTCCTCTCGGTTATGCTCTACAAACATATTACAGTTCAAATTTTCAACAGAGTTACGTGGACATCTATTCTTAAGATGTCCTGTGCATTGAATCCATTCATGCCTGTTTGTTGATGCTGAAATCGAGTGCAGCTTGAGAAGGACGCTTTTCATTCATTGAAAGGATTTTCTCATTGTCCTCATCACTCCCCTTTTTCAAGAAGTTTCTCGATGTTAATGATTCCAATTATAAAATGTTATCATTTATTCTTTCCACAGAGCTGCACATGGGCTCTCTTTATTTCAGCAGCAGTTTGATAAATAAAAGCAGGTATATACAAAGCGTCTGACGTTTAAAACGCTTGTCCGTCTTCTGGGGATTTCTCGATTAAATAAACAAAATGATTTCTGCTTTTATGAATATATAGGAACAGGATTTAATGAAATCAGAAGTTCGTCATTTCACAAGTGTATATGCTATGATACAGATGTTTAATGTACCTAGCCTACATCAAGTCGGTCTCAGTAATAAAGAGGTAAATCATATTTTTACTTTTTGAAATCATCAAATTTTCTTTTTTTAACGTTAATATAGGTGATGTTTTTTTGAAATATTTATCAGGTATTTAGATCTGTGAAGCTGATGAATGTAATCAGTAAGTTTTCGAAAGACAGGCATAGCGAAGCGCATTACTGGAAGAGGCACCAAATTATTTCTAACAATTTCAGGAATGAAATACTTGTGGTTTTTGAAATACTCGGCCGGATTTCTTGTAGAGTACGGGTTGAGCCGGTCCAATGCACTTTTAATTGTGATGTTTAAAGATGTATCTTGTGCTGCTAAATAAGTGAATTTCACCAATATCCAGGGATTGGATTTCAGACTCATTCCCTTCTGCGACTTCTCCCTTAATAGGGCAGATAAAAGTGGGATGTAGAACCGTATTATTCTGTGATATTAACTTAACACAGTAGACATCACACCTACCCCTATTCAACTTACAGCCATCGAACCGATCAAATCATTAATGCATACTCATGAAAAGAAATATGTGCGATCATCATTGTCATTTGATAAGAGTACTCAATGTTGGTCGAAATTTATGTTCAGTGCTTTAGTAGAAGGACGATCACGCTGTTGACAGTTGATTGTGTCTTTGAAAATTCGGACATATTTTTGACATCATTATATTTCATGGTTTTTACTGACAATGTAGATTACATTACAATGTGCGTGCTATTGAATGCATAAAGTTTGTTATAAAAAGGAGCTCAATGTTTTTATCGGTCGACGGACTGAAAACACCAACCTAGAACATTATTATAAAAATAATGGTAAAGAATTTCATCGGATAGGATTGAGTATGAGTGTTTTATTGTGCTATTATGGATCATGAAGTAAGAAGGAATTATTCGATCGATTTATATGTCCCTCGCAGAAGCTTAGCAATGCATATGTACATGTGTTCTGCTGTGTTAAAGATTCAATATTACATTTGCTTTTTATCTATCTTCAAGTCGATAGGTGCACGACATTTATCAATTTCATGTGAATGATAGATAACCTGATTGTGATACAAAATGTATAGTCCCCATGACTTATTTTCAGAAAATGTATCCATTTATAAGCATGAAGAAATTATACATGCAGTAAATGGAGGTATTATCATCGTGAGACTGATTCAAGAGAAACTTTCTGAAAGACAGCAGTACTTTTCAATCCTCAAATGCGCTCGTCAGACCAAATAATCGATTCGAAGTCCAAAGTGAAGACGACCCAGCATTTTTTACCTGTCTTGACTGACGGTCTTCGGATGTGATTTGGCTAATTAACCTCGCAGACATTCTCGAAAATATGTTTGGATGCTTCCTGTTGCTACAGCTTGGATTACGAGACAGATTGTGTATTGAAATCATTTGTAATATATGAAAATAAGCTGTAAATTAACTCAGAGGAACGTTGGCAACAATAGATGTATGCAAAGAAAGTGGCAGCGCTGGAATTAATTGTCAATGCAGAGGAACAACAACCTTCAAAGGTCATTCAGAGCTGTAATCCGTGATTAATGAGAATAATAGTCAGAACAGCTGGTAACGATGATAAATTAATCATGATATTTGTTAACGTGACCTTCTCGTCTCGAAATATTTTCTTGGTCATTGAACAACAGATCAATGTTTACAGTGGAATGTCCTTCACTATTTCAGGTAATCTGACCCAACGATATCGAGAGATCTTCCTCCGAAATCCCCTTTACGTTGGTATGAAGGTACCCGAAGTACGCGATGTGGAGCCGTTAGAAAAACGACTGTCTAGAGTGTCGCGTCCTGCTATGGATTTTATGAAGGTAAGTAGTAGGTGCATTTTATGCACAAACATTTATTGTTATGTTGTATTCATATCAAAGTTCCATTTGAAACCTGGGGTTCTATTTCGCGTCGAAATTCGCAAGACAAGATAATTAATTTCCATTAAAATGTTTTGTTTTATTATTAATTGTTTTTTACACATTGTAGTATTGCCAGCACACTTAAGTTCTTATGACAAGCTTCGCATGAGATACTATCTTAGTTTATATATTTGTTTCATCACTTCCGCGAAACAAGAGTTGTGCTTACAATAAGAAGCTAATTAAAACTTGCGTCTCGATTTGTCATGTGTGCACCTAGGTCGATAAGAATTCAAGTGCACAATATAAAATTTGAATGACTTAACATGAAGATTATAAAAATCTTATCTTATTATTAATCTTGCGATATGTAATCGCATGTCGGCACATGTTTCATTTAAATATCGAATAGATAATGCAATGCAGTTACCACAGTAGTCCCCGCTTTTATATCATCACCTTCCAACCTTCCTTTGATGTTTGAGATGCTGTAGATCGCCTTGGTATAATTGCGACACTGCTTCGGGGGAGAGTGTCCGACTTAGCATCTGGATGCTTAATGTGCACACTTCTTCGGCATTTTCATTATTCAAATGCAGCTGATGCAATGATTTCTGCTACATTTGTTTGACAACCGATCTAGAACAAAGATGAAACAATTTATGGAAGATCATTTGACATCATTCTTGACCGGAGGTGAGGAAAAAAATTTCGCACTGCTTCGATGGATGCCGTTCCATAAGACAACGTGACTCGGCTTCATGCGAACGCGAAGGTTTTGTTTGAGGCATTTTAATTAAGGAATCAGGACAAAGCTTCGGTTGAGTTAGATGCAGCCGATTTATAGACACCTTCTGATTCTTCATTTTGATTAATAATGTCAAGCATTTATAATGAGTTATTCATAGCATTCATTCAGAACCTAATTATCAACGCTTAACTATCAGACTTTGCGTATACTATTAAATATCATTCATGTTCGGGAGTGGTATTGAAACACTGATTGTATTAAAATGTAAGCATTACCTCTAAATACAATGCAAAGAGAAGTGTATCCTGACTATATTGCTAAAACGAATGGTTGAATACTTACGATATTTAGACTGACACATGATTCATTGCTACACCGACTTGGTAAGTTGCTTTTGCTCCCCAATTTGTGCTGTCACGAAGAGTTTTATTCAAAATACAATATAGTCGGTATTGAAATCTTTTGTTCCTTCATGCCTTCAGCACATCAACTTCATTCTTCAGAACGTTGTTACGTCGTCACCTAGACTATTTGCATGCCATCATAAAAGATGGTAATATGTCATATTGGATTAACTAATTCTTTTTGAAATCATTGGTTAGCGAAGATGATATGCTAGATATAGGCGCCCATTGTGATTTTGCCCACTGATACTAATTGCCGATTGTTACTTCATTACCTGTCCATCTTCATCTCTCAATCAAACACCAATTGCCGGTATTTTGTAATTTATGAAGTGACCAGATTGGACTATCATATACACGATGGTACTGACCTCCTATTGCGACAGTTACAAGAGTTCACTAAAGTCAGTGCTGCTGCTGCAGTCGCACATCGCATGATTTAAATTGCCGGAAAATTTGATAACCACAATTAAATGTTGATGCATAGAATCAATATTTGTTTCATACTAGCTGTAGAGGTGGAATTACTATCTCAATTTTGGTTCATTTATGAATTATAGGTGTAGCTTAGTGGAATGCAAAAGGCGCAAACTAAAATTTTTTGGTTGCTATTTTTAAAGAGATTAACTCAGTCTAATGTGCGTATAATGCGCTTCTTCATACATCGTGCGTTCCTTGCCTGATAGCATGATATATAATTTCCTCTGGTAGTAAATATTGTTGTTCGATTATTTGAATACGTGTGATTTATACCATCTGTCTACATCTGAGTCTTAAAATCTTCTACATCAAATCGCAATATCATAACAAGACACAAATTTCTATTTCTGTTATTTTTGAAAACATGTGCAGGAATACGATGATGCTACTTTCGAAGGCTATAGTCCCGCCAACTGCGCGATTGTCTGCAGCGAACGCGGCGGAAAATTACTTTCACAGAATGATGCACACTATTGGGCTACTACGAATCTCTCTGTGAGTCTGTCGAGTTCTATCATGCAGTATTTAGGAAAACAGATGCAAATCCAATGGAAGCAGACTGCGTTTTCTCTGATTAAGTGAATCCAGAACCATGAAGTAAAGTACTGAATCTAGAGCCATTACTTTGTCATGAAATTTGTTTCTTCAACTATGATTGCGTTTAATTTGTTTCGAAAAAAACTTTCAAAATAGCTTTTAAAGAATTCATTGGTTTTAACTTTCAAGCAGTGCCTTCAAGTGCTAAGTCTAAATGTCTGAGTGCTAGATGTATAAACTCTGAAGGAAATCATTTAGGAAAGAGAGTTTGACACAAGTAAGCTTGACCAACTGCAAGGCTAACTTTTTCAACCATGAACAAGTAAACGGCCAGTGTGCTAGTTACAGATTTTTGTTTTTTTATTTGCTGGAATTGATTTGAAATGCCATCATTTCTACTCGAGAAGGTAAATTAGACTCATGTTTTCGGATAGTCTACTCATTTATGGCATGCATTGATGGTTATTTGTAAAAATTATCACGCACATTGATAATTAAGGAACCTAAACAAAACTTAAGCACGAATGGTTTTAATAAACTATAATGTAATGACTAATTAAGCACTGAGAGCGCTTAAAACATGGCATTAAAAGTAGGTAATCGTGTGAGGTCGTTCAGTTTTATTACGAGTAAATGGCGTGAACGATAGCACAGGCGCGAAGCAATATCAGTTTACGCACTTTTTTTATCGTATAATAAAAGATCACTTACGCAAAATTTATTGATGGTGTACATACCAGATTTTTACTACCAAATAGTTTATTTTACTAAATATTTTACTAGAATACTACCAAACTAAGTTTGAAGCTGCTCCTCTATTCCAAATGTCACCTTCAAGCACTAAGATTGACAGGGAATCTATGGAGCGCCGCATCATAGCTTTACTGAAGCCAACCCTCAATGACCATTGATTTTGAATTTCAGTTTGATATTTTATTCTTATTTGTGTATATAGATGATTTTGAATATAATAAATTCATTCCCTTGACAAGCTTCCCAAGTTAGGGAGCGAAACCGGTCGGGAACATGAGAGATTTTTGAGTTTTCTTTGGGTCGATTATATATATATATATATATATATATATATATATATATATATATATATATATATATATATATATATATACAGGAAAGTTGTACATCATAACAAGCCCTATTCCTGCGGTGATCGGTATTGCAATCTTTGTCTCTCAGAGAAATATTTTATAGCCACTTCAAAAGAAAGCAATCTCCTCAATAAGAAAAATGAAATCGTCTCAAAGTGTAGACATCGAAGAAAATTTTTATTATCAAGCCTCAAGCCACAATCCACATCTATACCTTGAACATTTGAATTTCATAGTGTATCTTCAGTTTTTTCTGTAGAAATTTCTTCTTGTTCACTGCGGTCTGACGATCGGTTGTACTCCATCCGTGAAACTAATATAGTAACATGCAGTGAACTTAAAAACTTAAATACGATTTTTGAGTACCATTTAATTAAAACTCCGGCGCTTCGGAAGTCGACAGCTTCCATCTTCAGGGAATGAAAATTACACTGCTGGTACAAATTCAAATAACAACCTAAAGTCTTGCATATACCTATGGATAAACAGAGAAGTATCAGAAACCTAGATATTTACATAGCTTAAAATATATACAAATGAAGGGAAATATACTGTAAAGAATAAATGTTGAAGGAAGGAAATCAAAGTAATATCAGCCTTCGGGTCAAACCCTGGTCTTGTTTATTCAGAGGTGGCTGTTCGTTCTTAATTATTATTGCCTCTGCAAGCTCTAAATCTGCAAGCTTTTGAAACCGGGTCTTCATATTCTGAAAGATGCTCTTGTAGACTTTGTTTACTTGAGGATGACTGAGGAGATGCTGTTTAATCGCTCCGTTCTTACTTTGATTTCCTTCCTTCAACATTTATTCTTTACAGTATATTTCCCTTCATTTGTATATATTTTAAGCTATGTAAATATCTAGGTTTCTGATACTTCTCTGTTTATCCATAGGTATATGCAAGACTTTAGGTTGTTATTTGAATTTGTACTAGCAGTGTAATTTTCATTCCCTGAAGATGGAAGCTGTCGACTTCCGAAGCGCCGGAGTTTTAATTAAATGGTACTCAAAAATCGTATTTAAGTTTTGCAATCAAGAGACTAAATTACTTTATCGTGACGTAGAAAAATCTTATTTAAAATTATCAAAAATAGATTGCGACATTAGTTTTTGTGATTCATGTTTATATATATATATACTTGGGCAGCAATGCATTATTTTTGCAACAATCATCAAAGAGGTTGTCAGTCTGTAATTTATTGCATTTTGAAGGGACTTTTCTGTTTTTCTATAAATTTATTTTCCTTCGGTTGTTAAATGATTCAATGCAATTTTGGAATACCACTTTATTAAAAAAATAGAGGCTCAACGTTTCGGACGGTACACTGACCATTTTCAAGAGATAAAAATTGTGAAAGTAATTACATGTCAAAAATTCTAAATGCAAAAAGACAGATGACATCTGGAAAACTATGAAGTGATGCAAATAGGGATATAGCATGAATCCTGCAGGCAGAATTGAGCTTTATCATAGAAAGTTGGAGACTAAATAACATTCAGATTTCGGGTGAGGCCAATGTCACGCTTATTTAGAAAGGTGGAATATATTATATATAATAAATAAATCGATATCAAGATCCGCATATATTACCAACAAAAGAAACTCATGCATGCGTTGAAAACCTCCACCGAAAACTAAATTGAGGACCATGTCGTATATCACTTCAAATGTCCTGACAGCACCTGTAATGATGCTGAATACGTGGGATATACGACAATGACACTCAAGCAACGATGCAAACAGCATGTTTCAAATGGTGCCATCAAATCCCATCTAATTCAACATTCGAACATCAAAATTGGCTACAAATTCATCATGGACAACACTGAGATCATTGCACATTACCATCATCAAAGAGACCTAGAAATTGCTGAAGCTAATGTATATACATCAAAGCTATGAAGCCGACACTAAATCGCCAAGATCAAGGGCTTACCAGACGTTTACTTGTTTTATAAGATTTCTTTGTATTTTCCCTCCAATGATTTCATAGAACCTTAGTGATTTTGAACTCTTTTAACCCTCGGACAGCCAAGGGTGATTCTGAGAGTCACCTTAATATATTCACATATATATTTTTTGCTATACGCATCAGTGCGGGCCTATATTTCGTGACTTTTAATGTATGGGTATGTTGTACAATAATACACAGAACTGGCCTAAACAACATCTTTCCTTCTCCAGTAGATTTTGCTGAAGTAGAGGACAATCAATAAGTGCACCTGTAGCGCGCAGTCAACTCTGCTCGCCCGTTGCTCGCTGAATGTGTGAGTGTGTGTGGCGCCCGCCTGCGCTTCGTGAACTATGCTCGTCCCTCACTTGCTGCTGCTGTCTGACTGTGACATTCTTGTCTACACGGAAAGTGCACGCGTTTTGGCTGTACATACCGATTTAGTGACAAGTGATCGCATTCCGAACTATTTTCATTGGCTATTGTGACTCTCAGTCAGCGATACCACTGCTGCTTTCTTGCACTTTCATTCTTCGTCATTATCATGGCATCTTCGCGGCCGACAAGAGCAGCAGCTGCGAGTGCAACCCGTTCTTTGTTCTCTATCGACAATGAAAGTACCAGTGAATCTGAAGAAGACGAGATTACACATATTGCTGATATTCATGCAAGGTCTGGTGGTCATGTGTCATCAAGTGAAAGTTCCGACTCGGATGACGAGGCTCATCCAATACTTTCTCAACGAACTCATATGCAAGATCTTGGAAGAAATGATTATCATGACAAAGATGGGGAAATGTGGCACCGTGACCCACCAATTGAAAGACGGCGAGGTGCAGCCAATGTGTTTCGCTTGAGAGTTGGACCAACATGTGATTCGAAGAAGGAAACGTTGTTGGAGACTTGGAAACTATTTTGGACCCCGGAAATAACACAAGCTATCATACGTTACTCTCAAATGAAAGCTGATTCTCTTAGCATACCAATCACACTAACTGAATCATCATTTCGTGCATACGCTCGTATGTTGCTGTTCTATATTATCGTGGTGCAAATGGCGATCAAGGAATTCCAGCGGACGAACTCTTCAGTCAAAATTATTCGACTTTCTATCGAACGGTGATTTAGTTGTAATCTATTCCGCGTTTGGAATCGATGCCTTCGTTTCGATGATCCAACCACTCGTCCAGAACGTCAAAGAACTGATACATTCGCAGCTATTCGTGAAGTTTGGTCATTGTGAAATGAACAATTGAAAAAGCATTTTATTCCCAGCAGCAGTATCACAGTGGATGAGCAGCTCGTTTCTTCGCGTTGCAGATCCCCACCTAGAATTTACAACCCCAGAAAGCCGGGTAAATATGGGGAATTGATTCGCTGGTGTTGTGACTCAAATCACAGATACTTCTAAACGGCGATCCATCAACAAAGCGACCTGAAGATTCAGAAGCTGCAGCTCGACATAAGGAAATGAATGTCAAAGAAAGAACCTTGTTATCAATCTGACTCGACCGTTCCTTGGTGAGGGAAGAAATATCACCGGGGATCGTTACTTCAGCTCAAAAGACTTGGTAACTTCTCTCATGGCGCAACGAACTACATATGTTGGTACATTGCAAGGCAACAGGCGCATGATTCCCAAAGTTCTCCACAAAGAAAGACCAGTTCATTCATCTTTGTTCTTATATGGAGGTAACAACAAAATGATTACCCTAGTCATACCAAGCCAAGAAGAAAAGGCATGTCTTCATCGTGTCCACCATGCACCACTCATCAAGTGCTGATGATACTCCTAAAATGAAGAGTGATCTCCAGTTGTTCTACAACGGCACAAAAGGTGGAGTGGATTCTGTGGATGAAATGGCTAAGAAGTGCACCTGTCGCAATCCTGTTCGTCGCTGGCCCATGGTATACTTTCATAACATGTTGGACGTGTCTGGTATTAATTGCAACACTCTGTTCAACTGGCATCATCCACAATGGCATGCAACTCCAATAAAGAACAGACGAAGACAAATGCTGCTCAAATTGGCAGAAGAGCTTGCTATGCAGAATATGATAAATCGTCTCGAGCATCACACTGGGCTTCAAACAGAAACAGTGAAACTTCTGTGCGGAATAACAGGTCAACCGAACCCTCGCGACGTTGCATCGAATCAAGGAGCGTCTCAAGTTTCGCAAAGATGCTTTCGGTGTAAAGAAGCGGGTAAACCGACAAGAGCAGCTAGTCTCACAAAATTGTGTGCTGACTGTACCTCACCAGTTTGTGGTAAGCATAGCCACATAACTTCGGTCAAATGTCTGCAGTGAATTTGATGTATTTCTATCAAATAGATATTCTTGGATTTGCAGTCGTGTTCTTGTCCGATTACAGCATAAAGATTAGGTCCCAACGGTAAATAAGCTTATATTGGACTACATCAAATTCATGGTTTTTGAGGGGTGATTCATAAAATCACCCTTGGCTGTCTATGTATAATCGAAATATCTGGTGTATTTGTGTTTGGTCAACAACCTTACTCTCGTCAAAAATCTCCTTCAAAAGGCTTTACTTATAATAAATACATTGTCTTAACGGGAAATCATACCTGTATTACGTATAGGCAAAAGTGATTCAAAAAGTCACCCTTGGCTGCCCGCGTATAGAAGAATACCTTCGCTGGGCGAATTTTGTATCAGTCTAGAGTTAGTTGTAGTAATTTATTTCCCTGAAGATGGTTACTGTTGATAACCGAAGTTCTTGTTGTGAGCCAAGCAAAATTATTTATCGTCAGCTGGAAAAGGATTTTATTAAGTTAGCCAAAATTAATTGCGATATCAGTTTTTGTAACTCTTGCTTAACGAATAATTTGCTGCCTCATTTCACAAATATATGTATGCATATATATATATATATATATATATATATATATATATATATATATATATATATTCTAAAAATTTCAGGTGATAAATACTCAGTCTCCGAGCCAAAGGCGAGGTTATATAAGTTTCACACTGATGATAATGTTGATGAATTATTTAGCCCGGTTCTCAACACGAGCCTCTGCAAGAAGCGAGACCATGTGTAATGTACATCCTTTACCTATTACAAATCTGCACGTCTGTCTACGAATCTGCATCCTCATGTCACATGCATGTGGCATCAGAGGAAAGCACATGCAAATCCAAGAGGAAGCAGATTTAAGTTTTCGGTAAAAATGAAATTTTCTATGTTTTCTTTGATTAAGTAAAAAGAAGACTGCCACGTCTAAAAAGACAATTTTTGACATGGAGACTCTTCAAGTCATGCGCTCATGTGCTTATGTACATTTGTCTATGAAGCTAAGCACATTCAGATCCAACAAGGTTCTTGAGGCGCGTTTACAACAGACCGATAACGATAGCTATAATGATAATTTGAAACAAAATCTCTCTGAATGCATAACGCATCTTCTGCTCAAATTTTCACCGCGATTCTCTGCCCGATTTTCTCCGCGATACGAGTAAGTGGTTGCAATATAAAGAGCAGAGCTGAACGATAAAAAGAAATATCGTCATGATTTTATCGTTGTCATTATCGTTCTGATGTGAACGCGTCTTCAGTGTTGATAAGCACATCGATTCGGCCAATATTTGCCGCATCGAACCATAACCTCGGATACTCCACCGATCAGGAGCATAAATACATTCACATGACAAAAGATGACCTGAAGACATTACATGCCAAAGATTATGGCCCTATGCTTGTCACTTTATCAGAGAAAACACAGACAGTCTCATTAGACCAAAAAACGTCAGTCTGCTCATCATTGGCTTTATGTGTGAATTCTTTGATTCTGTATGACAGGAAGATGAACCGGTAGGGCTCGGCAGACACGCAGATTCGTAGTAACTCCCTGATGCACATAATTCTGCGAAATTCTCATTTTCGGCGTTCTTCCATGCAGAAATTCATTAGGACGGTCGGCTATATAGCCAGCCAGATAATGAAAATATGATGATTGGTTATCAAACCTATCGGCAAATACATAAACATGTAGTAAAGAATAAGGCAATTTTATGTAAGAAGCAACCGGTTTAGCATACTGGTAATTTCATAAAACTGAATTAAGCAACTGACCAGTTTGTTCTTTGTTTCGTTTTTTTCTCCATTGTCAATCTTTCCAGACAACGATTTCGTTCATTTCAACATTATTTTTGTTGATCTCAATGATTTCAATATAAATTGCATTTGTAATGCAACATGCGTGGAATCGCTAGTGAATACCCATAAATTACTACATAGAAAAACAATGATTTCTGAGTAATAATAAATCAATTAATTAATCAATTGAACATCAATTAATCGATGTTTCAAATCATGCAATGTGGAAATATACATGAAAGCGGCTATAATATGCGAACGAATAAACTCATACTTTTTTGTGGATTCGCGTATTTTCATCGGTGTATAGAAAGAAAGATTAACATGGACATTTATGATGATGATGATAAACGTGTATATTTTTAAATGAATCGGTACAAAAGAAGTAATATCAAGCAACAAATGAAGTTACAAGGAATAACTACAGTACATGTAAAATTTATAGTTACTAATAATCTGATTGTAGTAAGAAGTACATGCAGGAACAAATGGATTCTGACGTCTCATAGTCTTCGCCATGGGTGTGACTAACTTCTTGGAGTATTGATGAAAAGGGGGATCCGGTGAGTTACCGGTTATAATAGTTATACACGGAGGTTAGACTATCAAGACTGTTTGCCACTAAGAAAATTGCGCAGTATGGCCTTGAGCATCCGATAAGTGTCATTCAAAATAAGATACGTGATTAATAAATAATAAATTGCAATATTCACGCAGATATTATATTATTAGCCAAGCTATACACAACCCACACTGTGCGCACGATGAATTTGGTGTCCTTTTCGTGTTCCATCATGCATTAAATACAAACTGTTATCTATTTAATGATTAGCAATATTAAATCTATGAATTTTGCGTAAGCGCAATTATTTTAAATTGTGATTGTTTACTTTCTGCGTGCTGACGTAAGAAGATAAAATCATTTTCATCAAATATGAGTTATGGGTCTTCAATTCCGAAAAGTCTGACAATTTGATTGATCGACTTAATGCAATCGAAGAACTTTCGACATGTACATGTATATTGCCTTATTCTTAGCCTAAGTTTCGTGGTTTTTTGTACTGCTATCAGCCTACCAGACTAATTAGTTTTTTGATGATTTACAACAAACAGAACGTTAAACAGTACAATGAATAGCATTGGCCTAGCCATTTGTCGCAGTGAAAATGCTTTGCATTCAGTGGATGGATTATCAGAGTGAAAACCGGAATGACGCCTCAACTGGCATTCTTGTAGCTTTGCATAACCACTATTGTCTGGGAAACAAGCAAACACGTGCTAAGAGACAGCTAAACACGTCTTTAGCCTTACCTGACGATGCGGAATATTCTTTGAAGGAAACTGGGTCGTTATTTTTGTCTTCTCATTAATCTCATGAGCAGAAAAGGAAGCGGATTATACAGTCTATTGTTATAAATCAAAAGTGGATAACGGATAGAGCTTTCATGACTTACTGATCATTGACGATCGCAAACATTCAATTATTAACTCTGCGTTTATGTTTATGATTGAAAATCTGATCTCTTGTGTACACTTCAAGCAGAACTGTGGTGATACAAGCCTACAATACTCGCAATCGGATTAATAAGTAATCATATAAGTAATAACTGACATAATTAGATTTTCAATTTTACAAGCAGTTATTGAAAAATTTGCTGTACATTGATATTGAGAAACAGTGCTTGCACACTTAATCAAAAATATTTTCTCCGATGAAACAAGCTCTTCAAGTGAAATTTTAGAAAAGGAGAAGACATCATTAATGTATTTTCTGTAAGTTTGAGATATCGGGGAGTCATAAGTTTATTGCATATCATAATGCAATGAAATATCACTGTTTGTGATTCAGAATAATCGTTTCGTATATTGATGGTAGTTTGGATTTCTTGTTGTACATAAATGTAGATTCATTCAATCTTATTGACTTCATTGTGGTCGGAGTATATTATGGATACTTTCAAATGAAATGAGTCTGATCGAGCACATATCTGTTGATGTTTATTTAGATTAATTTATTGTTTCACTAGATAGTTCTGGATTCAAAAATGTAAATGCCTGATTGTACTGTCGCTCTAATGCAGATTGCAACGAGCATGTTGATGTCACAGACAACAGCATTTTCCTTTCCTGCAATGTATTTCGACTTAATGGAGATATCCGAAATGTATCGTTTACACAAAGATAATGATTTTAGCATCGATTCCACTTGGTCCTTCCAAACCTAGCATATAATGAATGACAAATTATTCGAAACTGTGTAATATATGTGATGGATTCTGTGTGCTAATTTCTGTCACTTTGATTGACTTTGACTTTCGTTTGTCTGCTCCGTCTGAAACTGCGTATGCTGTTCTTTAAATCTGAATTGGTTACTGTTGTCTACGTAGGAAAATGTAAATGAATCAGCTGTTCGACAATTCAAGTCGATCTTGCCATCTAAAATCAGAAAGGTATAACATCCGACGGGAAGCTAAGAGCCTCCTACCTCTTGACCGGGCCTTAAGTTGCTATTACCTCCATTTATTCATTACAATATATAGTAGACATAATTACGACTCTCTGAAATTCTCTGAAAAATGTATGACTTGATGCATTCCTTCTTTTACAAGATTTAACCTAAAGATCGCGTTTTTACCGGAATAAGTGTTGTGATTAAGTGTTTAATATAGCATTAAGTAATTTCAGCAGCTTGGCAATTTTTTTGCCTTCAACAGTGATTATTTTAATTGATTACAGATTATAATTGAGCATCACAAGCAATGAAACTAAGCAGAATTCTTCGAATGAATTGATATTTGTCATTATGCAACACTTTGAATTTTGCTGATGTTGACTCCTTACAGAATTGCTTAGAGTTGCATTATATTATATTATTGTCACACCAATTTATGTGAATAGCGGCTAGCCTTAACTATTGCTTGAATTGTACAGATGTGCTTGTTTGCAATGCATTCGTAGTATTTGTTTGCATTTTGAATAGCTTAAAACGATGGTCTACATGATTGTTTATTTTCTAACCGCATTGATCTATACAAATTATTTTTACTCTTATTTACGTGTAACTAAATCCGACAACATTACATCTATCAAAAAGAGTTCGTAGTCGGCTGAAGCTAATCATAAGATAGTCAAAAAGCTCATTTTTCTGAAATGGTTAGTAAAGATTTTTGTAAAACATCAACTTTTGCTTAAATTGTCAAAATCTGATTCTCTTACAGTATTAACATTTGATATCGATCACAGCATCAATGCTTTTCTTCAGCACTGGCAAATTTCATCCACGTTCATATTGACGTCAAGCTTCAATCGTTTCACTGTAATATGAAATTTTTCTGTTTGCGAGTAGTTACCGTCGCCAAGACACGGGATAAAAATTGTAAAAATTTTGTTAGCTAGTGTGTGATTGGCATGTGTTGTACGTTAACATTCCTTTCCCGTTTTTGATGTTTGCATTTAATTATTCGTTATTGATGATCAACAATTCTAATGGTGTGTCAGACAAAAAGAGGAAATTTTATCGTTAGCAGAGCCTTTCAAAATTTCATAAATCTCCGATTATTTGTGTCTGAAAATATGATAACTAATTTGGTTGATTTCGTTATCTCCAGTGAGGCATGGAATCAGAAATTTGATATAAAATTAAGAGTTCGTAATTGATGCAGTAAATGCATGCTTCCGATGATTTTGAGTTCCGAAGCATCTAAACATTCCTGATTGTCACAATTATGAACTGAAAGTGTATTACATGAGCAGAAACACTACACGGGGTACATTACATTACTGGAGAAGGAAGCCAAAAAACTGCTAAATTTTAGGGTGTTTATAATTGGCAGTTAATGCAATCAAAAAATCAAAAGTATTTTCTTCTTCCAAATAAAGTAGACTATCATGTGCAAATAGTACATAATTAATTTTGTAATATTGGGTTGAAAAAAGTATTTTTTATGATTTTAGACTATAAAAATGAGATTATAATTCATTTTTACAATGGAAGGCTCGCGCCCAATACTGCATCCTTAAATTCACAATTGTAGCACTTGTTGAATGTCATGAATTGCACAATTATAAATACAATTCCTATACTAGGACAAGAAAGGAAGCATTGATTAATCATAAAGAATCAGTAACAGTAGTAGAAATGAGTGATATCAAACATTTTTAGTAATGAAAACCTTGTGATGCGTAAATCAATGCTTCCTTTATATCCACAATGTCATTTAATTCAAAAGAGAACCATCTTCACTTTTTACTCAATTAGATGGTCTAATAAGGCAGCGCACACCTTTTCTAATTTTTTGAGACTCGCATATGCGAGCCAGCAATTTTCTTTCTTTTATCAAACACATGAATATATGATTTCAACGTTTTAATCCGTTTGTTTTAAAAAATGAAGTCGATTAGACATCTGTTACGATTCAACCACACCAGCCTTAAAAGACTGCCGAAAAACGATTGAGCGAATTTATTTATTAGCCCTCAACTGGCATCAAGAATCGGGATACTCATGGTCGTTGATGAGCCTCGTACTTGGGATTGCGGCTCCATTACAAGTATTGCACTCGTGCATGTTGCTGGCTAATTTTGCTATGTCCAGCACAAGATAACGTATCTATCATCTTCAGTGTAGGTTTTCCAATGTAATGGGTCTTTTCATTGTTTCAAAAATAAAATCTATGTGATCGTTTCGTTTCCTTTAACAACGGTTTCCTGTGAACAACGGTTTTGTTTTTTTTGTAGATATTCATACATGCTATGATGTTTATTGTTATCTTTCTAGGTTAGTTCCTGCTTTCATTCTACTCAGGAATCATAGACATAATGTAACTTAAGTTTTGAATAATTTCCAACGTATAAATTCTCTGTATAAATTCTCTGCTTCTGATGATGGCCTAAGAGGAGGCCGAAATTAATGAAGCATAAGAAAAATTATCACCATCTTGTCTACTTGGTTTCCCAACATAAACTTAAAGAAAATGATTAACAAAGGTCTCTTCTGACCCCTATGGTTTCGTTTCCCTTTAAAAACCAAACTGCTCGTGATTTCAGACTGCATCGGAAACTGCAGTTCGGAATCAGATAGTTCAGAAGAACCTGTGAAAAGGGTTGCTACTTTAGCCACCCTAGCTGTCGCGTGAATATATACTATTTAATTTGTCAACCTTCTAAATTTCTTTTATCAGCTTTTTCACTCGATGTTACTGTCGCCAAGCATTTTCGAAATGTTTCGATTTTTCAGCAAAGTATGCGTCTCGACGCTAACGATCGCCCCACCTGCTCTCAGCTCATCAAATTGGACTTCTTTCAAAAGGACAATTTCGCCTCCCGCTACGATGATGAACTACACGCCTTGATCGCCAAAGAAAATGAATCGAATCCACTTCTACGAAGCATGGGCCGTGCTACTAACGGTGATGAGGGTGGTGAGTTGATGTGTTGATGATGTATGTGGTTGAGAAAAGCGAGGCTTGAATTCCCTTACAAGACAGTACGCTGCTGTTTAGACTTGTCTCGATTTGCATGTTTGTTGTCAAGATAGTAGTTGTCAAGGTGACGAGTTTGCTTTTTAGACTCCCCTATAATATCTAATGACAGATATTCTAAGGTGAGAGTTATCAAGCATCAAATAAGTGCGCATGATAAAAGGAAATACCTTCACGTCTTCAAAACTCGAAAGAAATGCGATATTTCAGCAAAGCTTGTACAACATTGAACTAGTGCACTTTAATTACATTGCAATTTATGCCGGTTTCGGGAGGCTATTTATTTTGCTTCTATTTTGCAAGTTTATTTTTTACATTTTGCGACATTTTTGTCATCGCAAGTATCACTGTGACCATGGCACCCAAGTAATCGCTGCTTTGAATCAACGTTAAGTTACGGATTTCAGAAAACACCTCGAATTCGTTGTAGCTTACTTTCTGTGTTTATTTGTCCTAAATTATTTGCCATTTAAAGCACAGGAATTTCTTTAATTCTTTCTAAAAAAATAGATATGAACCTCTGCCTTTCACAAAAACATGACACCGGGGTTTATACTCAACGTTTCGAGTCAGCCATAATTACTAGGAATGGAATGACATCATTTTATAATACGGCGAAATATCGATGTAGAACTATCATTATTTCCTGAGTCGAAGGAAGAAGGCGGAATAGCAATTCTGCAGATGAATCCGATATTCTAAATGAACGTTTTTCCGATGTTCCAACTTCTGTTGCACAATTCAACGAACAGACTGTCATTTGAATCTGCTGTGTCATCATGAACAATAGCGCACCGCGCTCGATATCATTACAGTTACCTGGCTTTCGAACTGATTCTTGAATATTAGCTGATCTATCACCTTCAGACCACTTTTCAGTTTGTCTAATAGTTAACACATCCAATTTCGAATTCATCATGAGGTCTAATCGTTGGAGTCTATCGAGGTTTGTGAGTATAATCTTTGGCGTTGAGTTTTCGAACCGCAACAAATTTGTTGTTGTTCGAAGAGTAGGCGAACAAATTAAGCTTAGCCCAATGACAGTGCCTTTGATAATAGGGTATGTGGGTCCCTAAGATGGAATGCCATCTTCATAAAGTAACACATGATCCCGTCTTAAGCCCAAAACATCTTCATGATCCGTTGCATAAGACTCTACTGATCACAAGTCATTACAACAGATATTATCCATATGTCCCCTCTAGCCACTCATGGGCCCCTCTTTGACGATCAGTGTGCCCCCTCGGACGACACATGGGCCTTTTTGAGGATGTTGGACTTTTTGACTAGACCATGCTTTATTTATGTTGTATACCTGCTGCATGATTTATGTTTCCTTGGTACGTTTTCTGGCTCTTTAGTAGTTCCCCTTTCCTATACCGTGCATACTATATAGCCGACCGCCATAAAATTTCATTGCAAATAACTGAACTATTGTCTACATTTGAATCAAGTTTTTTTAATTGGAACGATAGTTTCGAAATAACAGAGGACTACGCACCAATTAAAAAACTGTGCTGCAAAACGTTCATGACCATCGATTTATGTATACATTATAGGAGAATGATGTATTGCTTGGGGTTATTTAAAATTACAGGCCGATTTGAGCTTGCTTGCATAAATTCTGCATACCGGTACATTCAAAAATTCTCTAATTCTAAAACTGCCCCTCCAATTCAAATAAAATAGATTGTAATGGATCAAAATTCTACTAGTTGCACTCATAAAGGGCTGTAGGTTTCGCTTGCGGAGCTTTATAAAACATCAAAATTCTGCTAGTAACCTAAGAAAGGGCTGTAGGTTTCGCCTGCGGCGCTTATAAAACATCAAAATTCTGCTAGTTACAGTCATAAAAGGCTGAGGGTTTTGCATGCAGCGCTTTATAAACATTAAAATTCTACTAGTTATACTCCCAATAGGGTGGAAGTTTTGTCCATGGTACTTGTCAATGTTTTTAGTCGCATCATAGGGTATATAGTGTGTAGGCGCATGAAGATTTGTAACTATTTAAAATTGATGCTTGGATTACTTGTAATCATATCAAAACTGAAAGAGACCCCTGTAAAAGTAGCGCATGGGCCCCATAGAAGAGATCCTCCGGATTTTTTGTGACACAGCGTTCTCATCCCTGTTCTTAAACCGTACTGTTAAAACGTTCTGTTAATCTGTAGCACTGCTTTTAGAAGTTGTAGCAAAAATAATTTGGAATCGAATTAAAATCCATAAAATTTGATGTTTTCCTACTACCATCGGTCGGGATGCATTAATTGAAATATTTTTTTGTGAATGTCTTGACTAGGTTACTGGTTGGGAAGAATTGATCAATTATATATAATTATAGTACTACATTAATAAAATTATATCAATAATAAATAAGTAATACTATTATACATGTATTTAATTCTACATGTAATCAATCTATATCTTGACTCTTCCTTACCAATGACCTTAAAATAAGTTTCTATAACTGTGAAGTTTTTACGAGTATATTTCCCATATTTCGCCGTAATTTTTATCAAGGGACACAGAAAATGGGAATGGTACTGACTACTGAAAGTCATGAAGAAATTCAAACCTCAATCTACGGTATGACCTTTGGAACCTTCGTAGTGCATGGACTTCGAGACTTCCTAACACAGCATTTAAACATAGAAAGTATCATGCATTTCCTGAGATGTCAGTATTATATAGAACTAATATACAAAGAAAAAGACACAGATTTAATAGAAACTAACAACTAAAGAAAGTTGCACAGAATTAATGAGATCAATTATTTTTTTCATAAGCCTTGCTCAAATCTCTTTCTTATCGACCCTCTTTCTTAGAGCTGTGATTGCATGTTTCGATGGAGTGTTGATGTACTTTTGACGCCATGTGATGTACTTTTGTGTGATAGGGGAGTTGTGTGCTGATTAATTATTGATTTCATACTCATGGCTTCCCTTATATACACGTATTGTTTGTCACATTCGTTGCTGCTACATTTTATTATGTGTGCATTCTCCGTTGGTCTATTTTTGCATTACATTGTTCATTGTAGGATTTATTTTGTTTCTTCGTAAGCAGTTTCAATGGAAGGTCAGTGGCAGATGAGCTCCCACACACTTGATGCAGGCAACCCACAAGTCCCATGGTGTGGGCGTCGTGTGTGTGTGTGTGTGTGTGAAAGAGAGGATGTGTATTGTTTTGTGCGGTTGTGATTTACGGAGAGGTGAAATAGGTGAAGAATTGACTGAAAAGTTTGTGTTAGGTAGGTAGGTATTCTTTTAAGGATGACAATTTGTTGGTGCGGAGTTGTGCCAGTGTTCTGCGTGTATGTCTGTCGAATATTTATTCTGGTTTGAGAGCGGTTATTTTGTCAAAGATTTACGGCGTGGTGCCACACATATCCAGTGTAAACACATGAACTTACTTCAAAAGTTTGGAATTTTTTCATGTAAAGAGTTTTTCGATCGCCGTGTGTAATAGGTGTCACAGGGTACGCTGTTCTTCAGCGTGGGTCCGCCAACCAAGGCATACAGGAAATTAAGGGATCAGAAATGCAAAGCTGGTTGGTTTTCCTGCTGAAAAACCTAAAATGTGACTCACCGGTGTCGAAATTTGTGTTTAACAATTGTAATTTTCGTTCGCCCATTATTTTAAGATCCGCCTGAGCATAGAACATAAAGATATCCTCAGACTTGAACAATTCAGTCAAAAAATCCTTGGCATCCGTCGACGATGTGTTTTGCCCTACAAAGGGCGCTACAGTGCGGCTCGGAGTGGCCCAAACTAGCTTAAAATATTTTGTGCCAGTTTGGGTCATTGCGAGTCCCTGTAGGCGAAACGTAGTGTCTGCATCTGCCAAGGAACTTTATGCTCAAACCCTCAACAGAAGAGGAAAAGAAGACGTTATAAGGAGAAAGTAAGTAAGTAAGTAAGTAAGTTCGAGTCTGCAAACATCTTTCTATTCTATATATGTAATTCTACATCTTTCCATCATTATCTAGCGATCTACTTATTATGAAATTCGAAATGTTTGGATTTCAACAAGTGTTGTCATCTTTCTATCCCCTGGCGTGCTCTGCAGACGAGAATTTGGAAACAAATTCAAAATTCAGAAAGCATGTGTAATGTGCATGTCATCTTAATATCAAATTGTGCTGTTTAAGCGAAGTGTTGTCGTTTCACAAAATACTCGTATTTGTTTTCTCATGAAGAACTTAGCGATGCTGATTAATGTTTGTTTGTTTTCGTAATATTTCAATGTCAATTAAGCATGTATTCATCAACGACTAGATTTCATTCCATATTTATAAGCCATGACTTCTTTAATGACGATGCATTTATTTATGTGATCATACGGAAACGTTGCATGGCAGCATTCTGATATCACTTCGATCATGATCTTCCAGATAGGAACTTTTAGGTTGCTGCCAGACAGTACAGCACTCTCACACAGACAATGCTCGTCTGAGAAGCTGCGTATTCCCTTCATCATCACAGACTCATTTACTTTCTCTAACTTAACAGGTAGTCGGCGCGGTGGAGGCAAAGGTGCAAAGGAAAGGAAACAATTGGCGGCGGGCTCACAAAGCACTTCCTCTTACACCGGAGTCGGTGGCGGGCCCAGCAGTACCTTTCAGTCGAGCAATCGAGAAGGCAAGGAGAATCAACTGAAGCCGATGGAGGTGAGTTGATTTATGACGAATTGTAATGAGCTTGAGTATGAGGTATCTGCAAGATCATAAGGCGTCTCTAACGGAGCATTTTCTAACTGATGGAATGATTTATTAATAATTTAAGCCAATGTGGAATTCAATTTCTTAACTTCATTCAAAGAACGCACTCAGGTTGACTCAGAATAGAAAAAAGTCGGTTTTGAGAGCGATTCGCTTCAATCGCACTCAGGCATTGAATTATCCTCAACATGTATACAGGATTCATTCAGATGCAAATACAACTCACTGGTGTGTGTTTATTATTTCTGAAGATTGTCTCAGATCTGGAAATTTCGAAGCTCGATGAAATTCTATGATACTGTTTACTACATGTACCTCAACCGGCCTCAATAATATATTTGGCAACCAGTACCAGTAAATCGGTCGAATTTTCATCTTTCCTTCAAGGTACTTTACATCTTCAATAACAGTGGATAGAGAGGTGTTTTGAAATCCAAAATTCAACGCAACAGATCCCTTCTGAACGTCTCATGTCAAAGGAAAATATGATATTACACGATGATGCTGCTATCTGTTCGGGTTCTAATCATAAATACCTTGTTTCATCTTAAAGCAGTTGATTGTAAAGTCGTATTAAGATAATAACAGTAATAAATAATATAATAGAGATCATGCAGTTTTGCATTTATATCAATCAACAGACAAATTCTGTGACTAGCTCTATATGTATATCATGCAGTGTTAACTTGCACATTAATTGTACAACTTGAAACTATTTCTTCAATCTCCAAGGTATTTCGCATAGTTGATAGCTGAAGGTGCAGCATTTCCACTCATCAATTTTTTGTAGGATTCCTATATTTACGCAAGGTCGTGCTTACTTGTGCATGATGCCGTAATGTTTGGTGTCAACACAGAGTATCAATATTCAGATTCATTCTATCAGTATTAATGAACCAACTAATATCATACATGTAGCTTATGTTCATTGTAGGGGTGAACCGGATTAAAAATTTAAAATCCGGCCGGAACCAGATTTGCCGGATTTTCAAAAAAAACTGCCCGGAAATCCGGCCTGATTTGGAGATAAAACAAATCTACATTACATTACGTAAATTTGGCTTTTCCTAGATAGTCATTGTCTATCTAGCATCATAGTCTGTCATAGATAGACAATGCATCCATAGTATCTACTAAATTGGACATATAAAAGCCTCGTTTGAAAGATATGGTGCCTTCCCTGTAATTTGTCCTTAATTTCAGGTTTGATTAACAGCAGACTGATTTACTCAGGTTAGGCAGCAACAGAATTACTGACTTGTAGATTTCGGCGGATTTACCACAAACCTTGCAATTTCTCCTTTTCGAGCGTCACCGGCAGCCAATGAGCATTGACAAGCACCCTTCGCAATTGACGTAATCCGGCTCAGTAGGTTGGGTGGCTTAATCTTATTAAGAAGCTCACAGCAAAAATGCGACACGTGGCCGAACTCCCTCGCACGTATAAATAGGGTAAATATAAGACCAGAGTTGATTTATATTTTATCACTAAATTTCTAAGTAGGAATTTATTACCAAGCTATCACGTCATTTGAAGTAGTCCTGTCTATATTAAAAAAATTCTATGGGACTACTTGAGACGTACCAAAAATTTATTCAATTCCCTGAAGCGGAAGTTTATTTACATTCTTTTCACAACGTAGAACAACATACGTTTCAGTCATTTCCTTGTACAATTGGCCTTTCAGAACTTAATGCCATTCGGTAAAACAGTGGTCACCAGATGAATGATAAATTAGATGTAGCGTACATACAACAATAACATATCCATTCTATATGACTTACATGTGCATGTTGATTGCACGGTGTGCATTGGTGTAACAATGCATGAAGTATTTTATACAATATTATCATGTAATATTACCGTATCATATTACTCGTATAAACTGGAAATAAATGAAAATCATAAATAAGAAAATAAAATTTATATTATAGATTTCCTTAGAAGAATGACAAATGGCGGCAGCGTGTAAAATACCAGCATTTCAGATGCTGAAAATCCGGCTCACGCCGGATTTAGGAGAAGTGTCAAATTCGGTGCACCCCTGATGCATTATAAAGTATGCATAATCAACCAATTTTTATGCAAAATGCAGCGAAGTTCCTAGTGTACTTCAAGCATGTATGAATAGCAGAAGGAATTTTGTTACCTGCGTTAATATTGGCTTGAAATATTTTTTATCACAAATTCCTCTTTGAACTTTGTTATTGATTAGTTCAACGCGACTTACTTGCTAGGTGTAACTTAATGAAGTTTGCCTGCTCAGAAATTTATGCAACACTTTTAAGTCACGGTTAACATGAGAAAATTTCTTCTGTTTGGCGGAAGAGTCGTCTGCAGAAACTTCCGGATAATTCGTTGATTGAATTGCTTTTCGTGTATTTCCGGAGATAGGTGTATAGAGTATTACATTTCTCGCTCATAGCCGCTGTGAACTGTGTTCAAGGTGTTGCGATGTAATCATCACTTGAAGAGTTTATTGCGTATGGATTGGTTGGTTACGCATGGTTTGAGTAAACATTGTGATTTGTCAGATGGAAAGTTGAGAATTAGCGGAAGTATACTAGTTTCAAATTATCCATAATATAGATTCATTCGATGGGTTGGTTGAGGAACGGCAGAAGACCGAGTAGAAGCTTGAGAGGCAGCATTTGATGCACTATTTTGTCTTTTGGCACGAAATTGCAAGTTTCTGCAGATCAAAGATGTAGCATTGAGGCATTAATAATCTCCGCCTCTTAACTTTATTTGTGATCTAAAGTGCGATTTGATGACTGAATTTGAAATCACCGAAAAATGTCATTTTCATCAATTTCGATTGTGAATTGATGCGCCCGGTTGATGACTTAACTGGAACTCAGATGTACAGTGTACATATGGCCATCTTCATCAGTGCAAAGAATCATGTCGTCAGAGAATCATAACACGATGACAGTTTCATAGCTGTTGAAGATTCCAAGCATCTTGAAGAGATAATAGAAAAGTTCAAACTAGAACCTGTTTTTGGATTATACTAGAACATGAAGAGAACGAACAGTTTGCCTTTCTTGATGTCTTAGTGGATCGGAGAGACTCATTGGATTTTTCTATTCACCATAAACCACAAAATTCAAATTCATGCTTAGGTTTCAATTCTTTCACACCGAATGGATACAATATTTATGTTGTGACTCCATTGCGCGCTTTGACCATTTGTTGTGATTGGCCATCAGTTCATGGAGAATGGCAGAAAATTGAAATAACACTTTCTAATAGTCATCACCTTGTTATCCTTGTAGAAAAGCATTTGAATTTGCTGATTTACCGTTTCATCAACAAAAAAGAAAAAAGTCGATAAGTGTAAAGTCTTTTATCACTGCAAAGGACAGCTTTCCTCAAATTGCGCAATTGAAGAAAAGCCAATCATCAAAACTGTGAAAGACAGTGTACAACCGAAAATTTCCGTTTTTGACATGAATTTAATGATTTACTTAAAGAATCTGAAGCTTTACAATGCAAAAAAGTCAAATGAATAAGCCGATGTTGACCTCATGATGTTGTGTGCCAATTCATTTGTAAAGACAATACATGTAACTGTGCTCAATACATTGGTTATGCGGCTAACCAACCAAAGACAAGATGCAAACATTAATGATAACACTTTATATTTTTGTAAAATAATTTATATTTCTCTCAAAGATGCAAAGAACATGAGATAATGGTTCAATCAAACGACAGTTCTTTGATGCACACAGTTGTGAACCAAAGCAAATTATCAGCAGCTCAAAAGTGCTTTGCAGTTTTACTGATACTAATTCCCTGCAGATAGCTAAAGCCAATGTCATCAAGGACAGTTCATCAACTTTAAACCAGCATGATAAAGGGCTTACTCGTCATTTTTATATTGTGTTGATCTATGACATTGATAAATTTTCTATTGATGATTCTGTGCTACAGGCGTTATCGTGATCTTTTCTATATCATCTTGCCATCTGTATCCTTGACTGATGTCCTATTCCATAGTTTTGTGCTATGCATTCAGTAAGAATTTTGTATTTTTGATATAATTCAAATTGATTTGATATCATTCTGTATGCCTGTAATCCGTTGTTAGATTAAAGATGAACACAGTGGAGTCTGAAACGTTGTGAAAATCAAACTATTTTACCATCAAGTGACATTCTTTTATCATACTTGAATTTTCTCTGAAAATAAGAAGAGGCACTGTAGAAAATTTGGAGAAAGTTTCATACGTGCATCAAACTGAATAGCGATGCAATTTTCAATCAAGCATGTAAAGAAAATGAATTATCTTCTTTAAAGTTATCACTAAATGCCTTGCATCAATTAAGAATACTCTTTTGCTGTGCAAATGTCAAGTATGAACAATTCATCATTACAAGTCAGTAATTAGACTAAGCGACTTCTGCATCAGCCGCATTTAAGTGGGGCGCTGTCGATTGATTTTTTTAAACTTTACTTTTTTCTTAGCCATTACTTTTGTTGATTTGTTAAAATGAACAATAAAAGCCTTGTGCTCTTTTACATGATATGTCTATTTCTTCTCATCTTTTTGATTGATGTGTAGCTTGTTACATAAATATGCAAAAGCAAGCGTGTATTTAATACACACATCGATGATGTTCCACGGACACGATATTTTCTATATACGAAGCAATGTCGGTTAGAAATTACCTTCTCTCATTGAAAAGTTTTTGGTTAGTTCAGAACTTGGCTTTGGCTGTTCTGTTTTAAGATAATCGAGATAGTTAATAGAAAGTTAGTGTTTTACTACCTTCTTAAATAGCAACAATAAATAAAAATGATTGCAACAACCATAAATTCATGGCAAATTGCTACGATTAATTATTCAACTTTATAATCATCACTTAATGACATTCCTCTTTTGCAATGACATGGATCGTTCTGTTTAGAAATTAATCTGATAATAGTCTTATCCATGAAATTTGATGAAGTGAAATGACATATCATATATGAAGTGAATCAGGACTATGCGTCGCCACTCTGCATTTATTCCCTTTTGCACTGGTCTTCACAACCGAATTTGCTGAGAAAACCAATTGGCCTTCTAAAGCGTGCTAAATACTCTTACGAAGCCCATGAAGCTGACCTGCTCTGACTTTGACTTTTTCTATGTATTTTCACTTGCTCTTTCACCAAACCTTGAAATGTCTGATTTTCATTTATTTGAATAAAAACACATATATATCGTGCTTGATAGTGAACCACTCGAATAGATGTCAGTTTGGGTGGGCTCGTCCATAAATGTGTCCTTCCCTACAACATAATGTAACCATAGCAAAGTAGCACTGACTCGTAGGCATGCTTTTCGTTCTAATTCAGTCATAACCGACTTTACCATCCTGAAGGAGCTTGTTTTCACTCGTTTCGGATTGATGCATGGTGTTATCAGTATTCATAGTGACAGTCGGCAGATTCTAGCATGTAAGCTGACGTTTTCATTATTTTGTGAAAGTTGATAATTGCTGTTTCGAACTTCGGAACCTATGAAATATTGATAGCATAGGCTCCGTTTCATGAAACGATTATGTTCTCGCAACTAAGTTGTGGCTTCTATGAGTTGAAGGGGATCAATTTTTTGTATGCATGTGCGTTGACTAAAATATTCTTGTGACAGCAATTTCTGCTTGGAATCATTGTCATTAGTGTTTGAGTTCGAATTTTAAATTAAAAAGACAGCAGACTTTTTTCCAATTCTTAAACAGTCTCAATCATGAAAAATTAAAATCAAAATCATAGACAAAAACAAAGACACTTTAGAAACTCAAATATTTCAAGCGAGCATGCATGTTTTTTTTTCATTCAGATATTCGGTTCCTGTGAACAGAAAAATTCATAGGAACCACATAGAAATATGAAAAGACGACAGACTGCTCAAGAATACCTTTTGCGCTAGATTAACTAGGAGATCATAGATAAATGTCAAAATCACTGTAACCGCCCAACCTCATAAGTATGGTAAACAGACGTGGGTTTTTCGTTTGATACTGCCAGCCTCATTCAAGGGATCATTTCATTCATCCTCATCATACAGTGGCATCTCTCCTTCAGTTATAAGAGAGGGTTTTGTTGTTTGGTTATGGTTTTCTACACGCAGTAACAAATTAAAAATCAAAATATCTGACATCTAGAAGACAGAGATATACAGCTTGATAGAGTCTCTGTTAGGTTGGGCGATTAAAGCTGAAAATATATGACTAATTTGTTCCAGATTTAGCTAGTTACTTTTTGAATCCACTGATTTCCCATTTTTTCTGTGCCAAATGTGATGATTTTTATTGATTCATGAGTGTTTGAAAGGACATCATGGCTTTACATAATGACCACTGTATGAAGAAATCATTGATTTTGCCAACGTGTACAAGTGTTCATCGCTTTTGAAGGTTATTGTTCTTGACTACGAGTCCTTCGTGCAGGTAAAGGTATAGTAAACAATGCTTGTGATTTCTATTTTGTTTTCACTAATGTACGCTAATTTTGTTTAGTGGTCAGCTTCGGATTGATTTTCCGCTTGCTAATAGTTACTTTGTTATCCCTGTCAACACGCAAATAGAGATGGTATGCACCATTTATCTGTACTACTTCACTGAATTCCGGAATCATTCTCTTTGAGCTAATTAACGATTCTCCTGAATGTCAATTGGTGTCGGTCTCTCTGGGATTGATATTTCTCCTACTAATACATAAATTGAGTTTTACAATTCCCTTATACGTGCGGTTTATCTATCCCCTAGGGTAAAAGGAGCTATTATCCAATAAACAGAATTTTTAGAATCGTCGTCGTTTGAAATATCATGCTATTAGGCTATTTTGTGTGATTTCATGCGATTATGTTAGGCGTCACTGTTCTTGTGTTTTGAGAGCATATCATGCGCACATCGCTTTCATCAGGAGTCGTCTCATACCAACTCATGAAAAAAATCATTTTATTGAATTTGTGACTTACGCTGAAATTAATGATGACTATTCCACACATTCAACAAAATTTGTAATAAATGATGATACTAATCACAATTTTGGTTAAGCTCATTGCTATGGAAATGCTGTAATTTTGCGGAATACCATTTTTTAAGTAATTAAAATACTAGTGTTCGCCGAAACGTTTTGCATCTTATGAATCCAAATCCGAGCCTGAAAATGAGATATGTTGTTCGCTTATTCACCCAAACCAGTCACAGCCAGCTTGACAAGGAATCAAGAAGCTGGTTCCGAAGCTTTTCCACACACTAGTGAGCGGCTTCTGTTTGGACTCAATGAAGTTCATTAAAATTTTAGATAATAATAATGATACTAAGCTTTATTGGTTCACTGTATGACAGAATCGGTGAACAGTACAGAATATGCGATGACAATATGTGAAGACAATGAAGGAGAATAGCATTGGTTACCAAAACACAAAGCAATAAAAATTAACAGTAGATAAAAATCCGAATTATTTGCAGAACTTGATAAGAGAATTTTTAAAATGACAGGTTTTCGCAAAAGAAGGAACTAAGTTACACGTACTTCGAGCTGACATATTGCGAGCAGGACGCACATTCGCGGAGGGAATGTATGTCATTAGCATAGATGGATTTAAAAGCTTCTGACAGGAGCTATTGGCAGACTGAATCACATTGCGGACTGCATCAAGTGAGATGCCAATTCTGCACACTCTTCGCTCAAAACGAATTTGAGAACAATGCGAACCATCACAGATGTGTGAACTGACATCAAATGTAAGAATCTTTGATAATTAGCAAGTACTTCTCACCTTTGCTACTGCGGTGCTGATCTGGCTACTTCAACTGGATGACATTCTGCACAGATCAAATGTAAACATCTCAATTATCAAATGATGGCAGTTTGAACGTTTGCCACCGGAATAAACGATCGATCATGAACTATTGATGAGGGCAGCATGACCAGCAGGCGAATTAGGCGTGCTTTCATCGTTGTTACCAATCGTTGAGCGTACTATCCTCGTTTTAGCAATGATGAAAGCATGTTCAAAATTTCTTTCATTTTGCAAATTGAAGCAAGATTATTAAGATGTGAGTAGTTACCTCTGCCGTTAGGCATCAATTATAGAGGTGCGCCGCGTTTACGTAGTTTCTCATGTTTTGATATACTTCCTTGTCCTTTTTACAGCACTGCATATACATATTGTAGCCTTCACACTTCTAGTTGCTAATAAGAAGCTTCGACAAAGCATGAAAGATATATTTGTGATCTCATCAGTCCCAAACTTTCTGTGTATTATATTTTCTTTTGCTGAAGATTGCATGTTGAACACAAAGCATTGAAGTTTGCATTTTGAACATAATTTTCTTTATTTGGTTTCCTACCACTATTCTTCCAAAGTTACGATTCATGAAATCTTAGTGATTCTTCATCTGTATGTCACTTTCACTTATTCGGAATGCATGTATTCATCGAAAAAAAATAATTTCAAAGCATTTTGAACTCACAATGCGTTTGATTTTCATTACCAGGTCTTCTTTATTGATAAATCAATCATATAACTTAACATTTCTCGCATTGAAATTGCTGTAATAGATTTACTGGCAAGCGGATGGACTGAGAAGTCAAAGTAAGAAAGATTAGAAGTGCAATGCAAAAATGCATGATTTAATAACCTGTGATTTTTTATCGCAATTTGTCTAAATCTAAGGTTTTGAATATCATCAAATCTAAGCCCTGAATATCGTCAATTGCTCTCACGAGTTTCACATTTTAAATGCGCATTTTGTTTTTTCTCTTCATAGAACAACCAGCGTAATGATAACGTTATTTACTACGCAAGATAGACAGTCCCAGTCGCCTTCATGCAGACGCTGCATGTGACACTGCACTATTGCAGCTCAGTGGCATCAGAGTCTATTATTTTATGATTACACCTCAAGTCACATCAACTACTAATTATTTCAAAACTGAAAGTGTACTTTGCTAGTATTACTTCTTGCGATAAAATTTCGGAACTTTGTCCTGAAATGAAAGTACGTTTGGTAATTCGAGAAGTTCATTTGACAAGAAATCCATATTTGTGTAATGTCTCGTGTGAGAATGTGTAATCAGTAGAGTTATGCAGGCAAATGATGATTGTTTTGCATGCCATATGTTTGCATGAGTATATCGACTGCCTTCCGACATCATTCGAATGAGATGGCGTTGTAAGAGAAGATTGTGTTATTATCAAAGAATTCTCAACGGGTTTCAACTGTTGAGCATTGAGAAAGTGACATCGTAATATGTTCGAGATGAAGACAGCGCAGAAGCACGATATTTGCATCAAGTTTTTACAACTATAAGTTTGAGATGCAGTGAAACCGAATGAATTTATGATAATGTTGCAACGCAATTTAGTTTATTCCATTTGTCAGAGATCTCTAGCTTGATCCAGGGATTGCAAATACCCGGGTTTTTTCAAGCACCCGGATCCAGGTTCCTATTATCAAAAGTGATAAAATTGCATGTAATTCGTTTTTATTATTATGAAACACTGAATAGTCTGGTTTCTGAAATTAACTTAGATTAACTTTAAATTATGCGTTTCATTGTGCACACTAATGAAGTAATATTGAAATCCCAAGATTTTGCTATCACCAACTGTAGTTGTCACTCTGGTTCTCAGTTGTTATTATGCCATCTTTACGAAATATCATTCCTAAATATCAATAGATGATTACAAGTACTTAACATAACGGCAATACAATCTGAGACCGAGCGTAGAGAAATGTGTACTCTTTCTTAAGACATTATAACTAAAACTGAATTTCTGTATTAATTTAGTTTATTTTTACCATACTTTCAATCAAAATAGAGATTAATGCAGACCACTTTCAATAGCAATAGGTAAGTGTATTTAATGAAAAAAAAGGGAAAGACAGGAAACTTGTTTTTATTTGTACTTTTTTAACTAATAAGCGTGTATCCCTCTTATGGATAATTACAGCTATTGTTCAATGTAAGTATATAGTAGGGTAGTTGAACCAATACCATAAGTCTGGAGAATCACAATGGATATTTCTTCGTGTTGTTAGCTTTGAAATTCATGGCTGTCCATTCATTCCTTAGTATGGATTGGTGGAGTAAGAGGGTGCAGTGGTTATAAGCCTGCAACGGCAACATGACAATTAGACGAACAAAGTAAGAAAAAGTTACTTCATCTTTTTTGTAACCTTACTAGCTGGTCATTCAATACCAAGCTACAGATATTCCTGGATAAAACATTTTTATTCAGATTTATATTCGTATTCTAGTAACTTTATAACTTCAATCGTTAAATAGGATTTTCCACTGCAGTAATGACTATCAACATTTTATTTTCATCGCTCTTTGCTGGATCCTGGCGGATCTCACACCGGATCCCGGATCCGGATATTTATACTCAGATCCCCGGATCCGGATCTTGACCCGGTGCAATCCCTGGTTTGATCATTGGTCTGGGATGGTACACACCTCTAAAAATATCAGAAATGGAAGTGATTACGTTCCCATGTTCAAATCTTCATCTTAATAGAAATACATTTGCAAAGAAAATATTGGTATATACCAATTGCCACCTAATTAACACTTTGCACCAATTATATCTGGAAATACAGTTTCAAACCTTATTCAAAACTTAGCTTTAAAACTGCTGCCTTTGACAAAGCAGCAATTAAATTGATATTATAGACCTTTGGAAACAATAGGACATCTGGCAATATGTCTGTGTGTATTAATACTCGTACTTTAATGTACGACTAAGGTCATGAACAGTGGATGCTTGAATATACAATGACTGACTGTCAACTCCATCTAAACACCAACTGAGGGCACTTCTGAAAACTATTTATATGTCATCAAACCATTGATTAGTTTGCATTAGCAAACTGCGCATCACATACGTGCATCCTGATGTTGAATAAATGCCGTAATGCTCTTAAACCAATAAAAACTTTGTTCACAGCGTAATTTAATACAAGTCATGTTTTTAAACTCTCAGTTGTATATCATTGCACATTTCACATTGCTTTTTAAAATTGTATAATTTTTCAATTAAAGTGTTTCAAAACGATTCCAGCTTTAATCAGGATCATCAATGTTTGACACAGCTCAAGAGAGGAAATTGATTGGAAAAAATATCTGCGTCAAGATTTTTGCAGTTTGTCGATGAACTTTTGCAGTTCTTTTGCGCATTTTGATTGTACTGGTGTAGCTACCAGATTATCACACGTATTCATTACTTCATGCAATTTCCTCTGAAGTCGATGCCTTGTTGATGACACCTTTATTGACGACAGAATCTCATGATGTGAAATTTAGATGCGCTTGCCTCATAATTATCTGATTAGGAAACTACATAAAATGCAATCAGAGCCATGAAAAAGAAAGGAGACAGATGTAAGACCTGTTAAATTTTGTTTGCAGCTAAAAATGAACTATCATGGTGCAACTGCTTGTTCAAGGTAGGGTGAAACGTTTTAATGTACAAAGCCTTCATAGCATTTAAATCGAAGTTATTAGAGACTTGGGCTAGAATTTTGAAGCTATTAGAATTAGTTGACCCTCGCACTACCCATATTGGCAAACCCTACGTCGCATTTATGAAATTTTCTCTGCTTCCACAAAAAAGAATTTGAATGGCATTGCTATTATTTTATTCTATTTTAAATAAAAATATGGTTCTTTGACGCACCAAAATGAACAATCTTCTGGTATTCAAATAGTAGAAGAACGTTGTTTTTGGTGTGTCAAAGAGTCACATTTATATTTTCATTTAAGTAAAATGAAAGCATGAAATTGAATAATGACAATCGTACTTGAACGCAACATGAATGCTAGAATTTAGGAACGATGTTTTCAATCTCTGAAAATACTCCTGCATCTGTCTCTATACTTGATTTACGTGTACAATGTACATGTCTCCTTTCTGTTACATGATTCTGATTTTATGTAAATTCCGAAGCAGACTTGTTTGAATTCGTTTGAATGAGGATTACTTACGGAATTCTAGGTTTAAGCAGAAAGTTTGTAGCGAAGTAAACATAAAAATTTATTTCTTTAATTTCGGGTTTCCTGTCTTGTAGAGGAGATAAAACATTGTTGGACATCACAAATTTTCAATATTCCTGGATAAGTGACGTAATCTGCCAAAAGATATCATTCCACGTCAAAATTCGCAAATCTGTCTCGTCATCAGTGGATAGTCAAGTGACACACCACAGATGAAATACTCAGTCTTCCAGTTGCTTCGCATAATTTAACTGCATCCATTATCCGATAATCAAGACTCACCCGTCGTACCCATGCCCGTGAAGTAGTGCCTGTATCCATTAAAGATCATGAGTGTTAGAGCTTTTGACCAGCTTTTTTATGAGAGATTTTAAATGTCATTCTGAATGTACTTTCTGGTGCCTTCTTATGGAGAAAAGCATGTGGAGGTCAGTTTCGAACTCGGCATCAACTCTATACTAGTGTTAAGGTGGAGTAGACGTGTTCATAATCATGATGGTACTTGTCAAGATTTTGCAATGGAATATTTCTCATTCCCAGGAGACTCCTGCAGAGATTGGTAATCAAACAAGTCGATCAATGCCTGCTACAGAGGATGCAGGATCATCAGAAAAAGTAGTGAAGAAGAAAAGCTTTGCTGGACTGACTACCGACGTTGGAGGTGTGACTGGGGCAAAGAAAGCAGCTGCCGTTATGGAATCATACATGCCACCGATTTTTCAAAGTCAAGGTGCGGCCTCCAATGAACGTCAATCTCAGAGGTATGTAATGTTGCTATTCATCAAAGTTCAAACTCATATAGGAACATGCGAAAGAGACGATACGAACAATACATGTATATGTATTCAATCTCTCTCCTCGATTCCGATCAATGTTATCGAATTATCACTGTTAAAAATTTCATTTATTGACAATTTGAAAAATTCAAGAACTGCTATATGACTTTATGTTCACATGAATTTGGCTAAGTAAGATTTTGTGATTTAAGCAGTATTTGGTGACATTGAATTAAAAAGTCTAAGACAATTTGCTAAAATATGAAGTTGCAAATTGACATTACATCGCAAATGTTCACTTTTAAGACAATGTTCTTCGTGCATGCGGAATACACGAGTAAATTGACATCCTACTCAACCTCATTCCTCTGTTTTTAAACACCTCCAATTGTGCAAATCAGACATTGATATCACAGTAATCGACAAAAATATCAATACCGTCAAATTGCGCCTCCGAGAATCTGTGCTGATCAACAGAGAGGAATGCATAGAATAACAATCACTGATTTAAGGCCGTCTTAACGGTGTTAATTTTCAATACAATATCAATTTCCACAATATTGACTTGTGAAAAATGATGATAGATATTTGAGAATAGTATTTCCGAAGAAGCATGCATTTCCTTTGACTTAATGAAAAACTTCTTCATCATTCGTGATACTTTCAATATTCAGACATCTTGCTTTAACGTTGTTTTGTCTTCATTTTCATGTTCAGTGGTAATGCGTGAACATTTTTGCCTATTTATAAGTCGAATGCTGATTGCCAATTTGCGCTAATGTTACAAAAATGTCTTTCACATGATTCAATCCAATCTCATTGAATATCATTTAAAAGATTGATTTTTTCTCACATATTTTGTGACTTGCTTGACTTGTAGTTTAACTATGATTCTTTGCATAATTGAGTAAAAAACGACAAACGAGGTATTTTTAGTACAATGCATCCCAGTGTTGCTGAACACAATGTTTCTTCCAATTCAATCAGAGTTTTAAGAAAGGTAGTTACTAATCAGAATGATCCGAATTTGAGAGTAGAATTGTCGCAGTAGCATTATATTCTGATGAGTGTGTATTAAGTAAATGATCACGAAGTACAGATTTTCAAGTTGGTTCACTCACTAAATTCACCAAATCAAGATGATATGGAATAAATGAGATATCACATCAAAATCATCTTATATTATGATGTCACGAAGTTGTGATTAAAAGCTGTACACGCTAGCAACAGCATGTCCTCGTCAATTATGACCTTTCTTACAGAATCAAATTTTATCGGGATGGGCATGTCTCTGTCGCAAGAAAATCCGGCTGTGGATTGGGACGATCCCTGGTTATTCAACAATGAGTTCACGCATTTCGTCGAATGTTTTGTCACCTGTTTTCTTGAAGATTAGAGACGAAAGATACTAAGGTTTATTACATTGTATTTGTTGCAATTTTCATTCGAGGACTATCTCTGGTATCTCTCATTCATTAGCAATTGATGAGAGCAAGCCAAAGTGGATCAACTTATGCAGGATCTTCGCTTTGCATACTGTGATTACGACATGGCTAAATCTGGTTCATAGCGCATGCACTAAAAGCATGAGCTATTTACCAAGGAAACAACCATAATATGAGGAAGTTTTAGAAATATCACCACTGTATTTCTTTTTAATGCTGGATTATACTAAATAAACTTAATTTCAGTACATGTCATCTTAAGTCATCACAAAGAGATGAACCGATTAAAATGATGACTGGACTTTCAAAAATTTATATTTTAAATGATTCCCGGAGCAAAGCTTGTTGAGAATAAGAACGCATCGGTGATAATGAAAGAAAATAGTTGGTAAAGCTGTGTACCTGTCGAGAAAAAGTGTCAAAGTCGAGGAAAATCTTTTTATATCAGAAGTGCTTTTAGTATAACTGCCAATCGATCAACCAATTTCATAATGTAATTATCTAGCAATAGTCATACAATTTTGTTAATTAGCTCTACGTTACTCAACATTGTACAAAGAAACTTATCCTATAATAATTGTATAGCAAGTTTATTTCCATAGTTATTTGGTTCTTTTTAAACATCGGAAGTATTCATTAAGTTCCATGAATTATTCATCGAGAGTAATTTGACTGCTCCATGATTACAGTGATAGAGACTAAATGAAGAAAATAGGTTATATAGGAAGTCAATAATTTTAAGGCTTAACGAAGACCATCTTTGCTAAATATAGCTTGATATTTGGTTGAGAATTGAGTGATCCGTGATGTAATATTATTTGCTTTAACTAAAAATCCCTTCTCGAAAGACATAATCGTTAGTGCAACTATAGTTCCGGGTTTGATCAAATGTCTGTATGCTTCTAAAAATGCACCCTTTTGAATATTACAATTTTCACGTAATCAGATGAGTATTTAAATTTTCAGATCATGGTTGCATTCATCTGGAAAACGAACACAGATCAATGAGAAACCCTGTGACATAATGTCGCATAAATATTGCTATTATTACAATACTTTGTTTTTGAATGCGACTCACATTCACTAGAGCGTATTAATTGCAATAGTAGCATTATTAGGAGGCAATTTGTGGTTTGAACCAAACACGAAGAAAAAGCTTCCGAGAGCTGGGATAAGGATCTTTGAATAATTTAGTTCTTTAACTTCCGATTTTTGCCTTAAGTTATGGGTATTATATTAACTTGACATTATTTTCTCCTCCGTATTATTCTTTGCTAAAGTATGTTGATAGCAATTTCCTTTCAATTCTCCTACGCGCTCGACACAAAGGCATATTTGTACAATTGTTTATTTTTTTCACTTTTTATCTTCAGCACGATGGAAGAACGGCTGTCTCCTGTACATCAGCTTGGTGGTACGAGTGCGGCTAGTCCCGCATTTGTCAATGGTAGCACCACGCCTGGTGGGCCCACTGGCTTGAAGTAAGTTTATAAATTTTATCTGCAAATTAGGAGTTCGTTGAACATCAAAAATTGTCAATTCTTATTTTTATTGAGATGTATTGAATATATACTTAATATATATTGAATGCACACGTGTCGATAATAACGTGTGCAAATATATTTTCAAGCACGTGATCATTAGGATGTTACCATTGTTTAGTAATATTCTCTTGTCATGTTTTGCCTTTACTTTTATTCATTTTCCACTGGAAAGGCTCAATACATGTTTTTTATTCAATTTCTGGGAGACGTTCATTTCAACACCTGGAAAACAACCATTTTCATGGAAGTAGTTGTCATTATTTACTTTGTTGTGATCTCATTTCTTCGTATTATTAATGAAGATTCTGAATATTCTCTTATCCATTCTCATCTATTAGTAGAAATAAGTGACGAATAAGCGTAGTTCAAATCAACTGTCATAGTAGTGCCTGGAGCATGCAGAAACATAGAGGCCTGCTCTATGTGCACGTTTCTATAAGGTATATTTCGGTGCGATGTGGACCACTCACTTCACACGCTAAGTATGCTGTACTGTTAATTTCATGTTATTCGGAGTGATGCTTTAGAAGTTAAACAGGGGCCGAATCCTCCCCCACCCAGGATATCGATGCTGTTCATAGCCCGATGTGTATCGGGTTAATCTCGATAATGCAAAATTTGACTGTTGGATATTCATAAAATATAAAGCATTATTTAGAATAATCACTTATTATGTCAATACTAATTGATTTCAAAAATGAAAGATGAAATTCAATTTTGCATTAAAGACACTTCCTTAACCCGCCTGTTCTAGTTCAACTTGACTATTGAAGCATCCTTTTTGAAGGAAATTCTTCATGTGAGCCATTTAAGTGTCCTATTTACGTCGTCTTGTATTGTCACTTAATTGCGCGACTAAGGATTTCAGAATTGATAAAATACTAGAACTTGTGCGTTTATCATGAAAGCTTTGAATTCGCCTGGTTCTTGTGTGCACCCTCAATATATCGAATGAACACTCATGATTACACGTGATTCCAGATGTTTTCTGAAGAATTTGTAATCCATTTCGGGATAGGACTCCGATCTAGAATATGTTAAGTCTAACCGTAAATAATTATTGATAATATGCCCAATGTCTGAAGTAGCAATGTTGTAATTTTTCGTTCTTCGTTTCCGTTAAATGAGAATCATGCTATTCGTGTCACAACAGAGCGTCTGAAGGTAAATCAAAGAAGACCAATCTTTCATTATATAAGAAGACTCCAGTCACTGGAACAACCCATCATGGAACAAGTCCACAGCCGCTTCTAGCAAGTGAACGTTCCGGCTTCTTCTTCTCCTCAAACAATGCGAACAACGGAAGTGTCTCAAAGAAATTGGGCAAGGAACATTTCAGCCTGCCCGAAGTTCGTGGCGCAGAAAGTACGGCGTGATGACACAAGAGTTTCCACTTGCTGTGCTTATACTCGCCTGCTGTGTTGCAGAATATTGATGCACTTCTAATTATCAAGTGTGAAATCATCTTGTTTGCATTTTTAAAGAATTCTCACTCATTTTACCTAATGCTTTTCTGCTGTTGCCTATAAATTTTGTTGAATTGTTCTATGTTATATCTTCATTCTTTCACATTCACATTGTACTTGAAACATAGGATACACTTCACGAAAATTATACTGGGTGCGCTATTAAACTTAAAATCGCACAAAAGATGATCTGATGATCCAGAACACTTAATTTCTTATGAAGACTGTTTCCGAAACTTGTTTATGATAAATTATGTAGGCACAGGATTTCCCATTTTGCATCGGAATATTTCCGTGCAACTTTTGTGCAGCCTCATCTGTAATATATTTCATAGAAGGATCTGCACCTGTTCAATTTTCTCAGAAAGTTAAAACTCTCGGAAACTAGAGAAACTAGTCAGCTGTAGATGGAATCCAAATCTAAGTACTTCAAATTGAGATTGTTGATTGAAGCATGTAAATCTTTTTATGTGATGATGCCCTACGTGTAGAGGCGAAAAGCTTCAGCTATTTGTAAAGTATAGTAATGAGAATAGAAGCCGAGCTGATATGTAATCAACATAATTAATTGTTGGAAAATGCGTGCAATATTTGACAGATGTGACTGCATCAATGGGCACGACAACCCATTTAATTCTCTATTTTAATGTCTCTTTATCAATTGCAACTGTCAACATTATTCTGCTTAGGGAAGCTATCCCATTTTATTTGTAAAGTGCTGTTTCTATTTGTCATATCCATAATTCCTTATGAAGAAAAGAACATATGATCCACTGGCACCGTCATTGAATAGCTGCTATTACGAAAGACATCATGCCCTGAAGTCATCTAGATCTTTACTTGCGCTTGTGGAAGTAAAATAATGACTTCTTAGTGATATCTGTTGCGTGCATCTGTGAACTTGTATGAAAAACTTAATTTAAGGCTTGTTTATTTTGATTGCTTATTTTCTAACTTTTGAAATTTGTTGTGAAAAGCTTTTTGACGGACTAGATAATACAGTAGAAATTGGTTGCTTATTCTAATTTCTTGGATAGTTAAAGAAACTTTTATTTTATTTCAAGTGCAAAACAAGTAACATGTTCAATGTACTTTATGAATACATACCCGCATTTACAATGCATGCATCAGTATACTTAATGTATATAAAACATGTAGATCACGAAAAGCAGTTATTTGATATTTCATTAAGTTTGTATTTCATACTGTGCGTGTCCATGCAAATGGCTATTTGTGCATGTACATCGTAAAACTAATATGTAATTAATGTTTCCGTAATTTAATCGATTTAGGATCTCTCGTTCAGTAATAAGCACAGATTTAAACTTGACTTTGTCCTATAACTCTGCCAAATGGTCGAATTACGCCGAAATCTTTTCAACGGCAAGGGTTCTCGCTCCTCGAAGTTGAGAATGGACTTCCTACAGCCGTCTTGAACCATCTGTCTTCACCTTCATCAGCCCATCCTACAAAAAATTTAGTCGATGATTTGACTGTGGCTAAAGTATGAATATCCTTTTGGATTTATGTGTATAATACTGGGTGTAAAATGTAGGGTAGTCAACTTGAGCCATCAAATCTTCAAGAAGCTGAATGATTTCTTTCCGTCACAATGCTAGTTTACTTTAGTTTTATTCTCACCATATTGTTCCTAGAACCGAAAGTATACTTAAAGAATAAAATTAGTTACAAGTTCATCCATTTGCGGCGAAAGATAAGCTTTAATCGTACGCCCTGAATGGATCAACTTACGACTCGTCCATCAAACACGAACCCTGAGGAGATATTTCCGGAAAAGTACTGAACATCCACCTTGTACATTGAGTAAGTGCCCAGTCAAAGACTGCAAAATGCAACAATTGAAAGACAGCATATCAGATTCATTGTTATAGCTGCTTTTCCATTAGGTATACGTATGTTTATGTAATATGAAATCAATTTCCTAATAAACAAAATTCCTGCATTGAAATTAAGAGATGAAATTGAAGAGCTTAGGGATTTCGCATTTCGTTGATATTTCTTTTACTAAATGCGTGGCCTTTGAATTTTATATTTCTATATCTTCCTAGCTTTTCTCCTCCTTTTGTATCCCTGCCGCAAGCTATGAAGCCGAAATGTTGGAGATTATTATGTCGATGAATTGCAGCCCATGGCTTTTACATCAATTCTAACAATTTTAGGCTTGTAGAAAATTCTGGTGATGCATTAAAAGTTGAGCCTTAAAACTGGATGCATGTTACTGTATGTAGGCCTACAAGCACGAGCTAGCGCATGTAACAAAAATCTGATCAGTTATTTCGCCATCTACATTCGCTACATTTCGCGACAAACCAGCTTATGTGATTTCATGAACAGCTACATAAAAATCAATAATTGTGAGCAACTGAATTTTTGATTCTTCTTGTCACGAATTTAGCTGACGCTTGAAGCTGAGATGCTAATACTCATGAATGAACTATTTTCCTAATTATTCCTAATCGCTGACTCGCTACTTAGTCACGGAAAGTAAATTGATGCTTTAATTTTTGCGTAATAGTTTCATGACAGATCTGCCGTTCGTTCTTTTGACTTCAGTTTTAGAAAATGCTTGGATTTCTATTTGAAAAGTATAAAATTAATTTGAAAATGTTCAGATTTTATCAATGAAACTGTCTATCATCTTGCGATGCAAATAATGCTGCAAGTCATCCATGGCCAATTTCGAAAGAAAATTAAGCTTGCCGTCAGGTTGACATTTGACGTTTACGGCAAACTCATCAAGTAATTCATTTAATGCATTCTTGCATTCTAGATATTGCGCTTCTGTGTAATAAAATGTGTTAATGGACAACTGTTAAAAAGACGATGCATGAATGTACAATGTACAAAATATTCATTTTCAAATATCACATATCTGTTGCGATTCAGAGAAATGTGTAAAATAAAAGTTGTTAATAGTTGCCGGGTAATATTTAGTAATGGTATTTGAAATGTATGTATTGTACTTTATTAAAGTATTAAAGCATTTTAGGTTTATCAGCCGTCTGCGATCCAGGAAGTGATTCAACAATGAATGGCTTTATCTTGTGTCCTGAATCATGAGCTTTGGTAACACTGACTTAGTATGACGCTACATAGTTTGTTGATTTAGCATCTGCTGAAACTGTTGCTTCGATTTAGTTGTGACGAAAACATTTTCCATGGATTTTTTTCTGGTGTGTCTAAATATAACCTCATGTGGCGATAGAAAGTCCTCACAGATCATTACATTTGACGCAATTTAATATAAATCCTAAAATTGATGTGTTAGTTATAAATGAATAAAGCAAATTATTCATTAGCAAAAAAATGTATAGCATTATTGCCTACAGGTAAAGCTACCAACCGAAATAGTATTTCCAAAAGAACCATGTTAATCAAATTTCCAGTGAAAATCAGATCGGTTGAGATCAGAAGAATGAATCATCAAAAAACCTATCTAATAAAATCAATTAAAATAATGTTGATAATGGAGCGAAGACGGTAACATTTTTGATAATGAATGAATTATCCGAAGACAATGTGGTGAATTTCAATCGAACATTAACTTATTGAGTCCTTTCTATTAAAAGATGCAACGTTCCTTCATCCTAATCATCGTCAAAATCTGATTCGTTCACGTCAATCTTGTTTGATTTTTTCGATCCTAGAGCCCGGAGTTCGGTTCCATGAATCATATTCCTTTCAATTGCTACGTGTACATGCAACTGTTAAAAGAGGAGATGTGTGACGAAGTCCGCAATGAATGGAAGTTGTATCAACTGAACATCCTAAGTTTATATCAGTCAATCAAGAAAGGTAACACAAAAAAGGACGCAGGGCTCCTACCGGGAGGGTGCTCACGAAGAATATGGTTATGTTTTCATTTCGAAAAGAGACGTTGTCAGAACCATTTCTAGTGTCAAATAAGAGACGAAATGCTGAGTGACGGAATGATGCGCCTGCTTTTAAAGTGCAATATGAGTTGGGAGAACCAAAGTATTACTTTTCAACTAACTTGGTGAAATGTTTTTGACTCTCATTTATGATAATTAGTCTCCTGATTCTGAGTTTTTCATCGAATAGAATCTTTGAAATTTATGAGTTGTTCGGTGAAGGAATCGCTCGTATCGATGAGAATCACATACGAAGACTGTATTTTTAAAAACATGCAGAAACATAGAAATTACAGGTTGAAATCCTCTTTAAAAGTATACAGGCAGCACATAGCCATGCAGAGCTGAAACAAGAAAAAATTACCGGATGCGAAAAATCCTCCATCAATGAAAAAAATTTACTGAGCGAACCATGTCCGAAGTAGCTGATTCAAGAAGCTTATTCCCAGCTTCAAGAACTCATTACTTACTAAGGCCTTCTTGTTTCGAAATTAGTGTAACTCAGATCGATTAAATTTGACTATCTAGCAAAAATCTGTGAAATGAGAAAATGAGAAAAGCCCGCCAAATGTAGAAAAGTGAGACGGCATTATTTTCAATAAGCATGCTAATTAGATTTAGATGATCTATTTAAAACATGATTAAAAGTGGAGATAATCTATGTTCTTTTTAGTATACTCCATACTTTAGTTAATTTCATTTACTCGGACATATGTATAGGATGTAGACTTTCGTAGGTATACACCTTAATTGATTTTAATGTTTTGATTTCAAATGATGATGATGCCTGTTGGCATTTAGAAAGGAAACATTGACCGAGATGTCGCAAATTACTAACGCTCTATGCAAGTGAAGTCAGTATTTGTCAAAATATTGATGAAGTTCTGTTCATTTAAAAGTCAAGCTAATCATCAAATATAAACCTGGAAGGTCAATTTATCGATGCTTAATGCAATGAGTCTGGAAAGCGATGTTACTATTCACAGCATGCGTTTGCACTTAAAGGTGGAGTTTAATTATAATACTCAGTACGAAAATATATAAATTTTCTGATTCATCAGCTGCTTCTAGGTGCACTCACAGGACGAGACGATTATTAGAGCTACATTGTGTACCCAATTTGTCAAATCCATCCTGACGATGGAAACCAGTGTGAGGAGGCGGAGGGTGAAAGAGCGATTGAACTCATCCGTCCTTTCTCCTTTCACATCTCAACGGTGTCCACGGTGATAGACATTCGTACAGATAGTTTTACAGAAGGTAATATGAATCAGAAATATCGCGAGGAAAGGATGGAGTATTGTGGCGCCATCGTTGCCTATAGGTTGGAAATTTGTTCTGATAGTTTAGCTGTTTTGCTGAGTTATAGTAGTGTTACATCTCAATCATTCGTGTCAATGCACAAGGGAGATGTCACCTTTCGATGGGAACTTTCATCTGAACTGAATTGAAGTATGGCAAGACAATTGTGGCTAATGTTGGAACTTCCATGAGAAATTGCCATGTTGATTTTATCTAGATGAACAGAAAATGTCCATATTAAATTCTCAAAAGAAATAACAGCGAAAATGTTTAAGGGTGCGATATGCTTTTGGCCTGATCAAAATTATTACTCCAAGTATTAACCAAGAATTATTACTCTAAGTATTACTCCAACTGTATGAAAATAAAAGGCATGAAAAGCATTTTTCACGAATGATATCTATTGGGAATTTATCAGACACAAAAAGTTTGTCATTTACTATTTTATAAGCAATTAAATATTAATTATCATTATGTAATATAATTATTAACTTTCATAGCAATTGTTTATTGTAATTCATCATGATTTGCTATTTCATTATTAAGTAGCAAGCATGAAGTGTATACAAAACATCCATAATCGTCATCTATTGGAAATCAATTAGACATGGTAATTTTTGTGATTTGCTATCTAATAGGTGTAACTAATTTTTTTGCATGTTTGAGGTACATAGAATGAAATTCCTTTTTAGCAGCATAGTTAATTAAAAATAACGAAAAGAAAGCCAAAGCTGCAATGTATGTTGTTCTACCCAATATTTCGGCTGTCGCAGCCAGCTTCAGGGGAGCAAAGGCTCACAAAATCTTTGATCGCATGGTTTTCAAATTTTTTTAAAAAATTCTATGGCAGATTTAGCAATTCATGTAAGGATCATAGCACTGCAAAGGCGGCTCCCATCGCAGCCGCCAGGAACCATGATAGTTCAAAAGCAAGATCTGGTCAGCTAGCCGTACATTCTCCAGCAAACCATTAGGAATTAGCCACTAAGGTTATAACCTGCGTTATGCTGAATTAGATAATCCATATTTAATTTATCTCCATTTCCTCAAAAGCTGTCGAAATAGGAATCCAATTAATTTCAATTCCGAAATCAAGTTTTTATCTCAGAATACAAGACTTATGTCTTGATATGAAACCCTAACCCATGCATCGCATCCGTTTTAAGTCTAAACCATCTTACCTTCACGGTACAAGTGAGAGCTGTGTCTTGAACTTTACTTACTGATACCACAGAAATTTATCCACTGGATACACGTATCTCACCATTCAAGAATTTTAGTATTTGGGATAATGATTCAACTTAATGAACGTTTGTTTCGATTAATTCATTCAAATACGTTATTGAATTCCTTTATCAAAATCAAGATTATTCATTATTAATTTGTTTCATGCGATCGCTCGTGTGCTAATTCAATGTGAGAAGGGCGTGGTTAGGAGTAGACTTTTGAAGGAGGCAACATGTAGGATTTGGATTTCACAAAGGGTGAAGCGTTTGATGTCTAAAAAAGGTATTGCCGTTTCGATTCTTGCACTTTTCTTCAGACATGATGAAGTCGACAGAAAATTCTCTCCATATTTTGCGACTGCTAATTTTGTAGCTAATTATTGTAACAAATTACATGTAGTTTATTTTACAAAAAACATTATTGTAAAATACTTGTATATACACCCGACGCGTTCCGTCTACACATAGTATGTCAAGGGTTACAAGCTATTGCTGTACAAGTGGGTCTATATAGCTGCAAATTTGTCAATGAAAGCAGCTCATTTGCTCAGCTCATGTCGTCTGTTTAGTTTTGGCATGTTCGTCGCAATTAAGCGAGATTCAGCCACCCTAGTAGTAATTGCTCTTTTCTGTTTATCAATATTATTGATGATTATTGCAGTCGAAATTGTTAATGGTCATCACTATATCACGGTGGGCTATCATCGCATGTTCACTTAGTGTACTTTTCTTGTCTTCATACCGTTAACTACACTCATGTTCTCTATAGCGAACTTGAAGCGGGCGACAAGTTTGGCATATGTAATTCTGGTCACATAGGCTATCTTGCAATGAAAATTCATATACGACATAATATTTACTTCTACAGTTATACCTTGGGTCAATGTTTTTACAAATACTGCAAGAACAAATATTTTATCAAGTTTTTTGAAATTCGAAGCTAGCTTTCTTCTAAGTTTACTAGTGATGCATATTGGAATATCATATTTATTTTTCAGTTTATTGATTTTTCTCAAAAGGCTATCTCCAAGGAAATCAATAGTGAAATTCACTTTGTTTTCTTCAACGTTTTTGATTTTTCATTTCTATTTTTGCAGTACATATCATTTTTACTAAAGCTATTGTTGCTTAGTCTATTTTTCATAATATCGTGCGATTTTTCTGAAGGGTCAGAGCATCGAGCCTCGACGTGTCGAAAACTATTTTTTAAAAAATGATATTATTTTTCACGTGATTCGGCAACCAGCTATTCTTGCGTAAACTTATGCCAGAATGACAAGGTTCACTGTACCTTGTATATTTTAATTTTTATTTTACTGAAATGCTAACGTGGGATCATGCGATGATAGCCCACCGTGATATAGTGATGACCATTAACAATTTCGACTGCAAAATTATTGATAAACGGCAAATACTAATAGGGTGGCTGAATCTCGCTTAATTGCGACGAACATGCCAAAACTAAATAGACGACATGAGCTGAACACATGAGCTGCTTTCATTGACAAATTTGTATAAAAACCCACTTGTGCAGCAACAGTTTGTAGCCCTTGACATAGACGAAACGCGTCGGGTGTATTTACGAGTATTTTGCAATGAAATTAGCAGTCGTAAAATTGGGAGAGAATTTTCTTTCGACTTCTTCATGACTGACCTCCCGTACAGACAACTACATATATCAGTATTTGAAATCCATGAAGCTGGATAAAGTAGCACATGCGAATGGTATGAAATTGACAGCTTGTTGCTGAAACAAGTACGATTTCCTGTGCAATGATGGTCCTTCTTACCTGCCTGACGTGCAACGTGACACCCAAATTCATAGAGAACACCGTCAAGTTACCTACGTGCACTGAGTCTACGAAGGCCCTGCATAGGAGGACCACTTCAGTCAAGAAGGAGCTGACAAGGCAGCATTTATCGAACCTGTAGAATATATCGTTTGATATCAACCGAGATATCTCTTACGAGCATTCACCAGAAACGATATCGAAGTACAACAGAAGAAAATCATCTTTGAGAAACTGGATGAAGCAGTACGCAAGGAAACATCAACGATCTACTAGCGTCACTCAAGAAAGTGGAGTTGATGGCCAAATGACTTTTTCCCTTGTGTCAGGAGTTCGTACATTATTAACTACAAGTACTGTTTTTTCTTTGATTACGTTGACGAATTTTGGTACAGTGGAAGTAGCTCATCTGATCATATTCATGACAATAATTTCGATAGTAATTGCTTAACTAACGAAACCAAAATCTTGATTCCTAACGACGTAAAATCATTTTTGAGTAATGGTCCTAAATTTCGGCTTCCTTATCGTGTTGACGATGATTTTCTGAATGATGATGAAATTGCTATTGATAGCCTATCCTATAAATTACGTTGGTCTCATCACTTTAACAACTGCGGAGTGTCGGACATAAATAGAATGTACATTCCTTTTGATAAAAATACCGCAGACTTACATGAGTGAACCCTTACAATATAAGTTAAAACTTTTTGAAAGCTAAGCGTGCGCTACACGAAGAAGCCAAAAATCTTAAGAAAAAAAGAAATACAAAAGTATCAATAGTAGATATAGAAAAAATAAAACCTTTTTGAAACAAACAAATTGTCTCTGTTGTTCAGTCGGCTAAATATAATCGCACAGTAATTTAGTTATATCAATGATTTAGTTAGATCAAAATGTGTTAAAATGATGAATATGAATCATGAAAAACAACTCGTAGCAGGTAGCCATCCTGCCAAATTTCAAGTGAACATAAAAGATCACAAAACAAAGAAAATGGATTTTTCCCGTTGTGCTCATATAACGTCTACTATAGGAGCACCAACCCAAAAAGCAGATTGGCTGTCGATTGTCATTCTTAATCAATTAGTTAAATATTTCCCAGCACACATCAATAGTATTAACTCACTGATAACTGAATTGAAAAGTAAAAGTCAGGATATTGTCAGTGAAGATGATCAAGTTTTCGTCACGCTTGACGTCAAAAATCTGCACCCTAGTATACCCATAAAGGAAGGTATAACAGTAATAGAACAGTTTGCTAAGCAACATTGGAATCAAATCAAGTCTTATGGTTTCAGTGCTACAGATCTTATAGATTTTTGAAATTTATCTCGTATAATTATGAAATAGCGCATAATGACAAGATATACCTACAAATAAAAGGTTTCGCGATGGGGACACATTTTGCACCTCTTTTGCAATAATTTATATGAGCAGTGTAGAAAATAGGGCCCTAGAAAAATTGAAAAATGATCAGAACATTTGCCCAACAATTTATAAAAGATATATCGACGATATCATCCTGGGTCCATTCCCGAATGACAAGAATGCACTTCAGACTATCCAAGATACTTATAGCTCCATAGATGATAATATACAATTTACTTTAGAGGTTCCAGAAACTGATTTTCTAAATTTCCTAGACATAAGCATTTCAGTAAAATAAAAATTAAAATATAATAGGTACAGTAAACCTTGTCATTCTGACATAAGTTTACGCAAGAATAGCTGGTTGCAGAATCACGTGAAAAATATATATCTGAGTATTTCCAGTGACTTCATGAGTAGTTTCAGCTAATTTCATAACGGCAGCAACTCAGTAAAATCCAGTAGAAGTGAAACCCCACATAATGAACATAGAACATCCGACATTCAATGTGTATTCAAAAGTCGAATCGGCAGTTAAGTCCTGTTAACTTAAAAGGTCACTTAAAAACAGTCACATTTAAATTAGTCATTATTCAATTTCAGGAAAACAGCTCGAGAAGACGGATCGACTAGCGATTCAATAGGTTAATGATAAAAGTAGAAACACGTCTTTCCCAAATCTTTCTTATATTTTTCTTCAACCGGTTTCAATTAACGGGCAGATAACTGCCGTCAATCTTCGTCAGGAAGTTGTATAAGAAGCTTCAATATACTTTCTATATATACCTTTTTTTATATACCTTCATATATTTTTTTATTTTTTATATACTCTTTTTTTATATACCGTCTTATACAACTTCCTGACGAAGATTGACGGCAGTTATCTGACCGTCAATTGAAACCGGTTGAAGAAAAATAGAAGAAAGATTTGGGAAAGACGTGTTTCTACTTTTATCATTTAAATTAGTCATGCGATTAAAACCAATCACAGCCAATGGTTTTATGAATGTAGCAAATTTGTCATGAACTTATCACATTTTCCTATTGCCTGAAAGATTGTTTCCCCATTTCGAAGATCTTTTAAGGAAACTATTATCTTCCAATGTATTATGACTTCTTAAATTTAATAACACTTTTTTGTCCAATTAATGCATTTTTCTGACAGCCACGGGACTACGGCTGATGACCTAAAGGTTTTGATTCGTTGAGTTAAATCGCTTTTCCTGATCTTCCCATGCAAAAATCTAGCTTCTATTTCCTGTTTCTAAAATTATAAATATGATGATATACATATATATTCATTTATTTATAAAGAAAATTCTTAAATTAAGCGTCAATTTATGCTAGAATTTAGTCATTTCATATGAGCACAAAATGTGTTCAAATTAGTTCTTTTTGTGCTTTCTCTTTAAGCCTTTTTTGTGAAACTTCATCGTCTCATCCTCTCTTAGTGTTACACAAGCGTGAGAACTTTTGTATTTCCATGGTATCCGTTGCTGCTAATTGCCTAACGTGTGCTACTAACATTTGCCATTTTGCAGATTAACAACTAAACGTACCAGCGGCGGTGTGCATCAAAATCCCTCCGAGACTGACTTTGGTCCTATCAATACCTACGTTGTCCCTTCGGCCCTTGGAGGGGCAGTTGATCACGCTACAAATGCCAAACACAGATCTTCCTCCCTCTTCCTTCCCAAAATCGCCTCGTCTTCCTCGACAACGTCCGGAGGAAACATCCGAGAACAGAAATTGCCTGCATGTAGGTCATTAAACAACGGAAAAGTATTGTTCATTAAGTCGCACATGTTAGTATCATGCTGAAGAATTAAATCTTGCTGTACAATGTACATATTTTGTAGGGACTTTTCATTAGTTGCGAAATCAGGGATATATCTTAAACATCCTTCCCTGTGAAAACCCTGGAACGTGCTGCTTATGTCTGTGTAGTCTCCAGAGTTGACGTAGGATGCGATTCTTCAATCCCACACCACAGAAAATCGGTATAGGAATCCTGTAAGACTTCCCACGCACCGTAGGTATAATTTTATACAATAGCATTAAGCACCTTCGTATAGGTCACTATTCACAGGAATCTTGTATTTTGTAAAGTACATGCATAATTTTGTATGTTTTGAAGAAGTTCTTCTTGCCAATACATTTGAAGACAAGGATACTCGACAACAAATTCATTATTAAAAGAAAATGTATACATGGATAATGTAGAAGAGAGCAAGTTTCACACGAGCGCTTTCGTGCTCTCTAGTCATGTGTGACGACCGAATAAAATAATAGTGTAGGATGCCAATTGCCATCGTTGGAATAGTTTACATGACTTCATAGAAATTCATTACGCAACCAATCGAACGATAACTATGGAAGTTGAGAGAAAATGATTTAATTACATTGAAAGTCTACTCATGCGAAAAACGATATGAATGTAAGCTTTTTTGTACGACTTTCGGAAGCCCTTTTTATTTTCGGACACAAACCTGTACCGTGTGTCCAAAAAGATTTTGTATATAGCCTTTTTTGTAAATCACATTCTATCAACTTCCATGGATATTGTTCGACTCTTTGAGTTATAAATTTCTATGACTTCATCATGTTAACGTTGGCAATTGGCATCCTACATTGCTATTTCATTCAGTCGTCATACATGACTATAGACCACGAAAGCGCTTGTGTGAAACTTGTTCTTTTGTACATAGGCATGTACGAATATTTTCTTTCAATAATGAATTTGTTGTCGAGAATCTTTGTTTTCAAATTTTTGTATGTCTTTCTATTCCTGATGAAGGAAAAGAGTAGATGTCCCGAATAAACATTCATAGCACGATAACATTTTTGCTTGATTAGATTACGACGTTCGTAAGGAATAGACCAATATATAGTCTTGTTGGAATTGATATTACAATTCCTTCACTATGTGAATGAATTTTGCGTACTCAATTTTTGTGAGACGTTGATCATCAAATGTAACTGCCCTTCGGATTATGGGAATATCTCTGGTGACAAATGTTGACAGACATAGGATGTGGAGAATTTAAGTTCTGGTGCCATTCACTTCCTTGATCACCCTAATGATTTTCTCGAGCTTCATTTAATGCCCAACATTCCGTGCGACTGCCGACAAGATGTCATCCAAACAATGTTCCCGTGCTACTAATAGCGGTGAAATTACTGGACCCAGACTGCATGAACCTATCGTTTGATTAAAACAATCTGATCTGATCTGTGAACTGTCTGAGTCTCTTCGATCGGCATTTATGAGTATTTTTCAAATATATGACTATTTAAAAGATTTTCATAGACAAAAGAATAACTAAATGCTACTGATATAGGCAAATTGCCGAGACAAATTCTGCCATGTATGTACTGAATGAATCGTGTATTGTTGAGCTGCTAAGTCTGGGAACTAGCACGATGTTGTGCAGGGAACGATGGCATTGTACACCTCTTCACTACAAAACTGCACGTCTGCCTGGATCGTTTGTCTTTATTAAATAATTTCCATTGAAAACCCCATGTATTTCCAATGGAATTGTAACTGATTCGTTACTAACACGAGTTTCTTGTGAAATTCATTGCAGATTAAATAATTTTTATGGAAAGCGTCTACGATTCATGGTCTTTGTTGAGTGGTCGCTCGAAACAAATGAATGAAGTGGAAGTGTACGGACATCTAATCAGGCAATGGCATATATTTGTTGACATTTCTGTGAAAATGTTGTGAAGTCATTAAACATGTGGGTGTTAAGCTAGTGTCTGAATAAGGTTTGAGATTCTGAATAAACGCGACCACTCATATGAAAGACCTATTGATGTTTTTTGTGCAAGTCGTATTAAAGAAATACCTCTTCGATTTCAACCTATCTGCTGTCACTGAAAATCGTGCTTGTATCGAATAAGGCAAAAGTTTTACATTGGAAATACATGGGAAATTTCAATACAAACTATTCATGAAGGACAGTTGATATGATACGGCAGACGAGCAGTTTTGTAGTCATGATGTGTGCAATTTATGTGGAAGCTTCAGGTACGACCTATTTCCCTGTACAACCCTTCGTGTTGCTACTATTGCAATGATTCTAGAGTAGTCGTACTTGCCTAAGTATATCGAAGTTTAAAAAATGCATCATATTCCAAGTGTGCTACAAGAGTAGCTCTTAGAATAATGTTTTTTCGAAATTCTCTGCTATGCCTAAATTTGCTCGAATAAATGTTCACCTCGACCAATGTGAGTTTGTCTACCTCTGCAGTGCTTTTTTTAGTTGAATGAACTAACTAATTGAGGGAATATTCACAGATCACCTTGCATGATGCTGTCTTTTTTAACATCAATTGCTTGTTTTGTGGGCTAGTAAAGCTCCTTTTAGTAAATGTTATTTGATATTCTTATGTTCTTCTACTTAACTTGTATTTTGTCATCAACATGCAAAGTATCAAACACTGATGTCTGGTATTGCATAGCATCGTTGTTATAGACATTTGTGAAATAGAAAACAATTTTAGTCTAGACATCATATAGACTTGCTATGGTTTTGCTAATGTTTACTGGGCATGTATGAATATGTCAGATATTTTTCTAAATGGGATCATTTTGCTTTGTTTACCGGTCGTGAAGATGTTTCAACTACACGTATTTATAATCTTTGGTTTTGTTGGTTATGAAGAGTTAAACGTTTGAAAACAGATCTTTCATTGATTTAGCAACCAATTTCGATCACAGCATAGTGATAATCTCGAAGTATAACAAACTTATAATATGTTTTTGGATTTTTGGAACCCGGACAAACCAAAACTAAGTTGACACCAGTCAAAATTATTTGGTATCAGAGACCAATCGAATTTTCGACTTCGGCTAGTCGAATATTCGGTCAAAAATCTTCGGTATCAGAATAATTCGACAGTTTTGGCAAGTTTTAATTTTTTGGTGTCGACTTAGTTTTGGTTTGTGCTATTTGCTTCTGAAAACGAAGCTAAAATACAGAAAAGCAAAAAGCAGCATTTGTATAACCTTCGAAATCACCACTCTAACCTGCAAATAAGTCAATAAAATGCTGCCTAGTCAATACGAGTATCTGACAGGACAGTGCGTATTTCAGTAGCCAGGTAGAGGGCGTGTGATCGAGTCACATGACTTTCACTGTGGGAAGTGGAATACAACGGCCAAGACATTTGGATCAGATTTACTGCAACCCATGCATTTAAAATAGCAAATGCCAAATCTGATCCCGAATTTAGTGACGTGGATGAAGATAATTTTGATGAAACTGATGAATTCTTTTATTGACTAGAGCTCTTAATTTACGTCGTCTTTAAATGTTGATAACACAGATCGGCTTTGACCAATACAAGCTGGATTGTAGTGTCTGCATCTTTATTGGAAAACTGGCATAAAAGGAACCAGACAAGGGCCGGCTGCATGTACTGTAAAGATTGAACTTCAATTTGGTCCTAAATCTACAGAATTATATAATCTTGCAAGTTAAGCAGGTTCAAATGATGCATATCACGATAATGTATTTCATTACTTTCAGAAATATTCCTATATTTAAATTATTGAGATAATTGAGGTAAAGTATCAATTCTATTGACATTCGACAAAAATATTTTCTCGAAGATTTGCCGGCTCTGGGAAATAATGAGAATTTCAACGTCCGACAGTGAAAGGGTTAAAACTTGGAAAATGTGCAAAAACATTTATTAAAAAGACACTTATAGTTTCTTCCATTTCAAGCTCATGTCCGTTTTCCCACACAATAGTTAGTTGGCTACCTAGCTGCATCTTCAGCTCCGAGAAAAAGGGGCGAGTCATTATCACGATATGGTCATTGGTCGTTAACATTCACAGCAGCCGACTGATGCGATATAATAGCATCCAGTAGACTCGTTGACTCCTGCGTCTGGACGTACATATCGGTGCTACAATCGTCCTCAACGTGGCCGCCGGCGTGAAGATGGTGGAATCTGCGATCATGAAAGCATGTATAATTCTGACCGAAACCGGCCGCCTGAGTATGAAACAGGTTCGCTTGACAGGTTTCGGTTTTTTTAATTTCTAACATACAGGTTTCGCAAGCAGGTTTCCGTCTGGCATCTTAGAAAAATGACTGATAATTAATCATCCTTGAAACTCATCAATCGATGAGTATCAGTACTAATTATAGTGCCTAATTATTGCATGACTTTTTTACCGGTCATATTCGATAGAAGATAACTTTCTCGCAGCACACATCGAGCAGCTGCGGACATGAATCCAGTAATTACGTTCTAGTCAGCACTCCGGGACCTTTCGAAGCAATGATGTTGACACAAGCTGGAGGGGAATTATATTATAGTGACATTATCAGACCTCTTCATCAACTGCTTGCTTTCGATTTCGATTCTCCGCTGAAAGAGGAACAGTGGTTATTGAGAGTTGAATGTTGGTTGCAATCTCAAAAAGTTCTTGCATGTAGATAGCGATTCTACATGTCATAAACTATTTTGGGCCATAGTTCACAACTTCTGTCAAGGGTCAGCAAGTTGCGCTTATTGTCTAAGATTGGAGTGAATACTGGTCTGTGCCGCTGGTACTATGGAGCTCAATACTATCGTGTACATAAATTTTTGTACCATTTCTTTTATCTTTCTTTCTGATTATTTCTGGTTTCTGTATTGTATGCACAATGTGCAGTCTTTAGTGATCAAGTGCAGTTGCTAAATTATTTTCTGCAATATAATGTTTTAGTTTCAAATATTTGACTCTTCCCAATCAACGATAATGAATAATGGCAGCGATTTGTTCATGTCACTCAAGGAAAGACGTGTGATTCGTGTGCTCCGTTAAAAAGTTGTCATTTGACTATTTAAAAATTCAGTATAATCTATCATTTCATAGCATTTGATGTGGACGCATTAACTGTGTTCAGCTGCCTGAAATTTCGATTTTTAAGACAATAAGACGATTTTGAATGAGTGCAGACCCTGAAATTGCCTCATGTGAACAATTCATGTAGAATTCAAAATTTAGGTAATGAATCTTCCCAATTTCAGTATTTGGTTCTACAACTGTCGATATTTTTTTGTCAAGATATTTTATCTTTAACATGACTTTTATGTGGTAGATGTAGAAAACATGATATGGTATTTTAGCGATTAGCATTTAACCGTTGTTTTATGGCTTTAGTTCTTTGTCACACTAATTTGTGTCATCATTTACTTACAGTTCATCCTTCCAACAAGTCATCGGGAGCCGCTGCTATTCCACAGAAGACGAAGAAAGGTCATAGTACCGTCATGCCCCACATAACACATCCCGTAGAACAGTTAACACAAGTATGTCATAACACGTAATCCGTAATTTTGCTCAGATGGGCATTAATTCGTCCTGTTTTCCTTGAATTTGTTTCGCTTCTCATCTAAAGCTTACAATTATTAACACCTGCCTAATCACAAGCTTTGACATATCTTTATATTCTCATAGCATTCACTAGAATTGTATGTTTTCAATCATTGTGTGATTAAGTTTTAGATTCATTCAATTTTACTTATTTTATGAGTACCAAAATTGTGTACCACCCATTTAATTGTTCACTCTGTGTGTATTTCAAGTTTGATGCCAGAATGCATCATGAAAACTGTGGAATGCTTTTTTATGTCATTATGAGATGTTTGTAATTGATTATTGAAATTTATTAACTTCCCTGAAAATTTAGTTTACCTTATCTAAACAGACATAAGTGCCTTTGTGCTCTTTCTGAAATATAATCGCATGCAGGCCTAGATAATAATGCAATCAGCATTAGTTAAGCAATCTTTGAGGTTGAAAATAAGCCCCTTGTTCCGGTATCACGACTTGATGCTGCCATACGTGTCAGACCCTGTTGGAAAAGCTTATACTTCTCTTCTCTAATTACATATCTTCTTTTTCAATAAAGAGCGCAATTTGGGAGATATTTCGATTTTTGTGTAAACCGCAATTATGGTAAGAGAGATTAAACTGATCCTGAACTGAAGTCGGTTTCAAATCTGGTGGTATTATGTTTACAATGCTGACTTTGGTTAAACTGTACCACGTTTACACGGACTTTCTAAGTGGCCAGACACATGTGGAGGGCACTGTTTCTGTCATGTAAGTCCATAATACTGTATTTCGCTATAGAACGATAAAGTCGTGTTATTTTTACATTCAGTAATGTCATGGATTGTTGACATCTTTTGCATTTAAACGGAACACCAAACCAAATGGCTAACCTGGTTCTCTGATGTAAATACCGTTGTGTATTCGGTAATAAAGGAAGGTAATTTCTTTAAGACCGACTATCATAACCATGTCAAAAGACATTACGGACAAACAGGGAGACGTTGACAAGACAGGACAACCCCGATGTTCACCGTTGGGATGAGAGCGTTGACACTATGATAATCGCCCTCAATCAGTCAGTTACGCAGAATCATGAGATAACTGTCACCGAACAGGGAAGGCCGAATCAGTCTGTCAGACCAAATCCTAGTCCATCCAGCTATCTTTAGCGGCTGCAAAGGCTGCACAGAGATGTGCGTGGTATGGCAAATATTCATCTCAGGTGAAGGATGTTTGTTTTCGCTAATTCAGCTCATCATAGACTTTTCAAACCGTCATCTTTGGCGACTGATTGAAGGAGGCTATCACAGTGTCATTGCCCTGATTGCCCGTAATATCTTTGAGATGGCTACGATAGTCGGTCTTAAAGAAATTACCTCCCTTTGTTACCGAAAACACAACGGTATTTACATCAGGCATGTAGTGTTCCGTTTAAATGCGAAAAATGTCAACAATCCATGACATTACTGCGGTTACAAGACATCATCGTTCTATAGCATCAGAAATACAGTAACAATTATTGACTTATCTGACAGAAACAGTGCCGTCCACGTGACCAAAAAGACCAAAAAACATTACAAAATTTAATGTGAAGAAGTGCTATCCTTCACAAATTAAACCTTCCTTTTAAAATTGTTGTAACTCTAGTTGTAATTAGTCTTTTGACTAATGACGCTGGACCTTAATCTCTTAACTCTTATATTAAAATTTGGTGGCAACACATCCTTCTATCAAAAATTGTTCACCAAAAAAAGTTGTAAAGTTACATTTGGGACATCCTGCACTATCACCATGCAATAACCCATGCAACTGCTTGCATGCAGTGTTAATCACAACACCGAAATGTTATATGTTATTACTAGTATCGACCTGTTGATTGGAAATATTGATTCAGTTTCGCACACTCCATATCTGGTACTTATTGAATACCCACCGAGCTTTTCTCTTTGAACTATCGAATGTCGAACCAACTGGATAGTCTACGTTTCTGCTTGGTTTTGCAAATGACCTCAAGATCGGGTGACAAGTTCTTTCTATCCATGTCTTACAACACAAATCGTGTATTATCAAGTTTTGCAAGTGTCTGATGCAGCTGCTGTCGAATGCTGTCTGAGATCGAAAGTAACGTGATAAGCGATGTCCCAAAGAAATAAAAAGCAATTCCCATATTCGGAGTGACGAAAACATAAAATTGCTTCTCGCGGAATACCCTTTTCGATGTCTTGCATCGAAAAGAAACGACACCTCACTCATAAGTGTAAGCGCACCTTTAGCCTGTTAACGAGTAAACCAAGAGGCAACTCGCTTGACCGCCACAAACTTCAAGGCAGAGTGCCTGTATGGTGTGAGTAGTCAAATGAAGGTTATAGCGACGATTTACAAAGTTTGTCCGTGTAAACTCGCCTATAAAGTTGAGAGCCATCACATTGACTTGAGCTGAGGCATAGATAGGAAATACTCAACAGCGATTACACCAAATTAATAGATTACACTCAAGAGCTTTTTGTCTATCTTCTTACGTTTTCAAATGGTTTTGGTGTGATAGAATAATTATGCCATGGTTGAAATTAACCAAAAAATATGACATCAAAGTTCGATCAATTAATCAATTCATTTCAGTAATTAACTTCTGCTACTGTTTCTTGTTATCTTTTCCTTAACTAAAGGAGCCATATAATTATTCTAATTTGACTTACACTGAGATGTTGCTTAAGTCTGTGAGAAGTAGGAAGTCGTGTAAGGAAGGAGAAGTTTAAAGAACTCAAAGTTCCTAAGAGATGCTATCTGGTAGGCACCATCAGCAGCCTTATTACTTTTTGTGATTTAACTGTCAGACTTCAATCTGGAGTGTTGTGATCCTGTAGTCCGAATGCCCTTCCTGACGACTTCCAACGACACCTTCAGAGCTCGACCTTTGGACAGAAAGATCGCTAGGCCCAGTATTTATGAACAGAGTAGGTGATGTGGAAATAAAAAGAATATTGAACAATTCAAGTTGTAAATTAGTCAGCAATGTGGAACCTTGCAATGAGTAGAATTTATCATTGATGAAATAGAACGTCTCTGTAGCTTAAATTCAATTAGGTATACAATTTATACATAATTTCAATCTTGTGATGAAATCCTTCTCTGAGTAAAAAAGTGACTGTCTGACGCAAATTTCACTTTCCATTATACATCAGCTTTTCACACCTCCCTGAAGACAGGTACAGATAGTGACAGATAGAATTGCTGCTATGATTAAGTGAATTGATTAAAGTTTTACATAATATCACATATTCTTGACTGATTGCGATCACAGAATAATTTTTCTTCAATGTGCGTAGGCATACCGCACGTAATTTTCCTAAAACCGTACGTGAAGCACATGCCGTTGATATGAACAAGTTTGAAACTGAAACTTAACAAGTCGAAGTTAGAAACTGAGCTATTTTTTGTATTTCCTCTGATTTCTGCGAACCTACGTTTTTTCTGGAAAATGTCACAGTCATTGAAGCAATTTATGCATTTATCGTACTGCCACCCTTATCTAGAATTCATCAGCATATACTGTCTTTATCAAGCTATTTATCTGATCATATCATCGATTATCATGTGATGATTGATAATACTCGTAATTTATCGAATAAATTTTAAGTCTGCTGGTAGTGCGGATGTTGAGCAATTTCCAGTTGGATTGCTCTTAAATCGGAAGGAGGTGATGAAATTTCAGGGCTGTATGGGTTATGTCAATATCGTAGATGAAGGCAAGTCCCATTTCGATTTCGACTTCCTAGACCCCGTAAATTATAACATAGATCATTTAGAATTTTATTTTTTTGCAAATCGATTGAAAGATTTTACGCTGCGAATTATGCTGATGTAGTCTGGCTGATAGGCTGCTAGTGCCGTAGTGCCGCTCTTGTTTGTCACCCTCATTTTATCCTGTTCAAAGCCGTTCAGTGTGCTATTCTTGTCTGTGGTTTCGGAAGGTTATACTTCAATTTTCTTATTCCGTTTTAACCAAGGGTAAATCGTCATTTAATGGGAATAAGCTTTATCAATAATCAACAAAATATCACTAAACTCCTAAAACCTCTCAAAAAGACATTGCTTTGAAAAATCAGTACCACTGCTTAGATATCATTTGAACGATTTTTGAGTGGAACTTGCTGGTGTATCAAACTGTTTGTTTCAAAGTATGGTCGCGTTTTCATTTCGCGTCTTTCCAAATTTAAACAATATTTTACTTCCTCCCTATGGTTTTCTATGATGAAATACCGATGAAAGACTTGAAGAAAGTTCATTGATGACGACACAGTTCAACCCTATGATAAGCTCTTACTTATAGATGCATCACAAATCTACAAGCGCTTATTTGTATTTGACAAGCCATAAATGAAAGTGAAGCATAGGAGTTTATTTGAGATGTGTTTGTTGAAGGAAAATTGAAGCTGTGGTTGCATTTATACCAATGTGAAGTACCGTCAACTTTATTGAATAATATGAAACTACAGAAAAGTCAATTATCATTAATGATGGCTTTTCTTTGTAAACTCTAAAGCTCTGGAATCGTAGACAAGGGAATTCAGTAATTACATGTAAGTATTTGATTAAATGTGAAAACTGTTAATTAATTGCTTTATTCGCAGTTGGCAGAATCCCTATTGTGAGTATCTTGCAGATTATTCATGTCATCTTGATCGCTACCTTGGATGATAGTCTCAATTCAACTTACCCCCTATATTCTGAATGATTTGTCTGTAGCAAATGTTTGGTAAAGCTACATCTTTCGATATTTTTACACATTCTGTGTATACTGTAGTCGTACAATGAAAGTAGATCTGGACAAGTCTCAGTGACAAAGAACATGCCTATGAAAACCGGATGATTTCAAATCCATTTCTCTTGTCCTATATTAAGACAATTGAGAAATGAATGGTCCTATAGTAGGACTGTATAGTTTTGATTGACAACTCTTGTTTAGGCTTGTTTAGACAATATCAGTGAAGAAAGAAATGTATCATGTTTCACTCAAAATTTCATTCTTCTTGCTTTGACAAGCAGGGTGCCCATAAATGTGCAAATTAAATACACATTTCACCATGCACCTGCAAGGCACTTACAACATACTTATTCACGCGTAATTGTAAGCGTGAATATTTTTAAAGCTGTCATCATTGCAGATAATAGGCCTATACTTTTGTTGTCAATGTCTAAATCCTCTCAAAGTATGCTTTGTTAATGGGCAGACATCTATGAGTAAAACTTATTGTCAGCTATCCTCTTTTGCAGCGTACATTCGTTAATGAGCGCGGAAATTTAGGTATGAATAATGATAATTATTCGACTTTGGCATCCAGTTTCCACAACCTCAATGAACTAGGTTGTCTAATCAACTAAGAGTTTAGCTGTTTCGAGTTAAGACATTTGATTCTTGTTTCATATGTTTAGTCATTAATTTTACTAACTGAAAAGGAAGAATGTATTACAGCTACATGCGATATGACGCTCGTGGGCATTGAGTCATTTATGCTGCCACACAGATGCAATAGGTTCACTGCTCATCATCTAGATCTTCTTATAATTTTATTGGTTTTATTTGCATGTTTGTGTTATCAAATGACTGACTTCATAATCGTTAGGGGCCGTACAACATAACGTAATCTGCTACGCGGGTGGGTGTCGTTATGATTAACACTAGAAAGCCCAAGAGCGGTCATTTTGACCGCTGGGGGAACTTTCCAAAATTTATGAGATTGAATTAAACACAAAAATCCTCCAAGCTTCTCTTTCTTGTTTCTCAACATAAAAAGACAGTAATGATCTCCAAGGGTTGCAGTTACAACTTCCTTGTTTACAGCTTCTTTTCACCATCAAACTGCCTGCACAGACTATTTTTCTGCAGAATTAGTGCTGTTTCCCGCTCTGCTTCGGCTGATGTAACTTTAATGCTGTTCTAGAACTGTCTGGAGACCAACAACTTCCACGCTAGGCTGCATTTGTTGCTTTTTCGACTAATGAAATGCAGCTACCGGCGAATGCACCTACTTCTCCAAAAATATATCGGTCAATGAACAATTTGTACTTCTCAGTCGAACATTCAGGTAGTGGAATCAGGCGGTTAGCTGATAGTAGAAGACCTGATCTAGCGGTGAACACATTCACATTCTTCCATGATCTGCGTCTGACATCAGAAAAAGCTTGTCTTCTGATTAGCTTGCCTACTGCTTCTTCATCCCCACAGCTACGTGTAGGCCAATCATCATCCGCATCCATTCAGTAATTGACACCACTTGGCAAAATACGCCAACGTCATCGAAATTTCCTTCAACTTCTGATCCGGATTTTTCATCTACCTGCCGGAGATCTATTACACTGATGTTAAAAATTTCCCGTGGGTACTCATTGGTATTGAGAGAAAATGAACTCTCCTGATGCTGGATAATCTATGGTTTCCGTTGTCACTCGATCATTCACTTGTCAGCTGAAATTCACTGAGGGATCGATGAACTGCAATGCGTCCATTCGACGTCGGCGACGGCCATCTTTTTTACTATGGAAAGATGAAATGGTATAGCGAACACACACGCTGTGTTTGTGCTACTGATAGATAGGAAGTGTATATTTCAAATAAATAAAAATCAGTCAATTTCATGGCAGAAGTTGAAATTTGAGCGACGGCAGATGGCAAACGACAGAAGAAGAATAATTTCATAAGATATACTACATCGAAATATGGAACTTTAGAAGATACATTGAACGGACAGCAAATTTCTGAAATGATCATAGATTACAACTTCGATTATATAGTTCTGTAACAAATGGTATGAACGATGACTGACGGCTTAAAGTACGAGAATAGGGCACAGCCAGCATTTGACGATGTCGAGATTTGGTAAATTTAGAAGGGACCAAATCAAACAAGGGATCATTATTTGGGTTTTGAATGTCACGAAAAGGCAGCAATATTTCTTCTGATGTAAATTGGTGTAAACTTCCCACAGTTACAATCCATTACACAGATAGTGTGGTGGGACCACCGCCGAACTTTTTCCTTTTTTTCCGAGCACTTTTTGCTGATACCGATTAATAAAAGTGAATTACACTCAAGAGTTGATAAAACGGTGGCATGATAAATCATGATAAGCTCAGGTTTTGTTAAATAGTTTTTCATACGCTTGATTACATAAAGACGTTGACTATTCTTTACACAAATAATTCACAAAAGTGTCCCATGTGAGATCTGCGTTGTAAAAAACACCAAGAATCTTTAAGTGATCGACAAAATTAGCGTTTCAAGGAGAAAATATCACTGTCTTTCGTTTTAAAAATATGTATTTGGTTTTTCACTATTCAAAGATAGTCCATGAGTCTGACACATCACAAATGCTTTTTCTAGCAGAGAATCTTGGTATTATAAAATTAGCTTTCATATTGCCAAGGACAGATGGGCTTATAAAGAGACGATCATAGCAATTCTGCATGAAGTGTAGAATTAAATGACGCAGTAATGAATTTGGCACTGCTATGTAGTTTCATAAAGGAATGCGCTGTCAAAAAATGGCAGGGATGAGCCAAAGATTCTGTTGCGGTCATAATGACCGCTATTGGTCTTTCTAGGTATAACGGTATTTTGTTCGATGTCTATGGTTAATAGAAAACAAATGTGTTGCGTTACCATAAGGCCTACCCATAGTATAAGCATCACCGAGCCATATTGCATCAAAAAGAAATAGTAAATTTTGAAACAAAATGACTGTTTGGTCTTTCAAAGCGATTTTGGAAAAGGAAGGGGTGTTTCAGCAATCGCCGATAATTCAGTAGAAAATCAAATCTTAAAATGCTTCAGAACATTGTTTCAATAGTGATACATGTATTATACACATGTACATTGCCAAAAATTGCTGAATGCATCAACAAAAGTTATACTTTTACTTATTACCATAATTGATGATTAGCAACATGGATCAGGGTGCGTCCATAAACTCGCTGTCGACTCGGTATAACCGGTGGTCAAATATTATGCATATACAAACTCTACTTATTTGTAGTGCGTGATTTTTCGTCAGAAAACGTGAACACTCTATCAAAGATGAATAAAAATCTGAGGAATTCAAATCATTTTGAAAGATTTCATAATTAAAATCTAGATTTCTCATTTGCATCTTAGCTTCTGTGTATAAAACTTGTTGAGTGCAGAATGGTGATATTTTCTTCTCCCTTTGATTCGTACTCTTCAAAATTCATTCTTATTATTATGATCATTTGACAGTTTATTGTATAATGTGTACATCAGCTAGTAGCGTTCAGTTTGCCCAACAGGCAGATTAGTTGGATAAATGCGCATTATTTTGACACCCTATATTTTCCAAGTTAAAAAATGAAGGAATCAGCTTCAAATCGAAAAGAACAATGAGCATGATTTTGACATGTTCGCAGCTTTGATTTTTGGACTGCATAATTTGATTTGCAACAACTTTCGGGTCAGCAGAATTCACTGAAGCTTACAATTTCATTTCTATTTCATGTTTTTTATTTCAGCTGATTTATATTAACAGATGTCGCAGTTAGAGAGTAACTTGTAGTGTTCAGGTCAATCTTCACTCATTGGTATACTAATTTCAATAATAGATAATACTGCAGGCCTGGAAGCTGCTTAAACACTTGTGAAAAGGTCGATTTCCACCAAAGGGGGAAGTTTGGGCTCGAAAATTGATCACACGTATCTGAAAAATTGAATGAGGAAGATAAATGAAGAAAAATGCAGTAAGTAAGGAAGTATTGTCGTAGGCTTATTCAAATTAAGTTTAATCTGGTATATGGGACATTCACGTTTTTGATTTTATATAAAGATGATTATGACATTTTCTTCACTCTGTCTTGTGCACGGTTACATTGATCATACCTGTAGACAGTATTAAATCAACTCTTCAATTCGCAATCAGTTTTCTAGATGATTCATTTTCACACTCACCTGTAGCCGCAATCTTTGCGTCACCGACCACGAGTCTTGCTCAAAAGGTCGCCTCCTTTTATTCAAGGTAACTACATGTTGTCTCTCCCTGCTGCTGACAATACAGCTGGCACGTCTGTCAATGCTGCCTAGTACTATTTTATACACTCTGATAAGGTTAAATGATGTCAGAGTAACAATACATTATTTTGTAACTGCTGTTATATCGCACTTGAATGTTAGACGCATGTTCTTCCGTTGTAAATAAAGAAGACCGGAATTATATTATACATCGATGTATGTATATGTTATTTTTGCAGAATAAATATTTTTGGTGAATTGATAGTCCAGAACTCTGTGTAGCTGCATGTTCGTTAAACATTTTGGAGTTTAATTTGCTTACATAGAATGGTGAAAAAGTCTTATCTGAAATCAAATTTAGAATTCTACTTTTCTACTGTTTTTGATTTAATAATGACTCTTTCAATAATCAACTTTTCGATGCAATGTCTCGTGCCCACTGACATCTGGCAGATAGATAACTCAATCCTTTCTAGATAATTGCTTTCTTGAACTCATTATATTTTGTTTTATTAAGGTTACATTTGTTTTTTCTATTGTCTTTCTGTGCATTATATTTCTTGATAAATCTTATAATGTACATGCTCATGCATTTGCATTTCTACCATCCAAGTGACTTTTCTCACTTTTGTGCATGATCTTGTAAGGGACGCTTTATACTCATTCATGCTCTAGAAGCATCTTCTGCTTTGTCATTCTTTTGGTGTTCTTGACGTTTGTATCCATCAGCACTTCTTCTAAACCTCAGTCTACACATTTTCTTTGGAAATGCTTCGATAACTCATGGAATAAATTTTACTGAATTTCAAAGTTTTGTTATTGCGCTTTGCATCGATGGAAGCATCGCAAATGGGTATTCAGAAAACCGAATTTTTGTCTGGCGATGCCATAATCGTCGTTTAAATAATTGTTGTTACTATTAGCAGCATTGCACCATTATATGAAATGCGGTTAGCAACCTGCATTTGTATACATCAGTAATAATCCCTATCTACATTAGTATGTATCATTGTTTCATTGTGTAACATTTATGATCTTTTGACACTCCACAGGAATTTCAGTATAATTCATCGCTGCTTTGCATTCTGTCAAGCGGCCATTTCATATGTCAATTATGAAGTGGAATAGATGCTATTGGAATGGAAAAGATTCACAAATACCAATAACTTTTTTATTATAAGATTACAAATCTCAAATTTCGGCTTAGCTTTTGTCATGAGCTGCTGAAAATAAGAAATTCTAAAATTTGAGTTTTTTTACTCGTCTTATGAAATTTATATTGAAGCTCGTTAATCTTTTCATTTTTAATACTTTTACACCAATGGCGGAGAGGTGCTTTAAAAGAAGTATACGCTTTTTAGTTAAAGTGGTAGGTAATTACTTCCTATGCATCTTTATTGATGCAGTGAAATTGGGGAGTGTCATAGAAACTGTGAATTTTAGCAATTAACATATGCTTAAAAAACGGAGAAGGCATTGATGACTTTTTCTCAAATGTTCAAGGCAATATTGTATTATGGAGCAGTATTATTATACAGAGTTCTTGTTCTTAGTGTTTAGCTGCTACATAAATTCTTCAATTTTTGTCCTTTTCTTGAGACTTTTTCTGTATAGTCGATTGCAGAAGAACCGCTTGGTTTAGTACGTTGCATTGCGAGTTGTGCATGACCTTCACCTGTCTGAATTACATTGGACTTGTCGATTCATAAAACTGTTTAGTCGGTAATTGTACACACTCAGCTGATTATATAGGTACAGTCGACCCTTGATATAAGCGACACCTTGGGACCGGCTGTTGTCATCGCTTGTATCGAGAGATCGCTTATATTGAGATCTAGCCACATCTATCAATGCGGCAAGGACCAACCTGCCGTGTCGCTTACATCGAGAGATCGCTTCTATCGAGAGACGACTGTATTTATTCAATTTGTTAAGTAATCGCTACATGTAGCGGTCTAAATCAAATGCAAGTAATCCAACAGTATAGACACGAACATAAGAACATTTTGAAAAATAGGAACAGTAGAACAATGGGTAAAGAACATTGGGCAACACTTAAAAGCTGAAAACAAGATCCCCGAGCTATGGGATCATCGTAAAATTCCTTGTCGATAACATATGCACAGCTTTTCAATAAGCAGGATTGAGGTCTGCAGTCAAAATCCTTACGACAGAAACCGAATCCAGAAATAAATTTGTAAAAAATATTTTTAAAAAATAAGGCAATATTACTACTCAAATAAAGTGCCAAACATGTCTGAGCTGTGAGATGTGCACATCTATTATTCTGAAAGACAGTATAGCATTGAAAGAATGAGAGATTTATTTAGATTTTGAAAAATTTTGTGCGGCAATTTGTATATCAATCAAACATAATTTTCTATGCATCGTTGAGAAGGCCTTATAGACGAATGTATACAATTATAATTTTTAATTTGTGCTCATTTTGAATTTATTTGACGACTAAGGCTGGTTGAAGGATTGATTTATAATTCAATTCTGTGATTAATTTTCTGTTCAATATTTTTTCATGTGCAAAGTGAATAATATAAGTATTCAAATTATGATATTTTGACTGTATTTTGACAGACTACTTATCTTGCTCATTTCCATCATGCGATGTGGATTTACCTGTTGCTTGCTAGTATACTTATCAAGTACATCTACGTCCACAAACATCCGGATGAATCGCGAATATGTTGCCGTAAATCTCTGTAGCCATTTTCAACCACTAGAATGGCTACATCGTTGGTGGCGAGTAAAATCTGTAATCGTCTTGCGTCAGTATAGACTTGTATTTACCGGGTTTCTATTACAGAAACAGTTTAGCCGCTTCAGGGCACCGTTTGATGTTTAAAGCGTTAACAATCATTTGTATTTAAGCTTAATAGGTCTTAGTGCATGTCAATTCATGCGCTCTTCGCTGAATCTGATCTGACAGTGATCGCATGGTTTTACAGAGATGTAAAATTGATTCCAACAGAGTCAAACAAAATGATCAGAATAATGAAATCTCAAAAAAAATTGTAGATGGACTTGTTGTTTATTATTTAATCACACCCATAAGTGCATAAAGCACCAAGACAGAGCAAATTTACAGCAAGTGGGTGTACAAAGTAAAGTCAACAAATTGATTAATGATAATATATACAGGTCTAGGCCTACTGGGAAAGTAGCAACGTTCGTTTTTCATTGTAGAAAACTACTGTATACACGTTCTTCTTAAAGTTCGGTAGGGATGTAGTTCACAATGTCAGGGGGCAGGGAATTCCTGTCGTTAATGACACGCTGGGAAAAAAAGATGGAATACGACATGTGAAATATTAACATAGAAATCTTATTATTGGAAGCCAGGGCTTTGTTTTTATCAGGACTTACTACAATCGATATATGATACAAAAGTTAAGAAAACTAGGGTGATTTCATCAACGAAAATTAAAAGTTTCTTTTAAAAAAATGTAGTTTTTTTATCTTACTTTTTATGCCGGTGTATATTAGGGATGTCACGATTTGTGAAATTTTCCGGATAACCGATAATTTTTCGGCGAAAAATCAAATATTGGCCGACATACCTGCCGATATAACGGATCATGTAACATATTCCTTGCACATATGCAATGGCCCGTATAATGCACTCACACACATCTTACCATCAGACTTCTATCGATTAGCAATGCACAACTAAATGTGTAATGCTATTTTGTTATTATATGTTATGATATTTTGTTTTCATCACATTCAAAATATAACGCCATACATATTTTACACATTTAAAGCTAAATATTAATCGTCAATGTTCGTGTGCTGGAATCATTTACTGATTATGTCCAAGCGATACTTTTGTGACCTGTAGTAATCCTGATATTGATATTGACATGTGTTTACGTTAATGTAACATGTTTTCAACGGTTTTCCGAATTATCATTATTCATTTGCATATTTCAGTTAATCACTACATGTATGTAATAAAAATAAACCGTTGCTATCGTTTTCAAACTTTTAAAAATGCGCATTTTTAAAATCATTAATATCAGCAAAGATATCGGCATTTATGCAAGCTATCGGCCGACAATCGACATGTTAGAAAAGTTGCCGATCATCGGCATTAACGATAATAAATCGATATTTAGATGCATTCCTAGTATATATTGCAACTTCGGACCTAAAGACTAAGAGAGATCAAGTGAGCATCTCAGAACGTGAGCACTATCAAGAAATGTTGCCTTAATAAACTCCGAAAGATGGGAGGATGCTGGTATTTTACACACGTGTTCTCCCAGAATGCATGCGCTTCGAGAGCTGCAATCACTACAGGCAGCACTACTTCTGCACTTGAATTCCACAGTTTTATTATTTCTGATCTCTTCTCTTTCCTTGTCACGAATACTTCGATCCTCTGGTGCTGCGATGTCAACAATCTTTGTTTTCCATATCCATTGTCAAGTGACAAATTTAAGATATGATCATTCAGTAACTATAATAAAGGATGTCTTTTAATACACAGATGCGTCGGGCAGATGGACGAGGATTTAGAAGCTTTATCTGGACATTCTTTGAAAGCTAGATTCCATATAGACATTATCTTTCGGATTATAATAACGTATTATTCATAGGTGATTTATACATGCTAGCATTTAAGCAAGTTCTGATATTTATTTAACTTTCATTCTCATAAGCATCAGATAAACAATAACCGAAATCGCGCTGCACAGCTTGAAGGCATTGCAACCAAGACATTCCCGTATCTTGAAATAAATGTTATATTACACATGGAGATTATGCCAGTTATTTTTGTAGACACGAGATATTGTGGAAGAATTAACCATTCATTTTTACTCAAAGGCCTGGATATCCTGGATAAATCCCGATTTTGAAAATTTGGCCTTGATATCCTGGATAAATCCTGATTTCGTCGAAATTAAAAGTTGTGAAAACGTCCTGAGCTACATCTTTAACGTTTACAATAATGTAAACAAAATGTAATTATGCTTTTCGGTGACTTCATCTTCGTTTGTGCTTTTCGATTTCATTTGATAGCGTAAAATAATGTTCATGTGTTTTCTTTCTGTTTCAGGTTACATGTGTTAATTTAAGGTTTTTTCGTATACATGAATTTTCGAACTCGGTGGGTGTCTCAGACTTCGAAAACAGATTAGTGACTCCTATTTTGTAGCTGCGTTCAATGACTATCAGTTAGTGAATCTTGTTCGTCGTAGTGTCGACGTTCCCACATCCTTGAATTCAACTACATCATCTTCAATGAATGTTGATGCATCTTCATCGATGCACACAAGTAAAATTTCTACAATTAACCCGGAAACGTGAACGGCTCCTATTACGGCAGCTATGAAAAAATGAAGTATATCAAAGCAGAAATGATTTGGGCCTTGGATATGGTAAAGAAACACCGTTCACAACGATCATGTGATGATCAACAATCTATATTTCAAGCTATGTTCAAGAACCACCCTGTTGTTGACAACATCCAAATGGCCAAAGATAAGTTAGACTACGTTGTGACTTTCGGACTGTCTCAACATTTTCAGAAAGAGATAATAGCCAGAGTACATACGTCCAAGGAGTTTAGCATACTATTCGATGAGGCATTAAACAAAATTGTTCAAAGGGGACGTCAAGATCTGTGGATTAGATATTTCAACGAGTACTGGTGTTGTAGTCAGTGATTATGTAACGTCAGTATTTCTCACTCACTCGAAAGCTGAAAACATATTTGAAAGTGTCAAAAAAGCATTAGATAAAATTAGTGGCTCATTTGTTGATGTCTTCAAATAGATTGGTGCAAATCAGCATGGCAGTCAATCATTTCACCGAAGATTTTCTGAAAAATTTCAGCACAATTATGGGAAGGAATTGCTCCAAACAGGTACATGCTTGTTACATGTCATTCGTGAGTGGAGCATTGCAGTATGGATTGAAAAAAGTACTTGGGATTTGTCAACTGTACTGCAAAGCATGTACTACCTTTTCAAAGATTCTCCTGCACGCAGGGCTGATTAACGGCCACACACATTGCAGGTTCAACCGCATTTCCTAAGTCTTTTTGCAAATGCGGTTAGGTACAAAACAAAGATGTATGCAACAGAGCAATAGAGATTCTACCGAACATTGAGAAATATTGCGTCGATGTGAAACCTCAACCCCATGTAGCATCATTCTCAACAGTCATTGACGCAATCAATGACCCATTTCCTGCAGCGATGCTGCATTTTTTCTGCTCCGCAGCGTCTCAGTTTGAGCCATTTCTACGGCGGTTTCAACACGACAAGCTTATGATTCCATTTTTACACGGTTTTCTCATGGGCCTTGTCACAGATAATGTACATTGAAAAGATTCGTTAAGGCATCGGTCATGCCAGAGGTGGGGACAGACGCTTCCAAAATTCTGATACGTGATCTGAATAACGATGCAAATCTGAAGGAAATATCGCAAGTGGATCTGGAATTCGCAGCCAAACGCAGCATCCCAAAGAATTCTCATCCACGCAGAATGTTGGAGTTTGGTCAAGCCCCTCGCTATTGCCTTATCGCCTTGTAAAATACTTGAGAGGAGTCCGCTGAAACACGATCTTGTTAAAGACGCTGCATCACTCTCCGCTTGTCATTTTAACCAAGTCTTCAACGCTTTGCGAAATGCGTTTTGACATTTTATTGAACAGAATGATCGATTCCAACTGCATTTCTGTATCTCTGGCTGATTGGGCAAAGCAGGAATATTCCGACTTCATTCAATCAGATCTAACGAAAAAGGAACTACAGGTAAATTTCACTGGTACTGCATGCATCAATACCAAGATTTAACTGTTTGATGTTTTCTTTAGAAATCTGACATCGACAAACTTCGATTGGACGACCTATACTGCAGTCTTCTGCGAAACAAAGAAAGTTCTTAACACCTGTGGGCAGTAGTGAGGAAGGTTTTGGTCTTATTCCATGGTCAAGCGGCAGTAGAAGGTGTTTTCAACATAAGCAAGGATTATGCTAATAGAGAATCTTCATGAGAGTTCTATCTTGGCGAAACGTGTGGTCCATAACGCCATTCAGTATTATGGAGGGGTTCTGCATGTTTCGCTAACTGCTTCTTTGATTGAATCGCTTAAGTATTTATGCCGGCAACGTGTAATGGCACTCGAACTAAAAGGAATGAAGATCAGCAAGTTAAAGGCAAACGTGTTGCTGAAGTGGATTGTGAATTGAACAATATTGAAACTCAAAATTCGATCACTAGAGAGAAACAGTGTGAACTTTACGATCGAGCTACGGTGCTCAAAAACTTGAAGACTAGTTTGTGACCACTTGAAAACCAGATAAAAGCGTAATTCGTTTTTATAACTGAGTGTTTGAAAATATAGCAATATAGTGTTGAAACATATAGCAGCAGTTATTTTTAGGCCTTAATGAGACAAAACGATTTTACGGCTATTTTTCATGCTTTGGAATTAGGCGTTCTATTAGACACAAAAGAAACAGAAAAAAGAGAAATACGAAATACCTAGTAGGTAACGGCACTGTTAAAATGGCGATAACACGAGATGGTCATTTTATGACCATCATAAAAATTTCGATAGGCTCCTTGATTTTTGCAATAATATCTCCTGGATATCCTGGATATCTCTTGGATTTGAAAATTCCTGATGTAGTAGACACCCTGTATAGTGTATAAGCAGTACTTTTAATACTGTCTAAAGTAAATGAAATTCAGTGAATCGTGAGGCAATTCACATTCAATCATTCCCAAAGCAATGCCAGCAATAATACAGATATCACCCTGCCTATCAACGTTAGCTCGATAACCACCGCTAAACAGAAAACACGAACTACAATGAGCGATCATTCATATTACCATTCTAACTCGTATTTAAACGTCCGTCACGTATCCTTGACCTTTCGCATTTGTTGTGACCCTTGATAATGTTAAAAATGTGTTTTTTACGGCATGTTTGGGTTTTAATCTTGTAATTTAGATTTGAAAAATGACAACATTCGATCAAATTTCCTTCCGTCATTTCGTGACATTAATATCAAGCTCTTCTGTCCTAGACCACATTTGAACCGTACTTTAGACCTGTCACCGACAATCTGAAGTATATTTTGCTTCCAATTCATTTTAATTGAGCTTATCAGCATACTCGTGAAAAATATAAGTAGTGTACTGTATAATTAGTAATAGACAAATGTCATAACCCCAGACCCTCAGCTCATGAATGGCAACCTGATCCGACGCAATATGATCCGTCGCATCGAGGATGATCATATGTAGCTATTTTCCTTTGGGATAATTCATATAGTAAATATTATCTCACAGCATTTTGCAAGGCAGTTTATTTCATAACAATCTTTTATTTGATGACTTTATTTTGCTGTTTCCCAAAATTACTTCGCATAACTTTAATTAATATAAAAGAATTGTTGGCATATACCTAATAAATGTAATAATATTCAGGCTTTTGAGGGGATTCCGAGAGCTACACCACGTTATGCATTTTTCATTAACGCCTGTTACTTTACGTTTCAATGAGAAGTTTTCTTTCTTTACAGAACTCTGGTCAAGCTCACTCCTTAGAAGATGAACACAATCTTCCAAATGTGTGATTTCTGTAAAGAAGATAAATTTGAATGAGCTTTTATGATATACTTCCTTCCGAATGGAGCAGTATCATGGTTTTTGCTGCTCCAAAGAAGCAGCATGATTACCCATTTTTCGATCCCAAAAATTTATCTGTCTGTCAACATATCGCATTTTGTAATACTAGACTTGTACATTTGTCGCACTGTGTTGTTTTCTGAGGATTACGATATCAATTACTGTACACACGGTTTGTTTGCAAGATGTACCTTTGTATCACAACAATATCAATCAGTTTTTCACACGATTATCTGTACATAATGATTGTGAAGCGTTTCGGGTGAGGCATCTCAGCATATACCTTTCGGAGGGAGTACCTTCCGCACCTTGGTTTGTTAGTGTGATTACATTTGTGTGAAATATTGTCATTCACACGTGAGTGCAAAGTGCTCTGATATTTTATAAAGAACAATTATATTCATTATCGAATTTGTAATTTAATGACAAATGCAGTCGCTTATTTGTTTTTAAAACAATTGAAATTTGTATATATTCATGGTGTGTTGATAATGAAACTGATAAATACATTTTTTCGGACGATCGCAGACTTCTCTTTGTCGCTAAAACAATTTTAACAGACAAAAGGAGCGAAGCGTGGTTTTTGTGACAAGTCAGCATGCACTATTACTCAGTTTAATGATTGGAATCAAAATAGGCTCTCCCTGCTTTTTTTAGACGATTTATTGAAATTAAAATTAAAATATGATCGATAAAAACCCAACGTTTCGTCCGCCACGGACTTAATCATGGGCAACAAAGTCCAGCCATTAATACAATGGGTTTATATACAGCTAGTGACAGCTCGTCAGTTCAAATGGAGATAATAAGAGTGCCATCTCAGATCATATTGTCCAATTTCATAGCAATTTGACCCTTAGGTTAGAAGATTTTATTATTGAGGTTATTGATCGCTTCAGCGACCCTGTTCTCACCAGGATCGCTGAAGCGAACTATATTAAATCGTATGGTCCGACACTCAATCGGAAGCATGAACTGACGAGCTGTCACTAGCTGTATATAAACCCATTGTATTAATGGCTGGACTTTGTTGCCCATGATTAAGTCCGTGGCGGACGAAACGTTGGGTTTTTAACGCTCATATTTTACTTTTAATTTCAATAAATTGTCTAAAAAAAGCAGGGAGAGCCTATTTTTGTTCCAATCATGAAAGTGAAAAATTACCTTCCGTATGACGCCGTTAACTATTATTCAGAACTGATAGATGCATAATTGGATTTCAGATAGGGATGGCTATACGAAACAACATGAAATTTCCCTTTTCTCTCAAGTTCACCATAAATCAATGAGTTTAGACATTCACTCTACTGTATGTAGCCGAGCGAAGTGATGAAATTTGCGAAAAATGAGGAAGCAGTAAAACTCTGACGATCTCTATCTTTTCTACCAACTTATCGGCTTAATTATTTTGATGACCACTACCCACATCTATTACTCTCCGTCAATACCTGCTAGCTTCATATTTTGGATTTGAACTCTAATTAATGTTGCAAGTGTGACCTTGGTCCACCAAACGTGATTTCATAGATGTTCTAGTGCCAAGCCTAGAACATGTATGAATCTCTAGAGATTCTACAATTCATCGAATGATTTATAAAAAGTTGACGACGACATGTCAACATGATCATTTTTATTATGCTGTCACTTTTGCTCAGGCTATCTATACAAATGAGTTATTACTAAGTACGTTTTAGCAAAGAGTGATGCAGAATTTTTTATGAAAATTCAACTAGACTCTTTATGGCTGAAATACATAACACTGCGCCGAATTTACTACATCGCTATCTTTGGATTTGAATCTCTTCTAAGACAGGTAATTTATCACATTTTGCTTTTAATGAGTATCACTTGAGATTGCTGAAGAAGTTGCTACTTCGACAGACTAATGTAGCAATAAATTTATGCAATAAACAATGATAATAATCAACAAGTGCATTCTCAAATACGAATTACGATTATAACCCGGTTATTATGATTATGACAAAACGCTACCCATATTGATATAAACGAGGACATATCTAGGCTTATATGAAATTTATAGATTCAATGAATTTCAGGTATTTGAGTGTACGTTTTACTTACTATTGCGTAATTACTATGCCGTTACAGTGGATACTAAAATTTAGTGCACCTGCACAGAAAATGAAATTTTGTCGTGTGGCAACCCGATGACTAGGGCTCCTGTGACATGGGTATGAGCGGGGATACGATTTGATAATTACATGAGACAGCCAATGGGTAATGATCTCAGATCCGGTAATGGAATTTATGCCTACAATTGTTCAATGATTACAACCAAGTGCTTTAACTTAACTATTTATATTTTCCAGCCAAAATATTATTTATATTTCTAGAAATTTATATTATCTAGTACCATGTTAATCTTCCACCTGAAAAAGAACACTTCATTGCAAAGTTACAGGGGCATAATCTGCAAAACTAGTAGGCCAGGCCTAATGGTGAAAGACTGATTCTATATTTAAGAATCCCTAGTCTAGGCATATTAGAAAAATAAGTATATATTTATGAGGCAAGAGAGGGTTTACATTACATGATACTAACATATGAACAGAAATATTCATAGGTAAATTAGTACTGTAGTAGGCCTAATTCTCATATTTAGTATTACGTAGAATTCGTAATTTCAAATAAATAAATATTTTCGGTCACTGTACACAATAAATACGCATTGCCATCTCCAGAATTCGGGATCCATACAGGGGTAAATCCAATTTAATCGATAACATTTGACGAAAATGTGTCTTTGATTTGTAAAATCCATATTTCTGAACCGATTTCAATAGTTTTTTTTAATCGAACCATCAGGATCTCATCTATTATGGCGTGGTTTTTAAAAAGTCACAAAGCCAAGACCTTCTTCACAAGTTGCCGTTTTTTGCTGAAAAGAGACCAAAAAAGCATGTCCAAAGTTACTCTCACTTCAACAGGGATTTTCGATCAGCTACATTCAAATACACCCACTAATATTTGTATCATCTGAAAGTAGAAGATCAGCTCTTTAAGACAGTTCAATTTTAAATATTGTAATTAATATTTATCATTGAATTTTCACTGGGTTTCCATTGTCCAATGAAAAAAATGTCCTCTTACCGAGACGTTTTCTGTCCTCTGACCGAGGCACCTTTTCTCGAAGAATATTGATTTTTCCATCAAACGTTTTGCACCAAACGAATCCTCTAGTGTGCTAGTTTATCAATCCGCAAAGAAAATTCAGCTTGGTGACGTTACAAGTGAGCAATATTGATTTAAAAATATTTTTATCCGTTTTTTCGACCAGAGTATTTGAATATTCCCAAAAATTTCATATGGATGATTGAAACCAGAAATTTTGTCAGGAATCGATGAAATTTCGCAGCATAGGAGGGATCCATGCTCTTAACATCTATGCAAAAGAAATTTTTCATTTATATTAATTAACCCTCTCAAAATCTCCAAAAACCACGAGAATGTCCTCTGACCGAGACCCTAAAAAATCTCGGTCAGAGGACAACGTGTAAATTGAAGATCTTGGTCAGAATACAAGGGTCTCGGTCAAAGGACATTATAATGTATGCAATTACATTTAGATCACTTCTTCTTACGCATTCAAGTATTCGCCCTAAGTTCCCAGTCTCATCAGCAACCCAAATGCTGAAACCGAAGAGTTTCCTGTTCGACATCAATTTGTCCTCTGACCAAGACCTCAAAAATCTCGGTCAGAGGACAACTTTGAAATTGAATATCTCGGTCAGAAGACAAGGCGGGTCACGGTCAAAGGATATTATATGTAATACATTACATTTTGGTCACTTCGCTTTACGTATGCAAGCATTCATCCTAAGTTCCCAGTCTCATCAGCAACCCAAATGCAGAAGCCGAAGAGTTTCCTGTTCTACACCTATCTAAACGAGGTCATTGTCCTCTGACCGAGATGTAGAAGAAAATGGAATTTTAAAAGTGCTAGATTTCTATGGAAAGTTTTCATTTGGTGTGGTCGCCGCTACGATTTTCGTGTTCAGCGTAAAAAAAACAAGTATATATGCAAATTTTCACGGAAATCTGAGACCCAAGGTTGAAAAGACAGAAATTTCGTGGAATAAAATGGATTTACCCACAGACTAAGTTCTCAAAAGCATAATTGTGATGGATTGAAGTCAAACAAAGAATAGAAAGCTATAATGAACATTAGAAAGTTTCTGAAGCTAGGCTACTTGTGCTGTGTTCAAAATGAACATAATACTAAATTCAATTCAATGCAGCAACCACTCCCCACCGATTCAATCTAGCTTTCTGCTGCCTTCGCTACCGCTTTAGATCATTTTATATTATTAGCCCCAAATTCCTTTTTTTGATGACTAAGTATTTGAACAATATAGGTAACATGCGTCAGCCAATAGGTAATAAAGTATCCGCAATTAAAATTAATTTTCCAATTTGTTAGCCTTATATACAGTACGTGCACCTTATACGGTGTATACGTATATAAGTATTGTAAAGCCCACATTCATTTTATAACATATAATTGACTTTTCATTGAAATCATTTGCATTTCAAAAATGGCAGCAAATCTGGTGTAACTACATATAAAAACCGTTATCAAATTACAGAGAATTCATCTCAATTTGATTCAAAATTTTGAGTGCGAGTGCAATTTCATAAACGTAGAAAGTCGTGAACGTGCAAATTACATACTAATTACCTACATCACGTTAAATAATGGATATATCAAATATCCGCTTCGTGCTCTTTTTCGGATTTTGTACCAGTAGAATGTATTCATAAAAAGTTATTTTAAAAATCCATGGATGCATTGGTAATATTGAATTAAAACATGTGGGACTTGAATGTCCCAATAAATTTTTGGAGGTTCCAGTGACTCCAGGCGAGAGAACTCCGTGAAGGGTAAATGATACATCATTAGTAAACCCCTGATGGGTAAACCATACATCGTCGTTTCCATTAACGTGATGAATGTAAATGGGTAGAAAACATGAACATGTACTATCAGCTTGCATGTCCATTCTACAATGTACTTGTATATAAAATCATTGTGAATTTTTAAGAGATTTTACTCTAAAATACATTCTATCTGAGCAATTCTTTCTCTAGAATGTTATAAACACCATCCTTATTAAGCATTATATCATTTTGTTGCTGCTGTGCTTTACCAGATAGTACCACTTATGTTTTACATAGACATTATTGAACAATAGCCATCGCAAAATGTATAAACGTCAGAAGAATTTTGGTATAACTTGTATGTGTACTGAATCACACGTAGACTCTATTGTCACCGAATATTCTCTCGAATGTTTTGACACAATTTCTCGCATAGATGAAGACCTGTGCTTCTTGGTATTTAAGACGCTTGAACAGCTTGAAGGCACCACTTTCCATAAGACACCGTGATAAAATGATATATAATTGTCATCATGGTGACTTCAATACGTGAATACTGTATGGTGAGTAATTAGGGATTACAATTCCGGTTACTTTTCCACATTCTGGGATTTCTGGACTATAAAGATTAAATCCCGGGATTTTGGATCCTAAATGTTTTCCTAATCCCGGGATTTCGAAAGTAGTCTAATCGCTTACAGTACGTGTGTGTTACATTTACATGCAGATGAAAGATTTTGCTTAATAGTCCTCTTTATGCATAATTTTCTATTTCACATAATCTGACCATCAGTGACGCTATAGCGAGGATAAATTGAGTTTTGTGAGTCAGCTTGCTCGTAGCTTGTGAGTCTACAAAATCTACATAACAGATATTGCTTTTCATTCATGCTAATATAGAAGCAGAAGGAAATTATTCATTTGGCTTTCAAATAAAAGTCAACATAATGACACTACATTCATCGCAGCTAGCAATTGACAGACTTGTCAATGCCCTTATAAAGTGATCTACTGTTGAATGAATCGAAGCAAGAAAATGTAATTGTAGGCTTAGAAGAAAAAAATTCTGCAATTCTTACTACTCTTTTAAGCTTTCTTAGTCCCTGCAACTATATGTATGACTAACACACATGTTGGCAGTAAATATCTAATCACACTTGCAAGTAGGCCTATATCGAGACAACTATAATACCTTATTGAAATAGAAAAATTAAGAAAAAAATCGAATAGTTTTCGGAAATCCATTCACTTTCCACTGGCAAAACATTCGATAGCTGCCAAATTCTTATTAGAATTATTTGGAGGTAATTCCTAACTATTGGGACCCCTACAAATAACTACTGAAAGGACAGCTAGATGAATCCCAGCATCCCAAGAGAAAAATCCTGGGATTTCGGGAAAAGACCACTGGATGGCAAACCGTTGTCAATAGGGAGTTAGTTTATCTAACGTGGAAAGCTTTATTGTGACCTATTTGTATAAGTCATCGTCCTTCGGTCGGGACTGAAGTATCTGCGGCTGAATTTGATGGTCTTTAAAGTGGAAAACTTGATTTTTATCTATTAATAAGCCACACATCGTTATGCGGTCGGGACAGCGATTTATTCGGTTAGCTACATTTTATTTTTAATAAGATGAAAAGATAATTGGGCTGACCGTAGTTTGCGAAAGTATTTTATGAAAGGGAATGAAATAAGCATGCACGTAATAAGGCCTTTTGCCTATTACAAAAATGGAAGGTCGACACATAAGGCCTTTTGCATCTTTAACTTTCAATAAATTTGAAGATATCCTCAGGACTTGATGTAAAATGCCATTTACAACATTTCTGTGTCAAAATGTCATTTTTGAAAATTTTGCTCATAAGGCCTATAGCCAATTATATTTCAATATAAAGGCTTCAAGATATATTCAATGGAATATGATTAAAATGCTTGAAAAGTACGAAGCAAGCGGACCTCAAGGAATCTATTGGGACTTTAAAGTCCCGCCCTCTAGCTCATGACACATGACACCAAATTCAAAATCGCTTCATATATTCTCTAATGGGATCCAATCTAGCTACTGATCAAAATTTCGGTGCTCTAAACCCATTATTTCTATGGGTGGTTCGGAATAGGCTAATGTAATTCGTTAATTTTACTGAATGATAAGCACTGAGAAGGGAATTTGTGCAGCTACGAATATGCATGCTAAACGATACAGTCATGATGAAATTACGAGTATAATGAATCTTGAAAGATATCTTTTCATCATTGATTTCGAAAAATTAAAATGATGTGCTAGATCGATTTATTAACACCGTCAGTTGCAAACCGAAAAGTATCTTTGTGTCACAGTATTTGCTTGAAAATCCGGCCTGCAGATGCGAGATAACTACGATCGAACGATTTTTAGTCCTTGATCACAGCTACGTATACTCAATACGACTGACTTCTGTTTGTAGCTTGCAGATCGACCGTCACGTAAGTAGTAAACTTGCAATTGTATATTTATTGCTCTATTAATTTTTTTGCTTTTGTCCACTTTCTGTTCAACTGAGATCTCTCCTTTGTGGTATACTGCATACTGATTCAGTATGAAGCTTAGCTTTTACTGAGTGGTGACTAGATCTCATACATTTCTTCTTTTGTTGCACATGCATAAGTTTAATTTTTATATTGCAAAAATTAATTTTTGATGTTACGGGATGGTTCAATATCAATTTTCTCTTGTAAAAATAGAACAAGTTTCAGCGTGATATTTATTCCTCAGGATGCAAACATTTAACAATTTAGTATAGATGAACTTTTGTCTCCGTTACAGCTGTTCCAAAGAATCGGAGCAGCGATTAGCGGAACGAACTATTATCGTTAATAGAATAAAGCTAACGTGACTAGCTTAGAAGTTAACATTGTCCAACACTGAATCTGTGGAATTGTCAGCGAAAAGTCAATTTAACCATAAAGGATGTAATGTGATTTCAAAAGAATATGTTAAAGAATACATTAATTCGAAGACGTTGATATTACTGGGGTTGATGTCATATCTGCTCATTCCGTGATTTTAAATATTTTAGGTCAGGAACCCAGGATTTGCAAAATAACAGCTCGAATGCGTGATGCGCATGATCTACATCCATGCAATTAATTTTGCTATACACTGAGTGGGCGCCCTAAGATGAGATTTATAAGCTAAATTAAACCTCTGAGACTTTCAGCTTTCCAAATCATCACCAGAATAAAATCTATTATGCCATAAATTCTGATGAACTGACTTTATTATAGTCATGTGACAAAAAACAAAGATTGCAGTTTAGAAATTTAAAATAAAGTAAAACTAATAATTTATTGCGTGGCCAAATAAATTTTTATGGAGCAAATCATTTTTCTCACACTCCGAGGTCGCAAATCATAAAATTAGAATAATGCTTTTTGATAGCAAGACACAACACCCTCTTCATGAAATAGTTGTTTCCTTCCAGCACTAAACACACAGGCAGTGCTCAAATAAAAAATCTTCTTCTTGCAATGCAGTCATAGCAACGAAATTAGCGATAGTAATTCCGGTTGCAGCATGAACCTTTCCCAAGCAATTAAAATCCCAAACAGAAGTGTCTAGGAACGAATTTGATGCACAATAAATTACAGTAATGATAAATCTGTCATAAGCTTAATTGTGTGCTATTGTATATACGTGATTAAATTTTCCCTAAACGCTAAACTGAAAAGCAGATTTCAGTGATTTAACTTGGTTGGTCTGCAAGCTTTAAATTCAATACTGTGCCCAAAATATTTTGAAAAACACTGATAAATGTAAAGTCATTGTCAAGTACAATCCGTAACTCATCGAATAACGAGCAACTATCATTTGTTAAAAGAAAGTTTTTATACAATGGATGTCCACAGAGAAAAATAAACGATTCGTAAAAAGTTTGTCTGAACAATACACAACACAACAAAACTCTAATGAAATCATGCAACAACCAAGAAACATAGTCATGTCTTTCATAAACAGCAAATTCAAACTCAAAATTAGCGAGCTTGTCGGAAAAACGCATCACTCGGAACATATGCGATCAGTAGGCCCTATTTATACCAACCTTCCTCTAGAACGACTTCTTAAGAAGAAGTAAAACAAATGCTATCATGAACAATTATGAATGAAGCTGTAAACCTTCCTGCTGATGTTGAACAAAAATGCCTGAAAGTTATATATATATATATATATATATATATATATATATATATATATATATATATATATATATATATAACAAGATAATGTGATTAGAGCTATGAATTTCCAAGTATAGCTCTTGCTCCTCTGAGTTATGCTGAGTCAAAGATAGGAGATAAAAATTTCTTTTTTGACGTCACTTTGGATTACATCTTTAGCTATCATTGCTCACATTTGATATTTTTTGTCTAAGATTTATTGAAATATACAAACAGTCAAATATTTTAAATCTACACCTTCATGAAATTAGAAATGGTAATTTCAAGAAAAAGAGTCTATGTTCTGAATTGATCAAACTTAGTCTCTTATCATCTCCTGAATTTATACATGCAAAAGTTTCGAAGCAACTTCGTTTGAAAAATCATTGGGGTTCTGTGCACTGATGAAATAGGAGCCCTGAGGAATGTGCAAATAGTAAAAGATCAGCTGAAATACCTTTTTGAGATTAGCAAAAAGATCACTTGGTAGATCATTCACTCTTCAATGCTTGATTGATACTTTCTTCTCTTTTCTTTACTAACCCATCCTTCATGAGAAGGAGGAATAAAATGAAAAGAAAGAAAAGAATGACGACCTGAATGGTTTAAATCAGAGTTCAATTTTGAAGCGAAGCAACTATAAATAGATATTATAAAAGATATAGTCCTTAAACATCATGAGTAGTTAGAATTGCGGACGCACTGATAGTGGATGCGAACA